>PYXC01001219.1:1460000-1715000 GCA_015244755.2 Tenualosa ilisha
ACCACAGCCCCTAAGACAGAAGCAGTAGAGCGCACCACACTCAAGCCTGCAATGATTCTCTGCAATGAGTCAGACCTCACAAGCGATGGTTTGCAAGGATCTGTGTGTCCTAATGGGGTTCTGCAGTGAAAACCAAGCTTTGGAGTCACTTTATACACACACACACACACACACACACACACACACACACACACACACACACACACACACAGACACTCCAACCCAACCCGTCTGGCATCCATCTGACTTTTGGTTTGGATTTTTTTTTTTTTTTTAATTTTCTATTGTGTTGCTTTTGCCCAGCTGCCCCTCCCCCGCTAGCCCCTAGCCTTGCCCCACACCTTGGGTGGGCATTGAGTGGGTGCAGTGCCCCCTGCTGGCTGAGTACACACCAGGCATGTTTTTGGACTTGCCCCCAGCGCTGAGGCCGTACACAGCTGTAGTGTCAAAACTGACTTGTTAATATGTGAATTCTTGTATAAATGGGTATATTGTACTATATTGTAAAACAATAATGGAATAAATAAACATTAAAAAGTTTTTGTGTGTGTGTGTGTGTGTGTGTGTGTGTGGGTGAGTGAGTGAAAGAGAGAGAGAGAGAGAGAGATTGTGTAAGTGTGAGGCAGAGATTGGCTAACTGGACAAACTGGATCATGCAGCAGAAATTATGCTCAACTGACAACTACTTGGTTAACTCCCTTTTGGTGAATCACCCATCGCAACCTGTGTGTGTGTGTCTTGTGTTGTGTTTGGGGGAAGGGTGCCTATGATTGGCCCAGTGATTTTATCTCAATGAGAGGGTGCCTGTGGTGAGCTCAGCAGTTTTACCCATGCCTGAATACAGTGGCTGGCACTGGACATAAGATGAGAGGCTACTTTAAACAGTAACACATCCCAGCAACCATGATTGGTTGATTGACATGACTGATACCAGGCATATATTAACATTAAGCATTTACCTGACACTAGGCGTATATATTCATCTCATGTTCAATTACAGCACTGTTTGATATCTATTCCATTTTCTGCTTCCTGTTTGTGCATAGTGTGTGTTGCGGCCGGTAAACCTGTTGTGTGTATTTATCTGGCTTTATTACCCGTGCGTTAGCATAAATTCCCACTTTAAAGGCCCAAAAGGGTTCAGAAGTAGGTGCCCAGTGACATGCGCTTAGCTTAGCGTTGTGCTGTAAATACTGGGCTGCTTGAAGCTTTATGGGGCATAGAGAGGAAGAGGAGGCCTCCTTCCCAAGTCGCCTGCCCCGCCCCACCCCGGGGCCCTACTTCTGGGTCTCCTGCGTCATGGGCACCTGGCCCTACGCTGCACCTTGGGAAGCTAATCTACTGATCAAAGCAGCTTAGTCCTGATCCACTCATATGCTGATTAAGTGATTTAGGGCCAGAGGAAGATTCCAGAGGAGGCCGACCGTGGCAAACCCCATGCAGAGGTCCAGGCAGAGTGGGCCCTCTGGCTTTTCGCCTGTGGATGTCATGCTGCCTCACCGATCCAGTTGGCTTTACTGCAACTGGCAGAGTTGGGTGGACCTTTAAACTGTTCAAATGAGAATCCTCAGATAATGTGGTGTGCAGTAGGCCATAGTGGTGGTGGCACCTTAGGCAAGTTGCTCTGCTGTGATCTACAGTGAACACACTTCTTTAGCACGATGGGCCCATTTCACAGCAGCCATTTTTCCAAAAACAACTGACCTAGTGTTTAGTGTTTAGTAGTGTTCGCTGATGTTCCAAAACAAGTATCGTAGCGAAATACCATTTCTCTTGTGTTTTATTCTAAAACAGTGTTTTTCATATACCTCACAACTGCACATAAACTTCTGCTCCATATTTGAATGTGAAGTGTTGCACACTCCAGACCACTTGATGGTGGAGTAATATCAACGAGCAACGAGTCTTCCAATAGAGATCAATTGGATCTACAAAATGCCAAATAAAACACGACAGAAGCTGTATTTCGTACGATACTTGGTTTGGAACATCGGAAAAAACTGCCCAGTGAGTTGAGTGATTTTTGAAACAAATGTTTAGGGTGGTTTTGTGAATGCCTATAACTAGCCATTCTGAAGCAGGCAGAGGTGATTCTAAATGAGCCACTTAGCCAAGACAAGACCAATTGTTAAAATTTCAGTGCCAACCACTCTATTACATCCTAGTCAACTCAGAAAAGGGACTCAAACAGCGAGTTATCCTTAAAAAGACGCATAAAGTTGATTCTGTGTGTAGGCCTGAATATATGACAGTATGGTACAGCTGAGAGGGTCAGGGTTTGGAATTAGAATATTTGTCTAGAGATCCATTCTCCATTCATCTAGAGTCGTTTGTCCTTGTGCGGTTGGTTGGTTGCACGATGGGTCGGAATCCTCTAGGGAAGATCCCCTTTGCTCCGGCTTCATCCCATCAGGTAAAGCTGTCCCCTGCTGCGTGTCTTACTGCTGTGAACATCTCCTGCACCTTACCTGTCCTCAATCCGCTGCTGGGTCACATGTGCACGCCCATCCTCCTCCTCTTCCTCCTCCTCCTCGCCCGCTTGCACCTGCACACGCACCTTCCCTCCTGTCCTGTCCTGTGCTGTTCTGTCCCTCCCCGTCCCGCTCCTCTCCTCTCCGCTCCTCTCCTCTAAACTGCTCAATCTGTCCTTTCAGTTCTTAATCGCTTTGTTTTCTCTTACTGTCTCAGTTTTCACTGTCTTCATTCCAGTGACAGTACAGTTTAGTTAGTTCCATTGACAGATAGGCTGTACTTTGTTCAACAGTGTCTGATGTTTTTAAAGCGTCTGAATTAAGACAATGAAAGATTTGGTATTTTTATGCCTGTTGTCATCCGTATCCATCAAGTACTGGCTACCCATTTCGAGCTAAGGCCTTGTGTATTACAAACTCATTACAAAGTACGGCCTCCCATTTTGAGCTAAGGCCTTGTGTATTACAAACTGATTACAAAGTACTGGCTACCCATTTCGAGCTAAGGCCTTGTGTATTACAAACTGATTACAAAGTACTGGCTACCCATTTCGAGCTAAGGCCTTGTGTATTACAAACTGATTACAAAGTACGGCCTCCCATTTAGAGCTAAAGCCTTGTGTATTACAAACTGATATAAAGTGAGGCAGTGCAGTACAAAACATTTTGGGTGAACACCAACAATGTCTCTGATGCTGTATTATCAGTCAGTCTATTGTCAGAATTAATTATGTTATTGCAAAGGTGTTTTTTGGTTAAGACTTCCTTAATGACCTAGCATAAGCGAAGGTATTGTACAGAACCAGCAACAGCACTGACATTTTGCCTAAAATGCCTAAGCATCATGGCTCTCTAAAGTCACCTTTTAAACCAGTTAGCAGCACTCATCTGTTTCATGTCCAGCACCTGTGGTCGCTGTATTGCATACAGTGCATGTGAGTGAGTGCAAAGCTGTGCTGAAGTATTCCATAGCAGCCTTATGCTAAACGGGCAAAGAGCTGCTTTAGCTTCAGCTACAGGTTCTAGGCCACTTTTGGCGACCGTACCCGGAAAAACTGGAGCACCCAGGGGATTCTTTATTTGGTGAGCCTTACTGGGTGCCAAAGGAGCACCAGAACTTTAGGCCCTGTGTGTTCCCTGGGTTCAGTCTACAGAAGTAGCCCAGGACCACCCTGCAGACAAAGAGGCAGACTCAGGAGGACTTTTCATCTTATTTTTATGTCACTCACTGGGGAAGCTACACTGAAGTCCCAACCCAAAACACTGTCCGTAGTCTCAATACCCACATCATAATTTACAGGAAGATTTACTGGTCAAAGTTACAAAGACGTCAAACCAAAATTGTCACACAGAAGAAAAAATAAATAAATAATAGAACTGAAAATATTGAATTTATCAACATAAAAACATGCTGTCACCTTCAACACTATGCGTTCTTACTGGTGGTTCTCACTGCTTTTAAACTGATAGAACTGTCACACTGCCTGCAGACAACCAAAGGAAAAAAAACAAAAAAAACATTTTGTACAAAAGAAATTCAACCCTTAACACATAGCCAACACCAAATGGCTAGAGAACATCTGAAGACCTCGTTGGTGAGTGTGGGGTTTAACCCAAGAACACAGCACACACACACATCTACACAGTTACACACTTATTTTTCTTTAAAGAGTGTATCACGTCTTGTGGTGATGGTGTGCTTGTGTGAGATAGTGTGCTTTATTCACTGATCTGGTGTACATATCTGCTCTTCAAAGTAGGCCACTGAGATGGATCCACCTGTATGAATGATGCATGCGTTGGGCCTTTAGACTCCCTTAGGCCCGATGTACAGACCAGAGGCTATGGTAGAGGGTTATCCCAGCAGAGAGGGCCCCTGAGAGGGCTGGAGGGCCACCCAGGACCCCCTCTCCTCAGCTGCCTGGATTGAGCTGCCATTAGAGGCCGAAGCCATTTATCTCCCTCTGCCCCTCAACAAACTGAAGAACCACATGGTTGGAGGATGGCATTCATCCGTGTCCTCACTGCTGGCATTATTGACAGAAAATAGAAAACCCAAAGAAATCTACAGCTGTGGCCTTGTAGTGGTGTGTCACCGATAGAATATGTCAGAATGGTTTTATATATGTGTGTGTGTGTGTGTGTGTGTGTGTGTGTGTGTGTCGTGCTGTTGGGTTAAACATCCTCTCCACCGTTAAGGACTCTTTGGGTGAAGTCCACTGATTGGTGGCTTTCTGGGAGCTCAGTGTTCTTGGCTAAAACCAGGGAGAGGCTTACAGGTAAGGAAAAGGGGATTTTCAATATTCAAATCTTATTTGGAATAAAATCATATTTCTTTCCTTTTGAAAAATAGATCTGTTTTACAGTTAATATATACATGATGGACATAATATTGACAAATAGATCATTTCTTTTTACATTTTGAGGTTATCACCTTTTGCAATAATCACTACTATTTTTTTCACTTTTGAGAGGAGAATTTAGTGTTTGGATGTATGCATTTGTGTGTGTGTGTGTGTGTGTGTGTGTTGTGTGTGTGTGTGGGTATCTATGTATGTATGTTAATATGTTACAGAGAGGACATGTTCCTCTTCCTTAACTCCTCCTCTCCCGAAGATGGGAGGGACCTTAGTCCCAGTGGGGGTGTGGCCAGAGCCTCAGCTCTCGACCGCCTCCCCTTCCCCTTCAACCTGGTTCTTTTTGCACAGCGCTTTGACCTTGGTTGTGACATCTGCAATGGTCTCCTTCACACTCTTCTCCAGCAACCAACCTTCACTCTCACTCTCTGGATCCTCGGGGTTGGCCAGGGTCTCCAGCGAGGTGGTCAGGTACTTCAGGCCCACCATCACAATCGTCTGCACAAACAAACAGACACACATAGCTCATCGGTTAGGCTGGTCAGGACCTTACTGCAGGTGCTAGCTGAGGGAGATGCTCTATAGATCTACAGAATCTATGCCGGACTGGCTGACTGTGCCCTCAGAGTGTCATACCACTAAGTTTCTCTCTGTGGTACTGCAGGACACAAGCACATCAGCCCCACAGACATGGAGACTTAAGGGCCCAGACTATACTACTAGTGTCTTATCATTTTAGATCATTTCAAAAGTATACTGTACTATTACTGTCAAATCATTTTAGATCATTTCAAAAGTATACTATACTATTACTGTCAAATCATTTTAGATCATTTCAAAAGTATACTATACTATTACTGTCAAATCATTTTAGATCATTTCAAAAGTATACTATACTATTACTGTCAAATCATTTTAGATCATTTCAAAAGTATACTATACTATTACTGTCAAATCAATTTAGATCATTTCAAAAGTAACCACTGAACTCATAAAATATTTGTCTGTTTTGAAAAGATTTGCACTAGGTGTAGTGTTCCTTGAGAGAACATGTTACTCCTGACACTAAGATGCACACTAGGTGTGGTGTTTCTCGAGAAAACATGTTACTCCTGACACTGAGATGCGCACTAGATCTTACTCCTGACACTAAAAGCACTGATGGAACATCTCTAGAACAAATAAGAAACTTCTGTCTCTCAGGCCACAGTGACCACATGTTGGTCATGGCATTATTGTTAGTGTTGTTCCCTCTTTCTCTCCTTTCTCATGGCTCAGCTGATCTATCCTGACTTCCTATTTCAGAGGACTTTACCTCTTGCCACAGGTAACAGATTAACCCCCTCACCGGGCCAATTAACCCCTCCTGGGGTGCCTAAAAGGCTTCTTATGCAACTCCCCTGCTGTGGAGAACAAGTCAGGTTCAGCCATCCACCATTGTTCTCCCAGATTAAAAAGAGATCTATAAGGTCGGTTTCTCCTTGGCTTTACCAGACATCAAGATGATGAGTAGTCCACTTGTGAAGTCAAGGAGCATTCAATGTGGTGGTATGTACTGTGTGTGTCACTGCTCGTATTTTGAAGTCCATTTTAGTAGGTTTTCTCAGGGTCCAGCTGATTTTGATCGGCTAGTGTTTTGAAAATCATTGAGTTACCTTGGAAAGTCTCTATGTCTGTAACAGTAAGTGTCTATCAGGACTGTTATGGTGATATGCTTTGAGGAGAACATGCCACCCCCTTTCCAATATTTAACTATGGACAAAATACTCACCCCCTCTCCAATATTTAACTATAACAAAATACTCACCCACTCTCCAATATTTAACTATGACAAAATACCTACCCAAAATAAAACACAAATAGTTATGCTAGGATCTCACCTCATTCACTGATGTCCAACGAAAACCACAAATTAAACTTAACAATTGTTAAAATACATAATTCAAGACAGCAGACTGTTGTGTTAGTTAGGATCCATTGTGCAGGCCATGTCACTGCGTGACAAAATAAATGTCTATCCGAGAGTATGCAGACATACAGTAGTAAATGCCTGTTTGCATGTTTTCCACTACCAGGAGTATGCAGGAGTATACAGGACAGCATTCACTCCTTTGTGTAGATCTCTCACATACTCTTGTCATACGCCCAGATTTGGGGTACATATGTGGACATTGACTGTGACTGCTATCAGTCAACTGATTAACTGATGGTGCTATTATCTAGAAAGTTGCACCCAACCCCCTAACGTCTATCCCATAGTATACACCAGTAGAACTTTCACTGCTAGTTCTGGGATTGGCCCGGGAGGTTGTCAGGCAGGTCCTGGGTTATTTTCATCCTATAACCTCTCCTCTACTCCTCCACCCCTCATGAGTCACACCCAGCACATCCATTATCTGTTTATCTGGAGATGCCCATCCAAAATGGCCGCCCGTAAACCTCTCGGGTGAATCATCAGATTGGAGGTTGTTATTCAGGTTGGGTTGGCATAGGACGGGCTTCACGATACAACTTGCCAACTTCCTTTTTATATTTTTGAAGAGAAAGAAAGTTACCAAAGGAAGAAGAAGCACAGAAGAGTAAACAGACTTCATTGCTAGTAAATATAACATCAGTATAACAGAATATATAATATAAATAACCTAAAGTGTAATCAAGTGTTTGATCTCTATATCCAGAGATGAAGCCCATACTTTACCAAAATAGTGCCAAGCCCCATTGTGCCATGGGAACACACCCTGGCATCACTATAGGTCAGTCAAAACCAATGGTATGTCTGCGGAGTGTTTACCACACTGGGAGTCCCACTGTCACAACAGCCGTGATGATGATGAAGACACACTATTGACCTTAACCCAGTACTCTTTGCATCGGGACTGGAGTCGCTACTATACAGAAGAGTGCTGCAAGGACAGGAAATCCTTTGTAAAGCTCCCTTTGAGTCAGGCATCAGAACAGTGCAACACACACACACACACACACACACACACCTCTAAACAGGAAATCAAGCTCTAAACCACCCAGTTAGTCAGGCATGAGAGGCCTTGTTCCTGCCTGCGCGTCCGCTCCCTAATTGAATCAGGCGCTGAGGTTAATCACTGACCTCATTAGACCAATCCCTGATTGTGGGAGTTCATGCCAGCGGGACCCGCAGTGATCCTGCCGACTGTGCCAACATCTCCTATCTCTCCTTACCCCTTGGCAGACCCTGCTGTTTCAGACACCCGCCCACCCTCCTGCCTGCCCGCTGCCTGGCCTCGTACTGTGAAACGCTCCCCAGCGGCAAACGGGTGCTCAGCTCACAGGGGATTAGTGAGTGAGCGTGGCCCAGCTCCAAACTCCGCCTGAAGCCACGGGCTCCATTATGGGACTGCACAATATAGATCCTTTGGAGAACTGCTTCCAGTGTTGGGCTGAGTAATAGGATCCTTTAGAGATCTTTTAGAGGAGTGCTCGGCTAGGCAAGGCTGAGTGCTGTGCTACGATATGTTTGTGTTTGTGTTGAGATGCATGTCCCTGCACCTTCATGTGTTAGGCCTCCTACTTTGCAACACAAGTGGTGTGTAAGCGTGGTTTTTATTTTGAATGCAGGTTAGAACTCTGCCACTGCCTCTGTCGTTCCACACAGCGACCGCGAGGTGCGCTTGCAAACAGACAAGACATATACTGCGAGTGGTGAGAAGCAAGACATATACTGCGAGTGGTGAGAAGCGGTCTCCTCGGTGTGAATGAGCGTTTAGTCTGTTATGATGATGATTCTTTGTTCTTTAATCACACTGCTGTCCCTCCAAATCCCTTAGCCCTGAACCCCCCAAATACCTCAGTTGGAATGAAGGTACATCTTTGAGGGTTCAGGGATTAGGGTGTGGACACTGGGGGGACACTGGGATTCATCCAGTAAGCTATCCTAAGCTTCCTTCAGACTGAGTATACATATGTGTGAAATGACTGAGTATACACTATGTGTCAAAGGAGGCAAAAATGAGGCAAACAGACCTGTTAAACTGTAAGAGTAGACAAAAATAAGGTGATATGTATATGTTAAGCTAAAACATAAAATGTGATCAGTCATGTTTGGCTATTTTTTTTGCCCAGGTGTTGGCTAAGTGGTCTCTCACCTCTAGACAGATGACCAGGAGGAGGAAGGCTCCGATGCTATTCATCATGCCTCCATAGTAGGAGACGAGGGCCTCGCGACAGCCGCGGGTCCAGATGTTGAGCTCCTCTGTGTGGTGGTCGTAGTCGTAGTGGGCAGAGTTGTTGGTCAGGTGGTGCTGGATGCAGGGGCGTGGGGAGCCGGGGTTGCAGCAGCTGAAGGGGACGCTGTCCATCAAGTACTTCCCCTCCACGTTGCTCAGGACACGACTAGGGTTGGAGGTGGAATGGAAAAAAAATGGAAAAAAATGACACATTTGCAAATAATGGTGTGTCTTTGGTTATGGAAAGAGATTTTTTTATTACAAAAACAACAACTTTTTGGCCTGAAAGAGTCGGTAAGGTTGAAACTTTTTTTATGGTACAATAAATATCTAGAGATACTGCAGTGTGTGGACACTCACTTTCTCTTTTCAACTATTCTGTGCACCTTTGACCTGCACATGGCCTCATATAGGAGGGATGTGCAAACAACGACTCTCTTAAACTACATGTTAAGCACCAAGAGCTGAGTATATAGCATGAGTATAGAGCAGAGTATACTACTAGTCCAGTGTGAGTATAGAGCAGAGTATAGTACTAGTCCAGTGTGAGCATAGAGCAGAGTACACTACTAGTCCGGTGTGAGTATAGAACAGAGTATAGTACTAGTCTAGTGTGAGTATAGAGCACAGTAGGCCTATAGTGCTAGTATTGTCTCCAGGGATCATCACTGTTGTCTCTTGGCAACCACTGGAGTACCCTCAGCAGTCTGTCACAAAGCACCAGTTTGTTTATGCTTGTTTATCCACAACACCAAATCTCCACTTTCACTAATGCCTTTTTAAACATATAGTGATTTTAGTCAATCATAAGGGAATCATTAGAGCATTGCTTTGGCTGACCCCTGGCAGTTGGGTTAGCCCCTTGAGTCGTGGATCTGCCCAAGGTTTCTTTCTAGATTAACTGAACAAGGGAGTTTTTCCTTGCCCCAGTTGCTCTTGGGTGCTCCTTCTGTGAAGCGCCACAAGACAATACTATTGTAAAAGGCACTGTATAAATAAAACTGAATTGAATTGAATCAGTTAAATTAGGGGGGTTGTAGATAGAGATGTACGTGTGTATGTGTGTGTGCATACATACATACATATGTGCATACAGTATAAGTATGTGTGTGTGTGTTTCAGTGAATGAGTGTGTGTGTGCGCGTGGACGTGCATGGGTTGTGCATATATTTGTGTGTGTGCACGCGCTTCTAGGAATGTGTCACACATTTGGGCCAGTTGGCTGAGAACCGCTTTATCCCGAGTGCCCCGATGTCAGAGTCAGTTAGTGCTGGGCGGCTTCAGCCAGCCTCTGATTGAGGAGGACAGTAATCTGCGAAGGTCGTGGAAATAAGATCCTCACAGATTAGCAGCTTAGCAGAACTATGCTAATAAATTTCAGCCCACCCCCTTTTAGCACCCCTCCAATCAGCAGCCCCATTCCTCTATCATCAGCCAATCACAGACCTCAGACACTCATCCACTGTACTTTTCCTCGATCCCATATATCTCACGCTTTTCTACTCAGACCCCTTTAACTTTATTTAAACTTTTAGCCGCATCAGCCCTACATGCTAACTAGTAGCTAACAAAGTCTGGGTAATAAACATCACCCCACCCCTCTTCCCGTGGTTACCTCCTTACGGTCTTAAAGGCAATGATGATTTTTTTCTAGATGTTTACATCAGCAGATCCCAATCCTCTTAGGCCACTTTCACTAGCAAAACAATACAGGGCAGAGTCAACTGGAAACTTTAGTGCCCATAAGCATCTTTCTCATCACCGCACTTCAAACCGTGCCTCCTGCAACTGAGCTTGAGTGGCACAATTAGACTCTAAATAGCTTCTCATGCCTGACAACAAACAGTTTGAGGTGACGTCAGCCTTAGATTAGTACATTATGGTATGGAGATAAGGTTAAACGAAAGGAGCTTCATCTCATTTTGAGGGCCTATTTTTGCAAGACTCAGGTTCAAGAGAATGTGAAGTCTTGACCCACAAACATGTGTCGAAGCAGCCCACCAGCTTTTAAGATTACTTTGTCTTTTACATCCTCAGAATATCATATTCTAAGCAAATGGCTGTTACAGTGTTTTAACATTTTGCACTTCCACAAATCTGAGTCCAATCCCTTCAGCAAGCTTCCCTTAAAACCTCATCTTCCACTGTAAATAACCTACAGCCTCAGATAACCTCACTTTCAAATCAAGTTGTGATTTTCAATATTTCAAGAACATTTGGACAACAGGAGCAACTCAATAAGTTTTGATACTCAGTTGTTGGCTATTGATAGTTTCCATGTAAATAGTTTCTTTAAACCAGAAATGCAAGGTACCAGAATATATATATAGGACATTTTGGCATTTCTCAAATTAATCATTAAACACTGGAATACTGGAAACACAATGTACCTTACTAGAAGCCTACTAAACACTTTATCACCGTGAACATTCCACTGCTTTTCAGCCCATGCAGCTCCTGTCATCAGCACTTTTGCCCAACAGAGGCACCAATGCTGGTTCTGTTTTGGAATGGACAGGGCCCAGAGAACTTTGGGGGATGTTGGGGATATTTGTCGGGGGTTGTTTCAGTCTTACTCACTCTTTAACCTCCTCGTTGCTGAAGTCCAGGTAACGGTTGCTGATCCACTGTACCTCGAACCAGTCCCTGAAGTTGTTGTTGCCACAGCAGCGGAACTCGATCTGGGTCATGTCCAGCGTCCTCTTCATGAAGCAGCGTCCGGGCGTGTCGGTGTCCTTGTAGAACTTGATGCTGTTGCGGAGCCCCTCGGCTAGGGCGAAGTACAGCTGGAACTGCATGAGGAAGCAGAGCAGTGTGATCACGAACAAGAAGACATTGAAGCCGATGCAGCCCATCAGGTAGTTCTTCACCATGGGCTTCCACTTGGCGAACTTGGTGGGGTCCAGCGAGTCGTGGCACACTTTGCCACCGAACGCGTTGATGCCACAGGCCACCAGACCTGCCAGGATCAGCAGGTTGGGCACAAAGTGGCTCTCGTTGTTGTCCATCATCTCACTACGCTTGCGGAGCTCGACCTTAAAGAAGAGTCCCATGCTGAAGATCAGGATCCCTGCCATGACAGAGAGCCAGTACAGGAGCCACAGCCCCTGGGCCAGCTTCACCCGCTTGGCCAGGTCGAACTTCACCGGCATCAGAGCCATCTCCACTCGCTCCTAAAGCACTTTATCCACAAGACGGAAAAAAAGACTCAAACAATTCAAAGAACCAGCAAGAGCAGCGTTTTCTGCGCTTTTGCTGGTAGTGTTTTGTTAGTTTTGTAATAGTTGGAGGACAATAACAAACCCAGTTGACCTTCAGCGAGCTCGTTGAGTCCACTGGCTTAGAGGTGCATCAGTAATCCGTTCCAGAAGGGAGCTGCAGTAGGTACCATGCCGAGGGACGCCGACTTCATTCCAGCGCTCGCCAGTCGAGCTTCACTCAAACCCATAGCTTCAGTGGGCCTTGCGCCCGCCTAGCCCAAGCACATAGACACAAACACACACACACACAGTTGATGCGCACCGATGCGACAGCAGCGAGCCCCAAAAAGCGGTAAGGGACGATGGGGGCTGTGCGTGTGGCCCTGCTCCTGAGAAAGGAGTTGGCCGGCGGAGGAATGGATGGGTTCAAGCGGCAGATTTCAGTGCGTCATACTAAACCCTGCTAATCAGCCTGAGCCCATTTGCTGGAGATGAGCTCAGGCCGCTAATCTCTCCTCTGACTGGCTAATTGGCTAGTTGTTCTTCACAGCTTCCTCTCTTTCTCTCTCTCTCACACTCTGTCTCTCTCTCACTAGCTGCCTGCTTTTCTCTATCACACATAGAATTGCTCTGGCTTACTCTCATTCTCTTTTTCATTCTGTCTCTCATTCCTCTTTTTTCTTTCTTGGAGTGTATATCTTTCTGTCTCTCTCTCTTTTTCTCAGCTCTAGTCCAGGACTGTGGGGATCCTGATTCTACTCCTGAGAGGTTCAGGGACGGGTGGGGGTCAAAGGTCAAATGTGAGTGGAAGTGTGGGGAGGTGTCACTGGAGAGACAGACTGTGTGTGTATGTGTGTGTGTGTGAGAGAGAGAGTGAGGGGGGGGAGGGGGGTGCAGGTTGTAAACACTTGGCCAACCCTGGCCAACCAATCAAGCTGCCCTGTCTGACCTAGTTGTGAAAAAAATCCTTGGCACCTACTACAGGACACAAGTGACTGGCCTACTGGTCACCTCTTGCACACTGACATCTTTGAATTTGCTATTTCAGTACCCCATAATGTTAGGGAGGTGTTCGCCTGGGTTTGCTTGAACCCTTCATAGCAGCCAGGAATCCATGTTGTAATAATAATAATAATCTCTCTGAAAAGATAAGATTGATCTCAATAGCTAAAAAACAAGACACCTGTCTAGTTGTCAAGTCAAGTCAAATGTATTATCCCACAGGGGTGATGAAGTTGCAGCCATGCAGGCATGAGTTAAATATATTATGTACATTGATGACAAATACCAACTGGTAGACAATGACACACATAACATCCAAAAGTCAAGACACATGTCTTGTCGTGGTTGTGAATGCAGTGGTCTCGTGATAGAGGTTGCTAGATTCACAATGTCACTGCATAATTCCACAGAAAATGAACTTTTTTCTCACGTCCATAATGACAGTAAAATGCCATGCTTGTATTGAGTCTCATTCAGTTTCCTCCTGACGCAGTATTATTTGAGCGAATGTCCTTATAAAACGATGTCCTCTAGTGTTCAGTGAATAACAAATAAACAGTTTACAAAACTGAGCTGAATATGATCCCAGTGGAACACCAACTGTCTTAAGTTACTTTACACAGCAGACACGGTCTCAAAGTTGTCACTGCAATAACTAGAGATGAGCTCTCAGTTTGGTCATTGCCTGTTGGCATCTATGCTACATTTGCTGGCCCATTTTTAATGTCTGAGACTTTGGAACAAAGGACAAAGGTTTGTTTCTTAGCAACACTCAACACTACCCTGGTGATGCTTTCTCCCCAAGCTCAATAACAGATTAGGGCTTGATTGACAGCTGAAGTGGATGGCCTTTAAAGGAGGGCTATGACGTCTTAAAACAAACAACAACAAAAAAAACAAGCTGAAGTTTAATTAAAACACACAATCAAAAAGGTC
Organism: Tenualosa ilisha; assembly: GCA_015244755.2. Classification (NCBI taxonomy): domain Eukaryota; kingdom Metazoa; phylum Chordata; class Actinopteri; order Clupeiformes; family Clupeidae; genus Tenualosa; species Tenualosa ilisha. The sequence goes on from PYXC01001219.1 coordinate 1,474,166, forward strand.
TCATCCCCCAGGCCAGATTTGACTTTTGTCCCCTCTTTTACAGAAATACAAGTGGAAAATTAAATCATAAAGAAATGCATTGTGACACACCCCTGAAAATTGGTGACCTAGAGAAAGATGAACCTAAATAGACCTGTCACTGTCCATTTATTAGTGGTTGATCATTTGATGACTGGATGGCTTTTTACAACCGTACCCATTCCACAGGTGACTGAGCATTCATAACTGTTAAATTAGGGGCATTCATAACTGGCATTCATAACTGTTCACACTCTCATGACTGTATTCATAAGGCATTATAATGTTATCATTATAAACCTGTACAGCTTGAAGTGTCACAAAGACTCATAAGTGTCTTTAGCTGTGTGATAGCAGGGAAACACACCACTCTACTTATTGTCTGTAACGGTGCCTTATTGATCTTATGTGACCACCTCACTTTACTTAGAGTATGTATTGAGTGTTTGTAACTCTTCATTATTTGGCGTGAGGAATTGGGCATATAAAAGGACAAATAAATTGAAGCTTTATAATGCTTTGTGACAGGTCAAGTTGTAAAGCTTATATGATAACATTATAATGCCTTGTGAGTGCAGTCATTAGAATGTATAAACAGTTATGAGGAAACACATCAGTTAACACTAATGTCATTCCTTTTAAAGCTTTATGAATGTATTATAACCCTTTATGAATGTGTTTATAATGACTTATGAATACTGGGTTCATAGAAAGTGTTACAGATAGATTTTGTGTTTTAATGTCAGAGCATTTATTCATCTGACTGGGACTGAGGAGAAGATTTGAAGTAGTTCAGCAAGAATGGCTTCAGAAAAGCATCTCGTACCTTTAACACTTTCATTTACCAGTGCTTATCAACTCAACGCGAGACACTGATCAAGTTGTGGTTTCACTTTCATTGACTTTTTAATCCAGCAGGAGGAGCAGCCGAGTAATTAAACATTTAGGTTTACTGATAAACAGCAGGGTATGATTGGGAGGGGATCATGACTAAGATGGTATTTTATGATTTGTGTCCTTGCTGATCTCAGTGTCAGTGTGAAAAATGAGTGTGAAGCACCAACACCTCCACTTCCTAAGGACTCAAGAGGCTCCCCAGGGTGACGTTTGGTGTGAGGGGTTCTGAAAGGAAGAGGTAGAGAAAGGGTGTGTGTTACTGTGAGGGCTCTGAGAAGGAGAGTGAGAGATAGGTGTGTGTTGGTGTGGGAGTGTGATAGATGGAGAGGTAGAGAGAGAGTGTAGAAAGAGGTGTGTGTTAGTGTGAAGGCAAGGCAGAGAGAGGGTGTGTGTGTGTGTGTTGGTGTGAGTGAGCCCGTGCTAGGTCGCTATTCTTAGTGTGGCTCGGTCACATGTGAGGGGATTAGAACAAGCCTCTGGATTGGGCTGAATTACTGTCTCATCTGTTTAGAAGGACACGGAGCCACTAGTGGGGTTACACGCAAGACATCTGCCCCAGCAACAGGGTGTGAGTGTGTGTGTGAATGTGAGTGTGTGTGTGTGTGTGTGTGTGTGTGTGTGTGTGTGTGTGAGGGAGGGAGGGAGGGAGAAAGGAAGTGAGAGAGTGTTTTTGTAAGAAAAAGTGGAGAAAGTGTGTATGCGAGAGAGAGAGGGAGGAGATGTCTGTGTGTGTGTGTGTGTGTGAGGGACGGAGGAAGTGAAAGAGTGTTCTTGTAAGAAAAAGTGGAGAAAGTGTGTGTATGTGAGGGAGGGAGGGAGGAGAGGTCTGAGTGTGTGTGTGTGTGTGTGCGCCAATCATAAAAACACTTTCCATCCTAGGCGTGCCCATTTTATGCCTATTTTGCTTATGTGTCCATGAACAAATAGCAATGAACAGAATGCTGGTCCATGTGTTTCTATGGCTACAGGTGTTTTAATGGATTTACTTTATTCTTGTTTTCATCTGACATAGACAGAGTATGCATAGATACAGAGTATGCATAGATACAGAGTATGCATAGATACAGTGTATGCGTAGATACAGAGTATGTATAGATACAGAGTATGTGTAGATACAGAGTATGAATAGATACAGAGTATGCGTAGATACAGAGTATGTATAGATACAGAGTATGTGTAGATTCAGAGTGTGTATAGATACAGAGTATGTATAGATACAGAGTGTGTATAGATACAGAGTGTGTATAGATACAGAGTATGCATAGATACAGAGTATGTATAGACACAGAGTATGTATAGATACAGAGTATGTGTAGATACAGTGTATGTATAGACACAGAGTATGTATAGATACAGAGTGTGTATAGATACAGAGTATGTGTAGATACAGAGTATGATACCAAAAATGAACCAGATCGATGTTATCTATCCATCTCTCTGTCTGTCTGAGAAACAGCATGTAATAAAATAATGTGGGTGTGTGTTGTGTGTGACAAAGTGAGAAAGCTGTGACTGTGGCAAAGGAAGTTCAAAGAAAAACAGCGTTAGAAGTAACCAAGACAGTGTTCAACCACAGACACTCTCACACACATGCACACAAGGCCTTCTCTTAACAGAACATCCGGTAACACCAGACAACGCTTCACTCAAAACAGTGAAGATCAGCAGAATCTGTGCTTTGAGTTTATTGAGGTGTAGCTGTGGGTCTTTTCACTGCAGTCACAGACACGAGTGTAAGAGCTTCAGCACTGAACCTCTTGTACATCACTGAGTGCTTCATTACAGTGCTGAGGTGGCAGACATCATCACTGAGTGCTTCATTACAGTGCTGAGGTGGCAGACATCATCACTGAGTGCTTCATTACAGTGCTGAGGTGACAGACATCGTCACTGAGTGCTTCATTACAGTGCTGAGGTGACAGACATCATCACTGAGTGCTTCATTACAGTGCTGAGGTGGCAGACATCATCACTGAGTGCTTCATTACAGTGCTGAGGTGGCAGACATCATCACTGAGTGCTTCATTACAGTACTGAGGTGGCAGACATCATCACTGAGTGCTTCATTACAGTGCTGAGGTGGCAGACATCGTCATCATCGTCACAGCGCCATCCAGTGGTGCAGTGATGACATGTGCTTTTCATCAAAAGCCCCTTATACCCAAGAGAATCTGGTCTAAACAACCTGGGTAAAGTACAGATGATTTGGATGAAATTATGAAATTACATGAAATTATAATGATTGTTATAATTATATTTTATCTCATGTCATAGTATTCTTTTTATACATATTCTACCATGTCATTGTCATTCATTAATACCTGAATCCTGACCAGTAGCCAGTCTACATCTGACCCTGCTTTATGATGTTCACTACCTAACTCTGATACCTACAATTATGAACGACAGTGATACCTAACTCTGATACCAAGTGCACTTCCTCTTGGCCTCCTCTCCTTTCCAACCAGTTTTGCAGCCTGTTGCCTTTGCCTTTGAAACCTGTTCACCTGTTCATTTCTGTTCACCTGTTTATTTCTGTTCTGCAACAGAGTAATCATTCACTTTCTCACAGAGAAAATGAAAACCTGCAAAACCACAAACAGAATATTAAAGAACAGAATGTTGGCATGGTGTCAATAAAGCAAACCCATATCAACGAAGTCGGTGTAGTTTTACTATTAACAAATAGCTCTGCATGTCACTCCCTCTGTCCTTTGTAGCCTTTATCAAATGAGCAGGAAGTGCTTTTTGCACGCAAATGTTTTGGTTGTGAACGAAGGTTAACAGGAAGTATGAGTTGACAGAAAAACTTTTAGTAGACACTTGCCTGCATCTTAATCTTGTAGAGATCCAACTGACCCAGTTACAGTAAGCATGTAATTCAGTGCCCCAAATGGTACTTTAACAGCAAGAGACATGAATTCATAGGCTGTGGCCCCCTCCTGTAGGCCTACTTGGTGTAATTGAAGAATGCCGACTGAATATCAAAATCTTATTTGTCGACACAGAGGTGCACACAACCTGTGCAGCACTTTGAATAATTTCATGACTAGCATTCCTTAACTGCCGTATCCCCTGAGATCTAGCTGATCTGGTAATGCATTGATTAATAAAGAATCAGGACAAAATATTTCACAACTAACGAGATTAACTGGCACCTCGACAATCATGGACTCTCTCAGAAATGTGGAGGTATTCATCACGTTCTAAAACAGCGGTAACTGTTAGTTTAACATTCAACATTTGTTGAACATTTCAAAAAGAAAGTGGCTGAAAATGACTCTGCAACATGTAGATGAACTTTGCTCATCTGTGCTGCAGGCGTGTCCTTAGGCCTACAGTGGACTGTTGGACCCCTCAGCCAGCTCACAGCTCAGCGTGGTACTCTAGCCAGCAAGGGGCAGTCTTTGCTCTGAACATTGTACTGTGCTGTACCTGGGGGGTATGCTGTAGAGCATTCTAATTTATGGCTACACTGTTACTTCCTAACTTGCACTCAACCCCCTTCCAAGATGTATTGCTTGATGGCTCTCCATCGCAAGTCTTCACAACCTTAACACCTTTGAACGCTGCTGGTAAACAACAAGTCAATTCTGTGTATACTAAGGGAGAGGTGAGTCTACCAAGGTAACGCAATGGAAAATCACAAGCATGCAAAGCCAGACTGCTGCCAATACAATACCGTGTGCATAGATCACTATCAACATGTCATATATTTTTGCACAGTAATCAGGAAGTGCTTTTTATTGCACCACACAAAAACCTAGTTTCCATTTCCATTACCATTGTGGGCAGTTGTAGCCTTCTGTGCTTATTTGCACCAGAGTTTTAGTACAGATATCTCAAAATCAGGCTTAATTCAAAATGTAATGAATCCTGTCTGCACATAGAATGTAATCTGTTCAGGAAGCCTTTTCTTTGGTTTTATTTAATAAACTTAGGAAGTCTGAAGAAAATTGAACAAAGCAGCTACACTTGTTTCAGATGTTCACGTCAGTGCATTGGAAGAATCTTGTTTTTGGTGTCAAAGGGGTTTGTGAGTTGTTTATTATCTTCTGTTGGCTGGTAAACTGATCATTATCTTGAGTTTGTATGCCATTTATGTGTGTATGTGCATGCGTATGCGTACGTGTGCACGTATGTGAGTGTGTGGGTGTGTTTGTCAAGCACAGACCTGTCGCCCACATGCCGCGGCTGCTTTATGAGGGTCTCTTCACACACAGGAAAATAAGAAAAAACTGGGTCACACTCAAAGGCTCTTTGCTTTGTTACAGAATGCAGAAGACTCTCAGTAAACTCTCAGTAAAGAAAATTGCTACCTTGCTCCCTTTAACTGGTGAATAGCAATTAGGTTTAAATAATGAGCAACAAAATCAGTGTGTGTTTATTGTTACTGCCTATACTCATACCGTGTGGAGAAAATGTGCCAAGGACTACTCTACTAGATGTTACTATAAGGCCTACTCTACTAGATGTTACTATAAGGCCTACTCTACTAGATGAGTGTAATTCCTCAGAATTCAGAATATTTATCTTGTTATACCAATTTTAAGATTAATTTAATTATTGAGGCAGAATCATATGTATATGTGTGATTTCCTTGTCATGTTCACACAGGTGTGAAGACATTGCTTTTAGCACCTAGTCAGTTAGACAGAGACAATCTGTACTCTGTACACTTTAGCTTATTTGTTAATCACTTTATGCCTTTACTTATCTTGTTCTTATCATATTACTTATCTTATTCTTGTCTGATGTATTTGCTTTCATCTCTGTTCCGCACATTGAACTTCCCTTGTGTATGAAATACGTTCTATAAATAAACTTGCCTTGCCTTACTGCCTTACTGTGATAGACTGAAACCTGTTTAGTCATGTGGTACGAGGTAGGCCAGTGGCATTTATTGGTGAAAGGGCAGAGCAATGAAAAATGAAGGGTATGAAAGCAATGATAAAGGAGGACTATAAAAGCCTCAAATAAAATGAGTACAAACAAGCTACATTTTGAAAGTACACAGTCCAAAAAGGTCCTTCCATGCTTCCTTGATTCATGATCGTTAACATTTTCACTCACACATACACATACACAGACACACACACACACACACACACACAAATACACACGCTCATACCAGGGTTGAAGTTTGTAGGTCTTTGGGGGGAATTTACATGAAACAAATTTGGCATCATGCTAGCTGGGTGTCTTGTTGATTTAACAGTGTTCCTACCCTGAGGACAGAACTGTGAATCCTGGATAGCTGCTGGAAGTAACAGTTTCTAGTTTATTGAGAGTCGTCTGCATTCTGCAGCAAAGCAAAGAACCTTTGAGTGTGACCCAGTTTTTTCTTATGTTCCTGTGTGTGTGAAGAGACCCTCACAAACCAACCGCAACATCTGGGCGACAGGTCTGTGTTTGACACACACACACACCCACACACTCACATACGTACATACGTGCACACGTACGCATACGCATGCACATACATACATAAATGGCGTACAAACTCAAGATAATGATCAGTTTACCAGCCAACAGAAGATAATAAACAACTACTCTCAAACCCCTTTGACACTAAAAACATTAGAGAGTCAGTGCATTGGATTCTTCCAATGCACTGATGTGGACATCTGAAACAAGTGTAGTTGCTTTGTTCAGTTTTCTTCAGACTTTAGAATCCGTTAGAATGGCAGACCTTGTTCAAGTAACAGGCAGGCAGCGTTAAAGGCTTTGAACATTTGTCTTCCAGGAAAGGTTGCTCATGTGCAGAGTGCAAGACTTGCTACCTTGCTCCCTTTAAGTTCAAGGAAATAGTTGTCATCAGGGTTTCTTGTTTGCCTCTGGTGACCACACACACGCACACACATTTTCTCTTCCTATACACTGCTTTCAAATTCTCTTCCTTGAGTAGGAAAGTTATCCTAAAGAAATGACCCAGAAATATTTCATTGTAAGGATCATTCAGAAGGAGGCAAGAAAACAGCCCACAATTTCTTGCGTTATGAAAGAACAAGCAATCAACTTGACACAGATCAATAACACCTGTCTTCCTGTAGGGGTATGTCTTCATGAATTCATTTTATCTTACCCTGACCATGTAACATTTTCCAGTGAGGTCATGGTAAAATGGAGAGTGAAAAAAGATACAGTGTTACTGTGGTCCCCCTAGGTATCCCAGAAGAATGCATTAGTATCTCATGTTCTCTCTGCATCTCTGCATCACCACTGGGGGTAATTGTTTAGGTTTTGTATGAATAATCATTCGGTCATTACCTTTTCTGAGCATTTCTTATTCAGTTTCAGTTTATTTCAAATGCACAGAAGTAGAAAACAAAGCCCTTTCTGGAACTCCCCTCTTGGTAAACCTGTTTGTGTGTGTGTGTGTGTGTGTGTGTGTGCGTGTGTGTGTGCATCTGTGCATGTGTGCACAGTTGAAACGTTATTGTTTATTAGATTAGATTAAATTAGATTCAACTTTATTGTCATTACACATGTATAAATACAGGTAACAAAATGCAGTTTGGCATCTAATCAGAAGTGCAAAGAGCAGCAAGTGCAGTATATACAGTATGCAGTATGTACAGTTAAAGAGCAAATTATATACAGATAAGAGTAGTAATAATAAATAGGCAGAAGAGCAATATACATGTAAGGTGAAGAGATAGTATGGGTAATCTACAGATGTGCTATATAGATTCAATATAAGGGCAATGTACAGATGTGCTATAGAGATAGTTATGTACAGATGTATTAAGTATATACAGGTGCTATCTGGTGCTGTGGTATCAGAAGTATGCATGGGTATGCAGTGTTATTTTAGATGAATCTAGGTTTTAGGTCACACCACAACTGCAGTGCTCAGCCTGTGTGTCCACTTCCTGTGAGCTCAATTGTGCATGTTTGTAAATGAAAGATAATCTGTGCTGCTAGGGTGAAACTGTTCATCTTGGCCACATTCAAGAGCAGCCCCGTGTCATAGAAGGCTGGAGAGCTCCTAATGCCTCTGCAGTCAGTGAATGGTGTGCTGCTCTCTTAACACACACATACAATAGGTGGCTGCAGCAGTTGTAAACTGCGTTTTACAGGTCTTTTATGACAGGGTAATATTTGACACAATTTTCATTCTGCTTGCATGAAGCTAAAGGGGCCAATAAAAATAAGAATTTGAAAAAGCAAAAGGTGGATTGTTGTATATAGTCAGCTTGAAACAAGCTATTTACAATCAGATCAGTTGAGTCTTTTTTTTTTTAATTTGTGTTTTATTTGCCATTTTCTGTTGTCTTTCACATGCAAATATTTACTATCAGATAGCAGCATCAGTTAAGAGAAAATAATCTCTCTCTCTGGAACACAGGAAGCACATATAACAGTAAAATAATTTAAAGCAGAAAATATGTTTTTCACATATCTGAATAAACACACACACACACACACACACATGCTCAGTGAGACTATCATTTCACAATACAAGAGGTTCTTCAGGGACACAAGAGCATTTTCATACATGGCTACACTATTACATCCTGTTTTGGACTCCACCCCCTCCCTAGATTCCAACATCCATTGTTTCATGGCTCTTCTCTTAGCATACCTTAACACATCTGAACCCTGCTGCTGGCAATAAAATGTGGTTGGCGTGTTTGTGTGTGTGTGTGTGTGTGTGTGTGTGTGTGTGTGTGTGTGTGTGTGTGTCCTTGATCAGACTGTGCTGGATGTTTGTGTTTTATGTCAGGTTCTCATTCAAATTGTGGACAGTTGTACTCTGTGCTTATTTGCAGCAGGCAGGCATAAAATGGGGGATAGGGGTCATGCAGTCAAACAATATATTGTGTGGGTTATTCAGGTTTCAGTTCTGTAGGTATTCTATGACGGTGGTTAGCAAGAAAGGTGCACTGGTGTGGACATCTGAAACAAGTGTAGTTGCTTTGTTCAGTTTTCCTCAGACTTTAGAATCCGTTAGAATGGCAGACCTTGTGCAAGTAACAGGCAGGCAGCGTTAAAGGCTTTGAACATTTGTCTTCCAGGAAAGGTTGCTCATGTGCAGAGGGCAGGACTTGCTACCTTGCTCCCTTTACGTATTTATGCAACCTTCCCTGCCTTTTTAAACTTGACTGTAAATGCACCCGGCCATGACTAAGTTGTGTCAAAACTGAAAGACAACAGGTTGAAGAAGATCTGCGCATCAAAAAGTCTTTTTATTGCATTGTATGATACAATATTCACATTCATTTTGTGTGTTGTAGTCTTAATCTGTGGTTTATAAACACTATTGGTGTTGTGGTCTGTTGTTTCTGTTTAGGCTTGATGTAGGCCTACAAATATTTGTGTGATACAAGTTTGCATGAAGATTCTTTCGTGTGTGCCAAGATCAACAGGAAATACAAGGTAGGCTACTGATATGTGTGGGTGGGGATTGGTGGTCAGCTGTGTCTGTGTGTGTGTGTGTGTGTGTGTAAGAATGTCTTATGTATTCATCTTTATTTGTCATGTCCATTTTATGTTGTCCTTTCTGTTTGTCCTCCAAGTCATCTTATCTTGCTTGTCCAGTACTTTGGTCAGCTGTTGTTGGTGTTTTGAAAGTGAACTAAATAAATGTGACTTGACCTCACTTGACTCCCTGCCTTTTGCTGATGAACTTTTGACATGGATTGCAATCTTAAGGCAAAAAGACAGATGGAATTTTGTAGCTGGCTTAATGTAAAATGTACAGGTAACAAATACAATGAGTCACAGGCTGTTGATAACTCACTCAATTCACTGTCTCTTTCTCTGTCTGCACTTTCCAATGTAGCACCTTTACTGGGGAAAAACAGCATTGTAACTGTATACAAATAGAGAAAATTAATGATAACTCTCTGTCATGCAACAATGACTATCAGACATTCAGACAAGTAACCATACAAGTAGCAACTATCTAGAAATGGATGCACAGGATGTGGTTTGAAATGGTGGTCATCAAAAGTGGTCTATGTTTACATAGACAATGCAGTGCAGACAGACAAATAATGAAGGTAATTGCTTCTTAACTCACTTCACCTGTAGCTTGGATTTTCAGCTGATGTAGTGGACAATAATAGGATCTACACCAGAATGAGCCACAAAATCTGTGTGTGTTTGTTGTTCTGTTTATGCCTGACTGGTAAGTGGACTTAAGAAAAATTAATGTAGCCAGATGTAGCTGCATGTTTATTATCGTTTTTGCTACATTAGCTACAGTCTGTGTGTGTGTCAGCTCAGGGCAAGAGCTGCGCTGGAGGCATGTGTGTGTGTATGTGTGACATGATTATGTGTAAAAGTATGTTACTGATGTTCACAGGCTCTGCCAGAGTGTGGGTGAACCAGTGGACAGATAAACCACACTACACAGTTGGAGAGACGGCTGTTATTTACTGCAGACTCCACTGGGACCAGAATGATGTGAAGGGGCACAAAATAAAATGGGCCGTTTTTGAGGCAGAAAATATATACAAAACAGATTTATCAAAGGTGGCGGCTTATGTGGATCATGTCAAGACAGACAGCGACAAGACCTTTTCAAAGCTAACATTGACCAATCTGACCATGGAACACACAGATGAGATTGTGTGTGTTGCTAGATTCTTAGTCGGTAAAACACTGACAGAACTATTAGGGAATGGAACTATACTTCAGATCTCCAATGCAACCCAAGCAGAAGGTATTATGACATCAAACACTATATTAAAGGCAAAATTAAACAAGTGGGACTTTAGTCTCCTTCATGTTCTCATTTCCTTTTTAATCTTCTTTTGACAGAAACCCTCTTCACACATCGAACACCACCATCCTCTCTGTCTTGGATTCATTTTCTGCTTTTATCTGTAAATATTTTGTTCCTCATTGTTGACAGTCTCATCTGTATTGGTCTTCATACAAAACAGTGTAGAAAATAGTTTACGTGCTATGAGCCTAGTGGGGCAATATCTATTAGTTTCATAGGACTGGATATTATACTTCAGAATAACAGATGCTTATAACATATTAGTAATGCTTAGTAAAAAATGAACTAATCATGTACAAAACATTTATATAGATTTGTAAATGATTAATAAATGCTACATTAATATTTAATATGTAGATTATTCTTCATTTGAAAAAAAATAACAACATAATCTTTAGATAAATAATCACTAAACAATTACAAAATGTTTATATGTGTTTGAAAAACCAAATCAAACAAGTTTATAAATTATTATGATTAGTAATCTGTTTCTAAGTAAGTTGTAGCTATGTTATTACGGTAGTATGATTTGCTTGTAAGCTATTCAGAGCCTATTACATGCCTACAATAAAATAATTATGAACAAAACATTTAGAGCTTATTTTTAGCACTGTTGTTACGAATGCACAAAAAATGAATAAACTGAATGATTTGAAAGAAAGCTGAAAAAACATCAGCAAACAATACAAACTTTATTAATGCAGCTAAACATTTACTTAATATTTATACAAAGTGATATTATACAAAGAGTTTTAAAATTTTGTCATCTGCAACAAAAATAGCAGCCTATTATTTCAGCACACGTGTTTGTCATTCTTGACTCTATTTCAACAAGCTCCACTTACACCCATTAGTGCATGGCAGTTCAGGCTGCCTTTGTCCAAGTCCGCAGAAGAGCTGTTCTAGTTTGCCCCAATGGTGCAGTGCTGTTGTAGCCGGCCTCTACCCAAGCATTAAGTTTGAACCACAGACAATAAAAAGTGGACAAAGCATATGTGACATCACCAATAGAATTTTTTAACAGTTCTTAACAGAAATGAAGCCAAAATCGAGGTTATGGGTGCTGCCATATTGGACAGTTTAATCAAAGTTCTAAACCCGCCTACACCTGGCCAGGGAAAAAGGTGGAGCTGGTGTGACCCTTAGATGGCTGGTAGACCCGCCCCTTCAGGTAAACTCAGCCTCAATGCTGTATGGTTTTGTGAGCTGATCTAATGTGACCTGAATATGCAGCTTTGTTAATACTAAACTAATGTACAGATGTACTAGATTATAATGTATTGGTATTATTGTTTTAACATGTTTTCTTTTTTTTTTTTTTATAGTCCCAATGATATGTGGACATTTGCTGTGGGATGGATCAAGAGTGACATGAAGTCCAAAAGTGTTTTGTTTGTTTTTGTACCTAATAATTTGTAAACCTTAACAGTTAGGGTAGGTGTACCCATTAAGCCCACCAAAATCTGTATTTCATTGATATCAAAAGTCTGGCATGGGCTTAGTTGGTCCCCTGGCACCATTTAAGCCCATGAGTGAGAATTATTAAATTATAATAAATTATTGCAAAACAAGAATCAACATATTCAGTAACATGTTCAGTTCAGTAACATGTTAAATAGATAAAAAATAGAAAATAACTCTAGATCTCTAACAACTAGATCTTAGCGGGTGAAGAATAGTGCCCACCGGGCTTGACGAGGGTTCAGGCGTTTGGCCTCTCGGAGATAGGCCAGGTTCTTGTGGTCAGTGAGGACTCGGAAGGGGTGTTGGGCTCCCTCCAGCCAGTGGCGCCACTCCTCCAGGGCAAGCTTGACGGCGAGTAGTTCCCGGTTTCCAATGTCATAGTTTTGCTCGGCCGGGGTAAACTTGCGGGAGAAGTAGGCGCATGGGTGTAGTCTGTCTGGAGACCCGCTTTCCTGGGACAGAACCGCTCCCGCTCCAGTTGTGGATGCATCTGCCTCCACGACGAAGGGCTTGGTAGGATCCGGGAGCGTGAGGAGAGGAGCCGAAGCGAAGGAGGCCTTGAGGTCCTGGAGCGCCCGCGCCGCCTCGGGGGACCACTGGAGGGTCTTGGGCTTGGACCGGAGCAGGTTGGTGAGTGGAGCGACCAGTAGGCTGTAGTCCCGTATAAAACGGCGATAAAAGTTGGCGAAGCCTAGCAGACGCTGTAGCTCCTTCACCGTAGTGGGCCGGTGGAGCACGGCGTCAACCTTCCCCTGGTCCATCTTGACGCCCTGGGCGGAGATGTTATACCCCAAGAACTGAACCTGGCGCACGTGGAAGACGCACTTCTCAGCCTTGAGGTAGAGGTGGTGTTCACGGAGCTTGCGGAGCACCTGTGCCACATGCTGTCTGTGTTCGGCTTCGTTCCGGGAATAGATCAGGATATCATCGATATAGACTAGGACGAACCGGTGGAGATATTCCCGGAACACCTCATTCATATAGGCCTGGAATACGGAGCGTTGGCTAGCCCGTAGGGCATGACCCGATATTCGTAGTGGCCGTTGGGGGTGATGAAGGCCGTCTTCCACTCATCCCCCTCTCGTATTCTGATGAGGTTGTAGGCACTCCGCAGGTCTAGCTTCGTGAACACCACCGCTCCACGAAGCTGCTCCAGAGCGGCCGGGACCAGGGGGAGAGGATGGCGGAACTTTACCGTGATCCGATTCAGGGCTCGATAGTCGATGCAGGGCCGAAGTCCCCCGTCCTTCTTAGCTACAAAAAAGAAGCTGGAGGCGGCGGGCGAGACTGACGGGCGAATGTACCCCTGGCGCAAGGCCTCCCGGATGTATTCCTCCATGGCCGCCTGTTCAGGCAGGGACAGCGGGTAGACCCTACCCCTAGGCACTGGTTCTCCCGGCAGCAGGTCAATGGCGCAATCCCAGGGCCGGTGTGGAGGGAGTTGTGCGGAGCGTGCGGGACAGAACACCTCGGCGAAGTGACGGTAGTCGTGGGGAATGGCGGTGCTACGGGCCGAGTGTGGGCTTTCGACCGAGGTCGATCCCACCACCAGGGAGGAGTGACTGTGACGGGACCTAGGAACAGGGAGACAAGACAGACACTGATCATGACATGAATCACCCCATTTTACGATCTCTCTGGTGGCCCAATCCACCACCGGAGCATGCTGGACCAACCATGGGCGGCCCAGGATTAGGTCCACGGTAGCCTCCTCGAGGACCAGAAAGTCAATACTCTCCTTGTGGATGGCTCCAATCTGGAGTGTCAGGGGGCCCACGGCGTGCCGGATGGTCCGTTGGGTCATGGGCCGACCCACTACGGAGTGCACGACGTAGGGGTGGGGACTCTCCCGACGTGGCAGTTTCGAGGTCGAGTCGAGGAGGGCCCGGGCTGAGAGAGAGACATTGGTGGTAGACAGGGTTATGGTGATCAACAAGGGTGATAAAATTGACGGTAGAGGCACAGGCCCTGTTCGACCCGCCTGCGTCGTTCGGGGGGAGTGAGCTTGACTGTGTCGACCTGCATGGGGGTCTCGGGCGCGGAGTCGGAAGGAGCGGGTCGGAGGGGAGACGGAGCGGCGCGGGAGACAGGTGGCAGGCAGCCCTCCCTCCGGTGCGCCACCCGAATGGCGAGCTGGATGAAACGCTCCAGGCCGATGGAATCGTCGTACGCCGCCAGGTGGAGGCGCAGGGCGGGTTCCAGGCCCAGGCGGAAGGTGGTGAGAAGTGCAGGTTCGTTCCATCCACTGGCGGCGGCGAGGGTCCGGAAGCGGAGAGCGTACTCCGTGATGTTGGTCTTACCCTGTTTCAGGTGGTGCAACTGCTCCTGGATTGCGGAGTCGCCGACCGGAGCCTGGAAGACCTCCCGGAAGTGCTTAATGAAAGCGTCCACCGACTGTGTGGTGGGTCCCGCCTGCTGCCAGACACTCTCTGCCCACTGGAGGGCCTGGCCGTCCAGGCGCGAGATGATATACGCCACCTTGCCACATTCAGTGGGGAAACGGCACAAGTCCATCTCCAGGGCGAGAGTGCACTGCAGCAGGAACCCACCACAGGCCTCCGGGTCTCCGGAGTAGGTCGGGGGATCCGGGGTGGACGCGACGACGCTGACTGGCGGCGCCACGTGAGACAACAAGCTATGGCGCAGTTCGTCGACCAAGGCTCGAAACGGGTCGGGGTTCTGAGCCTCCATGGTTTTAGTTAGGTCTGGCCTTCTGTCAGGCACAGACAGGCGGAGGCAGATGTGTAAACAAGGAGTTTTATTGAAACAAACAAACAAAGGGATAACGAAAGTCGCGTCCGTTACTATAACGGAGGAAATCAAAGTATAAAGCTCAGAAGTTCGTATAAACTGAACACACAGGAGATTAAGCAAGCTAAACACAAGAGAACTAAACAAACCACGAGAAAACACAGGAAATGACAATACCGACTGGGGAGTCTTAGGCTCGCGGGGCAAACAACGGGAGATCGCGGGAGACGGAGAAAACACACTGACACGTAGGAAGTCCAAGGAAACATCGACGAGGCCAGACCCATGTGAAGCAGGAGGGAGGCTTAAATAGGGTGGAGACCAGGTGACACCAATTAGAACTCAGGTGAAGGTGATCGTGCACGAGGAGGTGAATGCAAACGAGGAGACGAGCTGTGAGTCTGTGACGTCGAGTGAGGGGGCGTGACCGTGACCAGGTCCGATGCGGACCTGACACTTAGGTCCTAACCCTCATTTACATGGGACCTACAGAGACTGTGAAAAGCCTCTAGACTGAATCATAACCTCCTCACAGTAGTCTTTTTTCTGTTATTGTTTTATTTATTTTTGTCATGGTCTCACCCTGTGCTGGTAACTTTCCACCACACTGCACCCACTCAATCACCTGCCACGCCCACTCTGCTCACTCAGTCACTACTGCTCCTCTGCTAATGACTCAATCATTGCCTTCACCTGCGTCTTGTGCCAGCCACAGTATTTAAACCCACGGTTTCCAGTCAGTCCTTGTCAGGTCGTCTTCAAGTCATGGTGTTTCTGTGCTGTTCTCTGCTACTCTGACCTCCTGTTTTCGACCTGGGCTGACCTGGCCATTCCTTGCTCTTCTGTCCTGGAAATCCTGACCTGCTGCCTGTCTCTTTACCTGAGTTTTGCCCACGTGATCCCTGTTCTGCCACCTCCACGAGGGAGCATCAGTTATTCCTGTCTATGCCTGGTTACTGGCGTGCAGATGATCCCGCTCCTGGTGTGATCTACGGAGTCACTGCCCACGTCCTGCTGTCTCCCTGGTTTCGAGAGTGAGTCGTCGGGGCCGTCCTCAACCCACCGTCCAACCCTCCGGTCAGTTGCTCTCTCACTCTGTTTTGTGCCTCCTTTAGTCTTGTTCAGCGAACTCCCCTGTGCTGTAGAGTAAACTACCGCTCTCCGCGGGTTTCGTTCCCCCCTGTTCCAGTGGCTCTCCCCTCTTCTCTGCCTCCAACCTCATCCAGGTTTCTCCACTGGACTGTCTGGCATCCACTGTGCCCCGGAGCCACGTGTCATGCCCCTGACTCAGCCGCTGCCCACCTGGTTCACTGATTTCCGCACCCCTGACTTTGAACTCAATAAACTGTATGTGTTTGCTAAGTGTTCCGCTTGGGTCGTCTGTACTGCACCATTACAATTTTTCTTAATTTTTTTCCATCTTTCTTCCTTTTTTTATTTCCTCTATTATTCATCAAAGTTGGTTTACCTTTGTTGCAGTTTGTGGCACTGAACTGCTTTTTAATGTTTGTTTGTTTTTTTAGCTCTCTTGTTTCTCCATAACTGGCAGTAACAAGCAACTGCTGCTGCAGCATCCGACACAGTAGGATGACCACAGAAGCTACAGAAAGAATAGGGCCTGAGGAAGGAATATTTTCACTAAAAAATGACAAGAAACTAAACCAAAAGGTAACCTTTAATTATAAGGAAACTGAAAATTCAAAATTTACTGTTCACCATAGGCTATTGGTCAGTAATGAAATTTGTAAAGCTAACAAGTGAAGTATGGTGAAGGGATGTAAAAAGCTTTATATATACTGTAGAAATATACTGTAAACATTAATAGGAAATGTGTGAAAGGAAATGGTGAGTTACACATAAAGGTAGGCTAATTGTGTATAAAGACAAGTTTACACTTCAGATTAGGGGATTCAAAAAGCTTTGTAAATGTGGTGCATAGCTATATGTAACCGTGGCAACAAAACCTCGGTTGACAATGAACCTCGACTACGCCACCCTGAAGGGAAAATTATAAAGTTTCACCAGATGAAATACCCGTTTCACCCCTGACACTTCAATACATGACCAATGGCACACAAGTTCTTACATGAAATGAAGGCAGCAGAGACACAATGCTCAAGTTTAAGTATTGCAGAATTTATTTAATAATGGAGAGGTGTAATGTGCTGGGAGGAGAAGAGGCTGGAAGATGCAAATTTGGTTAGTGTAAAAATTGAATTTATTACAATTTGTATTTTAAAAATAGATATAACCTTCTGATATAAAAGCACACTGTTGCCAAAGACTGCGCTCAATAAAGCTATCAATACAAGCCTACCCACAGGGAAAAGTGATCAGGACCAGACCGCTGGAGGACAGAGAGACCACGGAGACACCCGAATCCTGTGCTGAAACTATTCACACACGCACACGCAATAACAGTCGCCGCCACACGCACTGCAAACAAGGGTGCACTGGAAAGACACACAATTAGAGGGTGAACACTACAAACTAGCCCACTAAGCATGCAGTGAACTAACAAGACCTTTGGGCGGATAGAGTAAAGCCAGGAAGACCCCGCACTCCAGTGGACCTGGCCTGGACCTGTGGTAAGATAATTACAGTAGTTAAATGAGCGCGCACAATATAGCCTAGATGGAACACACACGGGGCACAATACAGTTGGTGACAAACAAAAGAAAGAACGGAACAGGTAACTAGGTGCGCAAACCCCAATACCGTCCAGCTCGGCTCTCAAGCGCCTCCTCTCGCAAGAGGACAGAGACTGCCAAGCACACAAGGGGAGTAATCGCACCAAATAAACCAAAACACAAACAAAAGTAACACAACAAAATATGGCAAAACAGCAGAGGCACGAAGCGGCACGAGTCTTTCCTATAAACAAACAAAACCATGATTAGACTGAGGCAGTTTATAGTGGTCATGGTTACTTGCTCTATCACTGATCTGCGTTACCTTGCCTCGGGACTACTGGCACTAAACCCCTTTCTCTCGGCCGTCACACCATGTCGCACCCTCCTGCTAATGCCAAAAAGAAAAATGATTAAAACCAAACAACCAGAAAGGAAAGGGAACACTTGAAAAGGACAACGCACCTGAGCTAGTCCGCTGCTGCTGCTCTAATACATTAGCCCACAGTGTGTATGCGGAGAGCGCACCAGCCTCCACCGAAGCCTATCAGGCATAAAAACATTTCAATTAAAAGTTGCTCATAAAAAATGTAGCGTGCGCAGAGAGACCCCTCTTACCTGCCGCGGCAACCTGCAACAGCTACGAGGAAGTTTGGCTCAAGAAGTCGGCTGTGCCAGACAAAGGAGCAGACTGCTTTTAAACAGCCATCTTAATTAATAACTACTTGCAGGTGCGCGGCTCGCGAATGACTGCCACAGAGGCTGTAGGCGGGCCCTCGGCTACAATCTACCCCCACCTTTTATCGGCGTCCCGACGATAGGCCCACTATTTAGTGCCAGGGTCTAAACAGAGTGGTGATGGCATTACTGGACACGGGTGATTGAGAGGCTGCAGCCCCCTGACCCCCCCTTCCGGCTGTCGACATCGGGAGGTGATGTGGATTGGTGTGTCTCCCGGCAGTGGATCGCTGGCTCTTCCGTAGAGAAGGCTCATCGGCAGGTGGATCGCCACCAGTTGACACCATGCCACTCAAGGTGGAGGCTGCTGATGTACTTGGTCCAGGCTCTGGCAAGAAGGCAGGGGACTAACGGGCCGATTACCATCTCTTGGGGCATCCGAAAGGTGAGAAGGGAGCAGCGCCCAAAAGGAACCGCCTCCATCTTCGTCAGGTTCCACCTCTCCTTCCGAATCCTGCATATACATTATTTACAATTAATTCACAACAGGTGAGGTGAATCTGCTCCATCCATAAAGCACCTTCTGGGACTATGAGAACTCGTTTACCCCTGATAGCAATAATTTTAGAAGTATATTCTGCCTCAAAAAGCTAGGAGCCTCCATGAATTTTCATGGCACAGAAACAACAAAGTCATCCTCCCCCAGTGACTGAATGTAAATTAAATGTTTTGTAATTAGTTCATCATTTAATACATTTTACTAATCCATTATAACCATCTGTTATTCTAAAGTGTTACCTTTATTTTGGTGTCCCAGTTGAAACAAAAAAAAACCCTACATCTTTTGCAATTTTTTCCTCAGATGACAATACACCACACATAAGTAGATGAGGGCTCAATTTATGCAGCTCTACATTCCACTAATGTTGTCAGCCAGTACGAAAAAAAAAAAATGTCTGACCAACCTGTGCAGCAGAGTGGGGCGGTGTGTGTGTGTGTGTTTGTGGGGGGGGGGGGGGGGTCTCAAAGTGGACAAAAAGGTACTATGTGTTTTGAAACTACTGGGGCTATATCCCCACATGGGGTTCAAGGGACCCAGTGATTCAGAGTCCTGGAAATAGCTGATGGAATGTTGTTTTAGATAATACTCAGTGTGGCAGGATGGCCGCAGCAGCGGAGAAGACGGAGGAGACCAGAAAGTTTTGAGCAAAAAGCTT
Organism: Tenualosa ilisha; assembly: GCA_015244755.2. Taxonomy (NCBI): domain Eukaryota; kingdom Metazoa; phylum Chordata; class Actinopteri; order Clupeiformes; family Clupeidae; genus Tenualosa; species Tenualosa ilisha. The sequence goes on from PYXC01001219.1 coordinate 1,493,557, forward strand.
TCGTTTATTTTTTTTTTCTTTTTCTCTTTTCTTAAAAACAGCAAATATTTACAGTGCAAAACATGCATGCAAAACAAAAACTATCCAAAAACAAAAATAAACAGGCATAGGTAGCCAGGCTACTTCCTCAGACCCTGAACCACTATTCAGCAACTTGCAACAACATGACGTTCACTGGACCACCAACAACTCACATACTGAAGCTCTGAGACCTAATACAGAGCATAGCCAGCCGTAGCCCCACCCCCTGGATAGCTCCACTGCCAAAAATAATCAATTAACTAAATAATAACACAATTACTACCAAATAATAAATCAAATGAAAAACACATAACTGTCAGGCACAGACAGGCGGAGGCAGAGGTAACAGTCAAGAGGTTCTGTAAGACAACACAAAGTTAAACCGCGTGAAAAATAGTGCCCACCGGGCTTGACGAGGATTCAAACGCTTGGCCTCCCGGAGGTAGGCCAGGTTCTTGTGGTCAGTGAGGACTCGAAAGGGGTGCTGGGCCCCCTCCAGCCAGTGACGCCACTCCTCCAGGGCAAGCTTGACGGCGAGTAGTTCCCGGTTTCCAATGTCATAGTTTTGTTCCGCCGGGGTAAACTTGCGGGAGAAGTAGGCGCATGGGTGTAGTCTGGCTGGAGACCCGCTTTCCTGTGACAGGACCACTCCCGCTCCGGTTGTGGAGGCATCTGCCTCTACGACGAAGGGCTTGGCAGGGTCCAGAAGCGTGAGGAGAGGAGCAGAAGCGAAGGAGGTTTTGAGGTCCTGGAGTGCCCGTGCAGCTTCGGGGGACCACTGGAGAGTCTTGGGCTTGGACCGGAGCAGGTTAGTGAGCGGGGAGACCAGCAGGCTATAGTTCCGTATAAACCTGCGGTAAAAGTTAGCGAAGCCCAGTAGACGTTGTAGTTCCTTTACCGTAGTGGGAGGTGGCCAATTGAGCACGGCTTCAACTTTCCCCTGGTCCATCTTTACGCCCTGGGCGGAGATGTGGTACCCCAGGAACTGAACCTGGCGCTCGTGGAAGGCGCACTTCTCAGCCTTGAGGTAGAGGTGGTGTTCACGAAGCTTGCAGAGCACCTGCACCACATGCTGGCGGTGTTCGGCCTCGTTCCGGGAATAGATCAGGATGTCATCGATGTAGACTAGAACAAAGCGGTGCAGATATTCCCGCAACACCTCGTTCATATAGGCCTGGAATACGGAGGGGGCGTTCGCTAGCCCGTCGGGCATTACTCGTTACTCGTAGTGGCCGCTGGGCATGATGAAGGCCGTCCACTTATCCCCCTCTCGTATCCTGATGAGGCTGTAGGCAAGCCGCAAGTCCAGCTTCGTAAACACCACTGCTCCACGAAGCTGCTCCAGGGCGGCCGGGACCAGGGGAAGAGGATGGCGGAACTTAACCGTAATCCGGTTAAGGGCCTGGTAGTCGATACAGGGCCAGAGTCCCCCGTCCTTCTTGGCCACGAAGAAGAAACTGGAGGCGGCGGGAGAAACTGACGGGCGAATGTACCCCTGGCGCAAGGCCTCCTGGATATATTCCTCCATGGCCGCCTGTTCCGGCAGGGACAGCGGGTAGACTTTACCCCTAGGCACTGGCTCTCCCGGCAGCAGGTCAATGGCACAGTCCCAGGGCCGGTGTGGGGGGAGTTGTGCGGCACGTGCGGGACAAAACACCTCAGCGAAATGACGGTAGTCGTGGGGAATGGCGGTGCTACGGGCAGAGTGCGGGCTTTCGACCGAGGTCGATCCCACCACCAGGGGGGAGTGATCGTGACGGGACCTAGGAACAGGGAGACAAGACAAACACTGGTTACGACATGCATCACCCCATTTCAAAATCTCCCCGGTGGCCCAGTCCACCACCGGAGCATGTTGGACCAACCATGGGCGACCCAGGATTAGGTCCACGGTGGCCTCCTCGAGAACCAAAAAGTCAATACTCTCCTTGTGGAAGGCCCCGACCTGAAGTGTAAGGGGACCCACAGCATGCCGGAAGACCTCCCGGAAGTGTTTGATGAACGCTTCTACCGACTGAGTGGTGGGTCCCGCCTGCTGCCAGACACTCTCTGCCCATTGGAGGGCCCGGCCGTCCAAGCGCGAGATGATATACGCCACCTTGCCACGTTCAGTGGAGAAACGGCGCGGGTCCATCTCTAGGGCGAGAGTGCACTGCAGCAGGAACCCACCGCAGGTCTCTGGGTTTCCGGAGTATGTAGGGGGATCAGGGGTAGGTGCTAGGATGCTGACCGGCGGCGCCGCATGCGCCAGCAAACTATGGCGCAGTTCGTCGACCAGCGCTCGAAACGGGTCGGGGTTCTGAGCCTCCATGGTTACAGTTGGGTCTGACCTTCTGTCAGGCACAGACAGGCGGAGGCAGAGGTAACAGTCAAGAGGTTTATTTGAACCAACAAACAGGGGATAACAAAGGTTACTATAACGGAGGGTACAATGGTAAACGCACAGAAGATAAACTAAAACCTACACACAGGAGAATAAGGTGACGGAACACAAGTAACAAAACACACCGCTAGTAACCACGGGAAATACAATACCGAGTGGTGAGTCTTAGGCTCGCGGGGCAGACTATGGGAGATCGCGGGAGACGGAGTAAACGAAATTTCCACGACTGACACGTAGGAAATTTCAGGAAACATTGACGAGGCCAGACAACCAGTGAAGCAGGGGAGAGGCTTAAGTAGAGTGGAACCGAGGTGACACCAATCAGAACTCAGGTGAAGGTGATCGTGCATGAGGAAGTGACTGCGAACGGGGAGAAGAGCTGTGAGTCAGTGAGGTTGAGTGAGGGGGCGTGGCCGTGACCCGGTCCGATGCAGACCTGACAATAACACACAAAACAGACAATAATTGACACACACACAAAACAACTCCTAGGGCCCCAAAAATTAACTTTCAAACAAAATTACCAAAACACCCTCATTACAGTGGGCTACTCCACCAAAACCCGGGGAAACCCCTCTATCCCCCCCCCCCCCCCAGTGGAACAGTCCATCGGTTTTGCCAAACACGGAAGTAAGTTTTGAGTCATAAACGCCGGTGTGTGAATTGACTACGGAGTTTGTACTGATAAATGTTTTAACCAATAAACGTTTTTAACAACCAGTGTGCTTACTTTTTTAACTCTTTGATAACAGACAATGATAATGCAGATGAGATATGAAAATGACAGTGTTTTAACATAATATTTTGAATGAGACACAGACACGCAAACAAAGCGATCTAGACATGCTGGTAGGCCTTTCCCTGCACCCCCAAAAGCTAAGCTTGGCCCTGTGTGATTAAACTATGGTAAATAATCATTAATGACAATGTAAATGAAACTTTAAACAGTACATACGGTTGTGGCAATGAGCATAGTGACAGTTAGGACAGCCATAAATTTAAAAATGCCGGCAAATAGCCGCCTGCGCACTGTGCGCTACGTGAGTGTCATGGTTCAGCCCATGACACCCAGACTCAGAATTTTTCTTTTTTTTTGTCTGTCATAGGTGGTGCTACAGCACACATGGGTCGTTGAAGACTCATTGGATATGACTAAAATTTTGTTGGCTCAGGTGCTATAGTTCTAAAATTTAAATCTGCTCTCCATGTCTGCCTGGCCACAGCTCATTACTAGTTAGACAAAAATATAGGTACTAACTGCAACCACATATCCAGCATGTGACAAGTAGCCTCTGTTTTAGGGTGGGCTTCAAATTAATATTTATATATGCAGAGCCATAAAGAGAAAACCAGTCTGAACCATCTAAGTTATATATTTTCTAAAATCGATTTATTATCTAGATGTAACATAACATGAATTAAACCATGCCCTCTCCCTACATATGCTGGGGCACCACAACCTTCTACATTTACATTTATGCATTTAGCTGACGCTTTTATCCAAAGCAACTTACAAACTTCTGTTGTATAATGTCTTTGGCCTGTATTACTACTACAGGAAAGCTCACTCCATTACCTCAACTATTTCCTGTTATACCTCCCATAATTCCCTAGATATGACTTAACATGTGCGTTTTCTTCCATACTTTAATATACTTTGCACAATGTCAAATCCTGTATCAAAACAATGAAACAAAAACAAAATGCAAGCCTTCATGACGTTTTGGCCTATTAAGCCCAACCCCCTACATACTGTATTTTCTGAATGCACATATCCTGTAAGTATGAACACTGAACACGGGGGCTCCCCAAGGGTGTGTGCTGAGCCCCATCCTCTTCACTCTGCTGACCCACGACTGCACACTGTCACACAACTCCAACCTCTTTATCAAGTTTGCGGATGACACTGCTGTTTTGGGTCACATCAGCAATGACGATGAGACACACTACAGGAGCAAGGTGAGCCGCCTGGTCAAGTGGTGCAGTGACAACAACCTCTCCCTGAACGTGGAGAAGACAAGGGAGATTGTCGTAGATTTCAGGAGAGCACACACGCAGCACGCCCCCCTCACCATTAACGGGGCTGCTGTGGAGAGAGTAAGCAACACCAAATTCCTGGGAGTGCACGTCTCTAAAGACCTCTCTTGGTCAAAGAACACTGCATCACTGGCCAGTAAAGCCCAACAGCGACGCTACTTCCTCCGTAAGCTGAGGAGAGCCAAAGCCCCAGCTCCCATCATGAGCACCTTCTAAAGAGGCACCATAGAGAGCATCCTCACCAGCTGCATCACCGTGTGGTATGGCACCTGCACCGTGTCCTGCCGGAAAAAGCTACACCGAGTAGTGAGAGCAGCTGAGAGGATTGCAGGTGTCTCTCTCCCTTCCCTGCAGGACATCTACCACACCCGCCTCACTTGCAAAGCCCTCTGCATTGCGGGTGATCCAACTCACCCATCCAACAGCCTCTTCAGTCTGCTGCCATCAGGAAGGAGACTGACGAGCCTCCGGGCCAGAACCAGCAGACTGAAAGACAGCTTCATCCACCAAGCTGTCAGGATGCTGAACTCTCTCCCTGCCCCTCTCCCCCTGACCCCCACCACTACTACCCCCACACTTACCACTTCCCTCTCCTGCTGCCCTTAGTGTAAGTGTCCCAGTCCAGAGAAACTTACGTAAGGCACATCTTGGGTCTGACCCCCACACTCACCAGTTCCCTCTCCTGCTGCTCTTAGTGTAAGTGTCCCAGTCCAGGGAAACTTACCTAAGGCACATCATAGGTCTTAGGTCATACACCCACCACTTCTCTCTCCTGCTGTTCTTAGTGTAAGTGTCCCAGTCCAGGGAAACTTACCTAAGGCACATCTTAGGTCTTAGGTCATACACACACCACTTCCCTCTCCTGCTGTTCTTAGTGAAAGTGTCCCAGTCCAGGAAATGTTACCTAAGGAACATCTCTCCCCTTCCAAGAACTCATCAGACATCTCTCTGCTATGGAGATCCTCTCTTACTGCTCCACAGTAATTGAATGCACAGTAACTCAATGTACACTTCTCTTTTTTGCACTACAACAAATGACATTGCTGCTTAAACGACACCATTTGAGCTTTATTACGCTACACACTGTGGATTGGGTATTTCAATTATTTGTATCATATACAAACCTATTTGTACTTTTTTCTATGTGTATATGGTCCTTGCTATGTGTATATTGTTAAGCTTTGTCACTATATTTATTGTCATCATATTGATATTTGTTTATAAGATGTTTAATGTTCACTGTGGGCCTGGGGAGTGCTGTAATTTCAAATCCTATGTGTGCAACCTGTGCATATGGCTTTTGACAATAAAGCTGACTTTGACTTTAACTTTGACTTTGAAATAACAAGAAGTATCCTAAGTTCACTCACAAGACATATCCAACCTTCAATAAGGTTATTTCTGTACCACTCATGGGGACAAGTGTAACTGCACCACCTAACCACACCCACTTCATGTTTTAGAAAAAGTCTTCAAAAGGGAGGGGGTGGCGTAACACTTCATTCCAGGTGCTTGTGTCACGCGGCACGATTTACTTAGGCTATCCGCTGTCCCATCAGACATCAGCCTTCTTTTCCTGCTTCTTTTGTTGTAAAAGTGAAACTAAGAGTCAGAGTGAAATATCGGATGAGCAGGACTAGCCTCGTCTACCTTTTCATGTAACTTAGGCATTTTCATAGGCAACTAGTCAAAGGACACACACACAAATGACAGCCTACTGTAGCCTATTGTGAATGCCGTGAGATTGCGTGGCTGATTTTGCTTCAAATTAAGCTGGGTTAAACATCAGCCTACAGAAACTATTTCAAGATCTACGAAGGTGCAAGTATATTCATTCGAATAGTCGGACACGTTCAGGAATAACTGGTACAAGTCTGTTGTTTTTTCCTGCGGGACATGTAGACAACACTACTATCTTAGACACGTACTCATGAATCATTACTCTCAGTTTACTTTTTAACTGTTCTGGGTGAAGTTTTTGGATTTAGGATCGCTATTTCATCAGACTTCTAAGTAGGCCTATGTCGGTAAGTTGATTTGAAAATACTGATCAATTCATCATTGCCTTTTATAGGATCAATTAAATATAGGTTAAAATTGCATTAAAGTTGGTGGCCCCCGTTTACACATGTGTATTTAGAAAAACGAATATCATCTAGGTTACACGTAAACGGAGGTTTCAGTCGCTGGCAACTCGGCCAAAGTGGAGGGCCAGGTGACGGGCCCTCTTCGCTTTTCTGCTCCCTGGTTGGCTACATATTTTTTGACATTAACTATGCACTGCGAATTTCGGAATAAGGTCAATATTCTGTTTAAAACAAGATCCTGAGTAATCCGTTTACTCATGTATTTTTTCCATCTTTTCTATAGTACTGCGGAGCCCTTAAATTGACATAAAAATGTTATTTATTTCACCTGAAATTTTCTAGCCTGGCTATGCCTTCCTATGCACTTCTGCTTGATTATCATCTCCCTACAGTGCTAGTGTGGATTTGATTCTATTGAGCTTGTTGTCTCAGGAAGAATTTTAATCTGTCCAGTCAGCGAACAGATGGAAGAGTTGTGAATGCAGAGCTAGAATGCTATCAGTCAAGGCAGGCTATGACTCAAGGGCTGATCCAGTCTTTTTAAATGTAAACACCTCCGTCAAGCAATCAAATCTCACTACCAAATGTCCAGACCCTCTGTATGAAACAAAGTGGAGAACAAGGGGCTGGTTTTATTTAGGTGCGCACCAGAAACATAAAAGGTTTCTTGTGTCACTTTAGCAGTTCCATACTATAATACCAAGGCCTTGAATCATTTCTACTCATTGAGTTTTGCATGCTGTTTTATGGGTGGTATAACAGATTAAAATCCTCATTCATTTGAGAAAGAAAACAATTGTGAAGGGTTAACAGGAAGAATTCTGATGTGCAGAATGAATGAAGAATGAAGAATAACCTGTCTATAGCTATGGGACTCTCCACCCTAGAGGCCCTTCCTAGACACCCCTGCCAGGACCGACTCCCCTTCCCTGAGGCTTTGTGACTGACTCCCCTCACAATGGCACTGTCAAATGAACCCTTATTGTTACCCCCATGATCCATCTCACTCCTTGAGTTTAACACTATGTCTGGCTACTACTACACTGTCCAGCCATAATTCTTGATAACCACCAATGAACTGACTACCATGTAATGTTATGGGATAATATTCTGGAACTATTATGATGCTTAGCTAAAAGCATGGACAATTTGTAGTCTATCATGGTTACTACTGATTGTACTTTTCCTGCAAGACCCCTGACAGTTGGATTAGCCCCTTGAGTTGTGGATCTGCCCAAGGTTTCTTCCTAGACTAACTAAACATAAGGGAGTTTTTCCTTGCCCATGTTGCTTTTCAACAGTGCGTGATGGAAAAAAAAAAACATTTCTGGAGCGGCCGTTATTCCTACGAAAGCCAACTTCCAAAACTGCTGAGCCATGGCAATGGCAAAAACTTTGGGCTGGGGCATCAAGAATTTACTGAATTGTCCGCAAGCTTTACTAAATCATGCTCTAGATTTACTAAATCATGCTCATGTTTAATCATGCTCAGTGTGCTCTCACTTTACCTAATTGTGCTCTCATTTTCTTTCTTCTAAAGTGTGTGATTTCATAAAATGTCCGCATGATTTAATGAAGTGTGAGCACATTTTCTTAAATTGTGAGCTGAGATTCTCATGGATAGATCCCTTTCAGTGAGCATTGCATGTAAAGGCAAACATTGTGGCTATGCGGGTCATTTTAGCGTAAAATGTGATGTTCACAGGCGACAGGCACAGCCACATCAAACACTAGCGAATTCAAGATCACAGAGCACTGCACAGATGCACTGATCTAAATAATATCTACATCATAACGCTGGAGCATATTTTTTAGAGATCAGTGCCCCTGCGTAATGCTGCAGGCTCTTGTAGTTGCCTACAGACAAACAACACAATTGGCCCTGTCACTCACAGCCTGTAGGATAGATCAGCGGTGGGGGCCACAGCAAATTGGAAGAAAAAAGTAAAAGCAAATAATTACTTAATAATAAAAACTGTAAAAATATTCATATTGGGTATATATTTTTTATTGTCCTTCTGACAGTGAGTTTCAATGTACACTCCAAAATATTTCAGTGTGAACAAGAAGAAGACTTATACCTTTTATAGAAAATTATACCTTTTGTAATTTATACATTAGGAAATACTTTGTTTTTGAGTTGGCACTGTACTGTGGTACTGTACACCTACTCAAAACATTCTTATCAGTGAAAAAAAAATAGCAATAGTTTGGTATCACTTGAAAATTTCCTTGTTTTCTATGGAAACACTCATTGAATAGGTATTACCTAAAAGGACATTCTTTTAGTGTTTCTTGGCAAGGGCAGTTATCAAAGTGTAATGACCTGAAAACTGGTGTACCTCACGAGTCAGTTCATTGTCCCTGTCTTTTCTCCCATGGCTTTTACTATCAGCAGATGACATGACACTTTACATGTCTTTCCCACACAATTACTCTACAATATCTGCTTGGATTTCTGCATGTCTCAAACACATTTCTGTTTGGATGAAGGAACGTTACTTGCAAGTCAATCTCTCCAAAACTAAGCTGCTTATATTCCCTGTTAAAATGGCCATTTCCCAGTACATTGATGTCAAGTTTGACTCACTCTTTGACTCAAACTGACCCCAACTAATATGCACTGAAATTTTGGTGTCATAGTTGATAGACTTTCTTTTTCTGAACACATTGCTGCAGTCACCTGGGGGGCACACTACGAACCAAGGTTACTGGCTAAGACGGGTAACTTCAGGTGTAACTGCTGATCTTCAAACACTATGTCACTGCAGAGATAACAGATGCTCACTGAAGTGTTCTTTTAGAGATCAGTTGTTACTTCCAAAGTTAGTCTGGTTAACTAGTAACCTTGCTTTGTAGTATAGACCTCAGGTCTTGTAGGTACACACTGTGTACATACCTCCTTCAGTGCATTTCAGAAGTTGTGTTTGATGTTAAAAGCTAAAGATTCAGTTAAGAAAGTCTGCTATTGGAGTGGATTATAATGAATTCATACAATCATCAAGTTGCCTGCTATAGGAGTGGAATACTGTGTTGTTTGGATGACTGACTGAATAGTTAATAATCAAGCATGGCTGACACAATGGAAACAAACAAGCTAGAGGGAATAACGTCTAGCAGCTCAGACAAAGAAAAAGAAATGGAAGATGTTGAACATGCATCCAAGTTAAAAAATTCTAGAAAAGGAAAACTTGTTTATTTAACTAAAAGGAAGCATATATTGATTGAACTTATGGAAGATGTGTCAGACATTGAGGAAGTCAAGGAAAATCTTCACAAGTATATGCAACTACTTGCAGAATTTAAGTCTGTGCATAAAGCTTATCAGGAGCTATTGGAAGAAGATGAAGTAATAAAAGATGAATGTGAATGGTTCAAACCTAAAATGACAGAAATTAACACTTTCCTTTCTTCTGTGTCTGAGTGGATATCTGGAGCATCAAAGCCCATTGAACCTAAACCACATGAAGAGGAAGTTACTGCAAAAGACAGTGTTTCTCAAGTCTCCCTCAAGTCCCGTGGGTCCAGGTCATCATCAGTGATGTCTGCAAGAATATGGGCTGAAGCTCAAAGAGCTGCAATCATGGTTAAGGCTGCAGCATTAAAAGAAAAGCATGAATTGGAGGAGCAGCAAAGTGCACTACAGAAAGAGATGCAAGCATTAAAGCAGAAACGTGAAGCTTTTGAGCTAAAAACACAGTTGGCCATCTCCTCATCTAAAATTGCAGTTCTCATGTCTGCTGAGGAACAACAAGGACCTGGGGGCATCAGTCCCACTGAAGACCCATCTATAGGTCTCGCAACAGAAACACAAGCAATGGACACACAAATGAAGCAAACCGATGTACTTCAGAGTGAAGGTAAAGACTCCATGAATGCTTACTTTGATGAGTTGTTAATGAAAAGTGCTGCTGCAGAGAGTGAGTTTCTTTCTTTGGATAAAATCACTAAAGCCATGTCCATGGTGCAGACCCCAAGTGTTCGCCCAAAGGATGGTGTCCACTTTCAGCCCATTTTAGAGAGACATGGTGCAGGCATTAAAAAGACCAGCTCAGTGCAAGGTTCAAGCCCTTTTGATTTGCTTAAAGGTAGTGGTCTATCTGAAAGTGCAAGCAAGCCGAAAAATACCTCTGCCCAGCCAATAATGCCTTCAAAGGGCGGAAATATGAGTGATGGACTTACAAACATCCTGCAACGTCAAAATGATACAACATCCATTCTTGTAAAGCAGCAACAGCAATCCAAACTCCCACATAGAGAAATTCCAACTTCAGTGGAGATGTTTTGTTATATAGGCCATTCATCAGAGCTTTTGAGCATGTAATTGAGCTCAAAGCTGACAATAGTGCAGATAAACTGTACTTTCTAGATCAGTACACTAGTGGCCTCCCTAGAGACCTTGTGAGGAGTTGTCTTCATATAAACCCAGACAGAGGCTATCAAAAGGCCAGATCTTTGCTTCATGAACACTATGGAGATGAATTCAAGATTTGTTCTGCTTATCTTAAAAAGGCATTAGAATGGCCTGTCATTAAAACTGAGGACACTAAGGCATTGCAAGTGTTTGCTATATTCTTGAGGAGTTACGCTAATGCAATGAAAGAAATGAAATACTCTCATGAAATCAACTTGTCATCAAATATGAAAATTTTAATAATGAAACTTCCCTACAAATTCAGAGAGAGGTGGCGATCATATGTTTGCGAGTTTCAGGAGAGGGAGAGGAACAGACCTCAATTTCAGGATCTTGTATCATTTCTTGAGAGGCAAGTGAAAGTAGTCTCTGATCCAGTGTATGGGGACATCCAAGACAGGCCCACCAGACCATCAGAAAAGTTGCCCAATAAGCCTAAACCTAAGTCTACTGGTGTCAGCTTTGCAACTAGTGTCTCCACTACCTCCTCTTATGCCATTCAACATTCTAAAGGTAAACCTTTACAAGCAGATTGCCCTATGTGCAATACTAATCACACATTGGAGTGCTGTACTGCATTTGCAAAAAGGAAACATGCAGAGAAGATAAACTTCTTAAAGGAAAAAGGGATCTGCTTTGGCTGCTTACGTCAAGGGCACATCAGCAAGCACTGTAAAAACAGACTTACCTGCACAGCATGTTCCAAACAACACCCCAGTGTCCTTCATATTGAAAAGATGGAACAAAACACAAAGCAACAAGTAAAAGGTGACACAAAAGCGGTACATGGTGTTCATGCACAGCCCAAAGCATGTGGGCACATTGGGGCCGGTACAGGGGCCGGTAACGTGCTGTCAGTGTTGCCTGTGAAGGTTAAAGCGAGCAAAGGGCAAAAGGTCATCACAGTGTATGCTTTTATCGACCCAGGGAGCTCAGCTACTTTTTGTACAGAACGGCTCATGTCTCAGCTGAACATTAAAGGAAGAAGAACAAACATCTTGTTGCAAACAATGAGCCATGAGACATCAGTTCCAACGTATGTGGTCTCAGGTCTAGAAGTTAGTAGTCTTGATGAAAACAATTTTATACCGTTACCTGATGTGTTCACACAAAAGGAGATGCCTGTGACTGCTAACAATATACCCATGAAGCAGGATCTTGCCAGATGGCCATACCTGCAAGAGATCACCATTCCAGAAATAGACAGCAACATTGAGCTGTTGATAGGAACTAATGCATCAAAGATCATAGAGCCCTGGGAGATAATAAACAGCCAGGGTGAGGGACCCTATGCAGTGAAGACCCTTGTGGGATGGGTAGTCAATGGGCCCCTAAAATATGGCAAGCCTGCTGTCGACAATGACTGTCAGTCTACTACAGTGAATAGGATCTCTGTGGCAAATCTAGAAAAGTTGCTGATTAGTCAGTACAATCATGATTTTAATGAGAAGACGTCAGAGGAAAAGCGTGAGCTTTCAGTTGAGGATAAGAGGTTCCTTGAAATTGCAAACAGTTCTGTTTTGCATATTGATGGTCATTATACTTTAAACTTACCCTTCAGGAAAGAGGATGTGCAAATGCCTAATAAGTAACTATTGCCATGCAGCGCCTACAAAGCCTAAAGAGGAAGCTAAAGAGAAACGAGTCCTTCCATAAGGAATATGCAGACTTTCTGAATGATGTCATAGCACAAGGATATGCTGAAGTGGTTCCACAGGAAGAGTTGGATGGAGATGAAGGGAGAATTTGGTATCTCCCACATCATTGAGTATACCACCCTAAGAAGAACACGCTCAGGGTGGTGTTTGACTGTGGCACAGTGTATCAGGGCATGTCTCTTAACTCAGAACTTTTGCAAGGCCCAGACCTCACCAACTCATTAGTTGGAGTTCTGCTTAGGTTTAGACAAGAACCCATAGCTCTCATGGCCGATATTAAATCTATGTTTCATCAAGTTAGGGTGTCCAAGTCAGACATAGATTTTTTGCGCTTTTTATGGTGGCCAGATGGGAGCATTGAACAGGACCCAGTAGACCATCGCATGCTGGTACTTATTTGGAGCCGTTTCCTCCCCTAGTTGCGCCAGCTTTGCTTTGCGAAGAACAGCGAAAGACAATCCCCACATCAGGTCACAGGTGACAGACACAGTAATGAATAATTTTTATGTGGATGACTGCCTCTCATCATTGCCTACAGTGCAGGATGCAGTCCAGTTGACATCAGACCTGATGGAATTGTGCAGTAAAGGAGGATTTCAGCTTACCAAATGGGTGAGCAACAACAGAGCTGTGTTGTCAAGCATAAAGGAGGAGGAAAGGGGAAAGCACATTAGATCTTTGGACCTGGATAAGGACCAACTACCAATTGACCGAGCTCTTGGACTTCAGTGGAGTGTGGAAGATGACACCTTCAGGTTTGACATTGTAGTTCCTGAAAAGCCACACACACGGAGAGGAATTTTGTCAATGGTAAGCTCTGTGTACGATCCACTGGGTATTCTAGCCCCTCTCACTCTCCCAGCCAAACAACTGTTACAACAGCTCTGTAAGCAAGGCTATGGATGGGATGAGCAGATACCTCCACATCAGTCTAAGCACTGGATTAGCTGGATTGGAGATCTTCCAAAGCTGGCAGACTTTAATGTCCCACGCTGTATTAAACCCAGTGACTTTGCAAAACCAGTGTCCATCCAGCTGCACCATTTTGCTGATGCCAGCGAGACTGGGTACGGAGCAGTCAGTTACCTAAGGATGATCAATGACCAGGGAAGGATCCATGTGTGTTTTCTGATGGGAAAAGCAAGGGTTTCTCCCTTAAAGCAACTCACAATCCCGAGACTAGAGCTGGCTGCAGCGGTGTTGTCTGTTAAGATGGACAGGCTGTTAAGGGCCGAATTACATCTTCTCTTGCAAAGTTCTATGTTTTGGATTGACAGTCAGGCTGTGTTGAAGTATATAGCCAGCGATAGTGCGAGGTTCCACACCTTTGTTGCAAATAGAGTTTCCTTCATCAGAGAGAACACCAGTGTTCAACAGTGGAAGTTCATTAACAGCAAGCACAATCCGGCAGATGATGCCTCCAGGGGGCTCAGTGTGCAGAAGTTTCTGGACAACAGACGATGGCTTAGTGGTCCTGAATTTCTCTGGAGAGAAAAGTATACATGGCCCACAGAAGCTGTCAATACAGAGTCTTTGCCACATGATGACCCAGAGGTCAAAGTTATGATTACATGCAATGCTGTAATTCAAGATCCTTCAAGCCCAACCAATAGACTTCTCTCTTTTTTCTCAGACTGGACCAGGTTGATGAAAGCTGTTGCCTGGAATCAAAAACTTGGAGACAGCCTTTTGGCTGTGGCTGCTAAAAGAAAACACTAACACTTACACTTTCCACTAACATTACCACTCGCTCTCGCCATCAGAATGCAACATTCGAGTTGCAGGCCTTTAAGTTGAAGGTTGGTGGTCAGGGCATAACTGTAGATGATATAGAAAAGGCTGAGAAGGCAGTTTTGTCATTTACTCAAAAGCAGGCATTCCCCCTTGAATGTAAGAAGTTAGAAGTGACACCACCTTGTGTTCCTAAAGGGAGCAAACTTTATAGGCTAGATCCCGTTCTGAAAGATGGGCTGCTCAAAGTAGGAGGGCGATTATCAAGAGCGCCTATGTCTGAGATCATGAAACATCCCATCATTCTTCCAAAACAGTCTCACATTTCCAGTCTGTTACTTCGTTATATCCATGAAAAGTATGGTCACTGTGGCAGAAATTACATCCTCAGCCAATTGCGGAAAAAATACTGGATGATCAGTGCAAACAGTGCAGCAAGAAGTGTCATCTCAAAATGTGCCACTTGTAGGCGTTTAAAAAATAGGATGGTAGAACAAAAGATGGCTGATTTGCCATATGAGAGAACAATACCAGACCTCCCCCCTTTCACCAATGTGGGCATGGACTATTTTGGTCCAATAGTAACCAAAAGAGGAAGAAGCCTGGTTAAAAGATATGGTGTGCTTTTTACATGCTTATCTTGCAGAGCCATTCACTTGGAAATGGCATACTCTCTTGACACTGACTCCTGCATCCATTCAATACGGAGATTTATATGCAGACGTGGCCAGGTACAGCACATCTGGTCCGACAATGGCACGAACCTAGTTGGTGCTGAAAAGGAATTGAAACAAGCTTTATCCAGTCTAAATAGCAACAAAATTCAAAATACCTTGCTTAAAAGAGGGATAACCTGGACCTTTAATCCACCAGCAGCATCTCATCATGGTGGCGTGTGGGAGAGATTGATCAGGTCAGTCAGATGGGTCCTGAACGCTCTTTTACACCAGCAAACCCTAACTGATGAAGGTCTCCAGAAATTGTTTTGTGAGGTGGAGGCCATCCTTAACAACCGCCCAATCACCACTGCATCCTCTGACCCTTCTGATTTGGAACCACTTACCCCAAACCACCTCCTTCTACTCAGTACTCAACCTGTACTCCCTCCTGGCGAGTTTTCCAAAGCTGACTTGTACACCAGGCGCCGGTGGAAACAAGTACAGTATCTGGCAGATTTGTTTTGGAGACGATGGACACAAGAATATCTAACACTTATGCAAGAAAGACAGAAGTGGTCACAAGTCAGAGAAAACCTCAGTGTTGGTGATATTGTGGTGATAGTTGACCCTACCTCCCCAAGATCTTCATGGCCTCTTGCAAGAATCCTGGAAACGAATCCTGATTCCAGTGGACTGGTCCGGTCAGTCAAACTCAAGACCAAAACAGGTGTTATAGAGCGGCCAATTACTAAACTGTGCCTACTTTTAGAAGATGCACATTAATGATCTGATAAAGTAATGTATGTCTTTTCTTATCATTTCTATTTGTTGGCTCCTTATATTATAATAAGTAATTGTTTTATGTTAAGCATAAAACACTTAGGGGCCGGATTTGTAGGAGCCAAAAGGTTCTTATTTTGATTTTGCATTAATTATTTTCTTATTCTATGTTGTACAAGTCTCCTTTCCTCCCTCTAGTGGTCAGTAGGCCACCTGTTCTATTTATACAGGTGATGTTACCTTA
Organism: Tenualosa ilisha; assembly: GCA_015244755.2. NCBI lineage: Eukaryota > Metazoa > Chordata > Actinopteri > Clupeiformes > Clupeidae > Tenualosa > Tenualosa ilisha. The sequence continues at coordinate 1,509,571 of PYXC01001219.1, forward strand.
TGGGGTGTGGCTCCAGCAGGAAGTGATGGTCTTTGACCAGACGACCAAAAAGGAGTAGAATCCAGACACGAGACAATCCTTAGTTTATCTTATTAATCCTTATTTTCATTTAAACTTTTTGATCAGTGTACTTATATTTGTTTTCAATAAATTCAGCAATATTTTGGGGACTTTTTGTATCTGGACCTCTTTCCTTGGGAGTTTGAGTCATACCCTCCAGCAAGGCCACCAGAGTGGTTATTAATCAGACAAAGACTCAGACAAAGAAATAGCCACTACACCCATTGTCTGCCCGAAGCCACGAGTATTATTAAAGACTCAACACACATGTCCCATGGACTGTTCTCCCTAATGCTATCAGGGAAAAGGTACCACAATATAACGCCTGTGCCTCCAGAATGAGGTAGAGCTTTTTCACTTAGGAAGTCAGACTGTTAAACAACAAAACATGACATGTTAATTCACACTGAACTGAATGCACATCTGCACTTTTTCTATGCTGCCAAACACTATATTCTGCCTCTGCCCCACTGACAGCTAGGTATGATAATATCAGTGCTAGAAACTTGAACTTGAATCATTTTTTTTTCTTAGGGAAATGTTTGTAAATTTGTAATCTCAAAGGGATTATGTGGAGTGTTCTTTGGGGCAGCCCCAAAGTATGAGGTATGAGAATGACAGAATTTGGTGCAACGTAGACCAAATAACGAAATGTCAGACAACGCTAACTGATGTTGGCATGAACATTTAGTTTTCTTACGCTCGCATCTATAAGCGTAAGCTCCCAGTTTGCTAATTTGGTCTACGTTGTACCAAATACCAAACCGAGTCATTCTGATACCTACCGACAGCACTTAGCAGCCACAAAGAACCGGGAGATGGACTAATTGATTTTTCTTTTAAGAAAATGTTAGTGAACATAGACTGGTGCACCAAACACTTTCACATTGCATTTACATTTATGCATTTAGCAGACGCTTTTATCCAAAGCGACTTACAACTCATCAACTATCAATTGTTCCGGGCCAGTCTCCCCTAGAGCAACTTAGGGTTAAGTGCCTTGCTCAAGGGCACAAGGGTGGCAGCCGGAATTCGAACCCAAAACTTTTCAGGCTACTTACACGCTAGCCAGGTTCCTTAACCACTACGCTACCACCACCCCTTGCTTCACTTTGTGTAAAGCAACTGGAATCCCTCAGTTGGTGTACGTTTCCTTCCTTGTGGGCAGATACTTCCTGCAAACTTCAAAAATATTGGGCATACTGGAGCCCTCTGTTCACTGATTGACCAGCCAAAAAATTGTTGGAGGAAACCTTAGCTAATGGAGATGTCCCTAACTGTGTTGTAGTGACGAAGCATATTGAGCAGAAGCATTAGGTGGTGCTAGCCTGGCTACAAGGCCCTTGGATTCATGAGAATATGATATTTATGGTATGGTATAGGCCTGTCATCTTATATTATTTTCAAGTCTCTAAACATTGTTTTATTTTCTTTCTACAGGGCAAAATCTCAATGTGCTTTATCTTGTTGAATCTTCATATGTGCAATCATAACAACCTAAATTCACCCGGTAAGTGCACATTTTGTTTGGATACAGTGCCCTCTGCATTTTCTGGGAGCTCTGGTTGAGTTGCAATTATATTAGCCATTTCGATGTGTGCATCATCAAGTAATCTTGTGTTCAATGATTTTGACACAATCTGTCAGGTGTATATTTAGTATTCCTGACCCACAGTAATAATTCTATGCACCTTGAATTTATTTTAAATATTGTTGAGGCAATGTACTGCCTCACAAAAAAGAATTAAATCCTGGTTAAATCGTCACCTTATTAAATCATCACTGACAGTGATGATTGAGGTCACAGCTTGGTGTGCGCCATTAGGAGAGGGCTGTGGATATAACAAACTGAATCTCATTAGTTATCTAGTTTACATTAGTTGTCTAGTCTAAGATGAGATGCTGTCGATGAGTTCAGATGCCTTGAAAGTACAGTGTTAGTAGCTGTTAATATCTTAAAGCCACTTTCATCATGATGTTGTGGTGATACTTCGTACGGCCTGTACAGTATGGAAAATACATAGCCATGTGCTACAAATATGTTGGAGTTATTTAATAAATTCTGTGATTTAACATAGAAATTTATAAAAGTAACTTTTTTTCTGCAACTAGCAGCTAGTTGTGTTCTGTGATGTTGCCTGAAAATCTGTCTATTCATGGAATACATTGGACAAAATATCTCCTGTGTATTGAATGTATAGCTCCCTCATTTATTTTCGTTTATTGGCATATTCCATTAAATCTGGGTTTGAAGAGTTATGCTGACTGACAAAGTCATACAATTTCATAAGGCTCATATGTGAGTTACTTTGTTTTGTTCGCTAGACAACAAAACGAAGTAACTCACATATGAGCCTTATGAAATGAACTATGAATTTGAACTAATGCTCTCCTTTTGAGAACATTGTGCCATAGAAAAGATGACGTATCGTTGGTTAAGAACATGTTTAACCGGCAACCATGAATAAAGAAAGAGAAGGATGCGTGCATGCATGCATACACACACACACACATTGAGGCTACTGTAGGTGAAACAATAAATTAATTGCCATGCACTTCAATTGTAAAGGCTATTTATATTATTATTTCCGGTGTTTCGGCCCCATATTCTTGACGTCCCAAAATGCATTCAACTTGTGTTTGTAAAGATGTGAAACTCACCGAGTCAGTAATGTTCACTGATACACTGACACAAAATCGCTGCAAGGTAGGCCTATGGTTTCCAACATGTTTTTGACCATTCACCCGTATGTAAACTTAAGCCTAAGAGTTTGAAGCAATACAAACTGATGGAAGTCACATTTGGCGATGATTTTTGTGTCAGTGTATCAGTGAACATGCTGACCACTCGGTGAGTTTCAAGTCTTTACAAATGAAAGTTTCATGTGTTTTAGGAAGATTGCAGCAGTGCATCTATACAGCCATTTTAATCCTAACCATTGTATTTCATCATAAACGAACAGAAAACACAGCTTTAGGTGTAAAAAAATAAACCTGTCCTTTAAGACACTAAAAGTATGTATAGCCTGCACCTAGACATTTGTGCTGTAGCTATCTAGGTGCTTGGTAACAGGAGCATAACTCGGCCTAGCTTTCATCAATGTTTTTCATATCTTTTCTACCATCATCTTTTGGGGAGCTCAAATAACAGAGATACATGTTGAACATGGCAGGAGTTCTCCTTTAATGGATGGCTTGGATAATGAATTATAAACTCTCCTCTTTAGGTATTACCTGTGATGAAGAATGCATCCCCCCTGGGAATTGCAACTGGATACGCACTGATGTATTTCTGCCTGGGAAATACACTTGCTTGTTTGGTATGTTCACCATTTAAACAGTCACAAACATAAGTCCATTTTCAGAAATATGCAAAAATCCTGATGTTTGAATATAGTAATTTCCAAGTAACCTAATCTCTATCAAACTGCAATGTGAAAACAAATCAATCCAATTGAAGTTAGACTGATGAAAAAGTTGATCAAAATTATATAAATATATTTCTGTAAATTCATTGCAAATGGACTTGGAAGGGGTTGCATCTGAACTTTTCATGTTAATGTTAACTACCACAAGGAAGTTTTTCCTTGCCCTGTTGCTCTTGGGTGGTTGTTGCTGTAAAGCGCCATGAGAAAATATAATTAAATATAATATATATATAATAAAATTGAATTGAATTTAGATACTTATTGACCTAAATTATGACAACTTAAACTTTCAGTGGAGAAAATACAATGCTACCATGACACCTCTAAAGAACGCCGAGAAAGTAAAACAGTTTGTGAAAATCAAAGCTGTGGCTTTACAGGAGAATTCCCAAAGGATACAGAATGCAAAATTACCATTCCAGAGACGAAAAGTAAGTTTCGGACTCATCTCCTATTTCTGCAAGAACCATTTATTCACAATGGTAAATAAAATATATTTACAAATACGTATTCATAATTTAAAGGAATACCACTGAAATATATTTAAATTATTACAGGAGAAATTCAATGGTAATCAATCCTTTTCTGTGGTTCGAGATCACAAAGTGCTGTAGGTAGGAAAAAGAAAGAAAAAACTGACACAACATAGACAAATAGTGAACCAGCAGGTCACATTATCTAAATGGGGCACAGAAACACAGTTTCAGTTTCCTTTTCCCATGCCTAATTCGGTTAACATTAACTGCTAATTTTCTATTTTTCAGTCTGTGATGTATCAATTTTTTTCATTCTTTTTTCCATTACAGCACTTGGTAATCTTAAACATTACAGCTAAGGATTGAATTATTTGAACTTATTTCTCTTTTAACTGTAACATGATTAAATCTGTCATTTGTTTCTCATAGTCTTAACATTGTTAATTTCTTCACATTTTTAAACTAATATGTTCCTCTCCACAGCTGACATACCCACCAAATTGACAGATGAGAATAAAGACACACAGGAGGGGAAAAGTTCAGCATCATCACTTGTTCCAATGATAGTAATCAGTTTATGTACTGCAGTGGTTCTGGTTCTGGTTTATGAAATGTAACATGATTCTGAGCTTCCAGAACTGTGATCTTCACTTCCTCTGCTTGAGTGATGAAAGCCAGAGACCAACATCAGCGCTACCATGCCCCAATCCACAGCAAGAGCAGAAATGTGTACACACAATTGACTTGCATTGAACATGCACAACACTTTATATTTAGAGTATGGGGCCAGGTCAGTAAGTCAGTAAAGTGTAACAAAGATTAGTGTGTAACTGTCACACTACTGTCACACTGTGTGTAATCAATTTGCTGTTTACACACAGTTGGCCGTGCTTTACTTTTCTATTGTTTACTCAGTAATTTGTACAGTAAATACAAAATTCCATCCTTCACTCGTCTTTGTTACATTATTTCATTCCTAGTCCATAGCACTTCATTTGTTATCTGAGTTACCATTGCTACTGTAACTAGTATGGTTACAACAAAGGCTCAGCTGGCAAGTCCTCATATTCACATGGGCTCTCCTTTCCTCCATGCAGATAACGAAATCCATCACAGGTGTCTTGGCGAGGTACAGTGTATCCTGACATCATGTATGGATACTAGGAAGACAAATTCCTAAATTATTAATCCTCATTTGTAAAAAAAATCTGCCATGTAACTTTTAGAAAGTTGCTGGGGCTTGAGTTGCTGGAGTTTACCCACATTCCTCAATCTTTGCTGCAACAATTATGTTTACCAGTTTGGATCTTTAATGGATCTTGAACCTCCAATGTTTGTATTCTGGAAGTGAAAAAAGGAGAATGTAAATACATAAAAAGGTAATGACAGCTCATTTCTAGCCTAACCAGACAGCAGCTGTACTCAGAGAAAGTTTTGTCATTTTGGCAAATGTTTCTCTTTCCACTTGATATAATAGTAAGAGTTTCCTCAGATTTCATGAGTGGTGTGGAGTGGTGGCTTAGCTTAGCATTTGTTACCATAACAAGATATTTAAAACTTTATTTCTTATTCTGGACAGAGGGCTGCAAAACCAGACTGTTGTCCGAAATCCGGACGAATCATCAAAGACGGGTGCATTATTGCATGCTCTGTTTTTACGCTCATTCAGCGTCAAGTTTTTTGTGTGTGAGAAATTAAAAGCAAACCATCACTTCACAGGTAATGCAGTAGGTTAAGAAGCAACAGCAAAAGATTTGAATATAAAGTGTTCAGTTGAGTGACTGACAATTGCCAAACTCAGTCCTGTTACTGCCTTTGCAAACTTGTCTATCAACTGAATCAGGACGTGCTCTTTGGGTGGCCTGCACATAGCCTATGGCTCTGCTTGTAGCAAAACAGCGTCAAAATCCCTACAGCGACCGAAACTTTGAAAACTGTTAAACCGCTCCCAAACCAGCCCATTTTTTGTTCACCCGCCCAAGCCATTTATTACCCTCAAAATTAAATTAAAAATAGCCCAATTCAGACAGCCCATAAAAGCGGACCATAACAACTCAATCACATGTAGACAATCTAAAGAGTTTGTGTGTTTGTGTATTTCTAACCAACACTGAGGAAAGCAGGAACTCCACAGAGAGAAAGAATGGACACACTGACAAGTGTAGGAATCCATAATGGACTCCAGTGTAAAAAATATACACTGTAACAAAATACTTTAAGAAAATAACACCGGCATTTACTGTGTATGTGTGAGGGAGAGAGAAAGGAAGTAAGTCAAATGTGAAAGTAAGTGTGTGTGTGTGTGTGAGAGAGAGAGAGAGAGAGAAAGAGAGAGATTTTGAGATTTGAAATCATCCTTTATTCTTCTACAAAACCACACAAAAAAATCATACAATCAACCTTTTGTGTAAGACAAAAATGAAATTATAAATGGAGAGAGGGAAAAATAAACTACAGAGGGTGACTGAAGTGCAAGTCATCATCACTGACAGTACATAGTGCCTGCCTGCAACACTACACAGTTTCAAAAGTTTCTAGATCCTGCATAAGTTTATAGAAACGGAAATCAATCAAAACTCTAGCTTTGACAAGAGCAGGAATCAAAACTAATATGTCATTCCCAGGTTGATTCTCAATTTTGTGTTTTCCTGCTGACATAAATAGCCATTTTTGCTTCACCCAGAATTTCTACTACTTTCCTACTCTACTTTCCTTGAAACCAGCTTAGAAAGTTTTAAAAACATCATTAAAGTATTTGTCATGGGAAGTGCTGGGCATGTTACTCTAAAAATGTAATTAAATTACTGATTACTGACTGATCATTTTTAAAGAAACCAAATTACTAGTGTGATTACTTTATTTCAAATGTAATTAGTTACATTACTAGTTAGATTACTAGTTACTTTCACACTTCATGAAAAACCCTTTAGTCAGCTGAAATACACGTTATTAGAAGGTGTATAGTTACAAATAAGCCTTGTAAATCAAAACATTGTGACAAAGTAATTCCATGAAGTAAAATATGTCACTCCTGACTTTTTAACTTAAAATACTTTAAGCACTAAATCAAAAATAAAAAGTGTAACAATGCTCTTCTGACTTTGACAGCAAGGAGTAGTTTCATAAACATAAAATGCTGTTAACACCACATATAAACTGATTTAGTAAAGGCCTACATTTGCCTTACATCTTCCTGTCTTTGGCAACTTATGTTCAGGGTACAAAAATGGAACTGAGCTAGTGAAACAATTGTTATATGGCATTAGCAGAAGGTTCTCAAATCTTGAATCAGACAGTCTGTACAGGTATTCTCTCAATTATGTGATGAACGGAAGGTGAATCCATAGTGGAAATTGGTAGCATTTCATCCACAATATACCCAGCGACAAGTTTGTTCAAGCCATCTCCACTTGTAGTTGGTATCTGATGGGAAAAATCCAGCCTTTGTTGCATGGTAGGAGTGGGACATGTAGTGGGACTGGCACTGAGACATTGAAGTGCCAGTAAGCACTTTTTGGCTTCACAGAATTCAAAATAACCCCACAGAGAACCAACCCATGATCAGAAAAAGCCACAGGGGAAATCTCTCAATTCCTAAAAATACTTAGATGGTGTTAGAATGTGTAAAACCTATCAAGCCTGGCCATTGAAATCATGTTATCATGACCATGAGTCCAAGTATACCGCCTGTGCTCCTTATGAAAAGTCCTCCACACATCACTTAGATCATGCATGTGTATACAGTGACTAGGTTTTTTACGTGAGCACATATGTGGCTCCACATGGTTGTACCCCAAGGCTCAGTGCTAGGGCCTCTGTTATTCTCTCTGTACATGTTACCTTTAGGATCTGTTATAAGGAAACATGGCATTACTTTCCACTCCTTTGCTGATGATACCCAGCTTTACCTTTCTATGAAGCCTAATGATTATATGCCAATAACTAAACTTGATTCCTGCCTCCAAAACATAAAAACCTGGATGACTAATAATTTCCTATGTTTAAACTCTGATAAAACTGAAGTTATGATGATTGGTCCTAAACAGCTGAACAACATTCTACCCCTTCACTAAAACTTACTCAGTGGCCTTTCACCGTCGAGTTAAAGACCTTGGGGTAATTATTGACCAGGACCTCTCTCTAAATAGTAATGTAAAACACATTTCAAAAACATCTTTTTCCACCCTATGAAATATTGCTAAGGTTAGAAAGTTCCTATCCTTTGAGGATGCTGAAAAATTAATACATGCATTTATCACTTCCAGGCTCGATTATTGCAATGCTCTGTTCTCTGGGTGTAGTAATACCTGCATTAAAAACATACAGCTAAAACAAAATGCTGCGGTCCAAACACTCACTTGGACTAAAAAATCTGAACATATCTCTCCTGTCCTTGCTTCTTTACTTTGGCTCCCTATTTAAAGTCGAATCAATTTTAAAATACTCCTCCTAACCTACAAAGCCCTCAATGGCCATGCTGCAACATATATTAAAGACTCACTTGTCCCTTACCACCCCCCCTAGAACCCTAAGATCCCAGAATGCTGGTCTTCTTGTAATCCCAAATCTACGATAGGAGGAAGAGCCTTTTGTTACCGTGCACTCCTCCTGTGGAATAATGCCCCCCCCCCCCTTAAAACTTAAAACCTTCCTCTTTACTGTTTCCCATAGTTAGGGATGGTGCATGGCAAATCATCACTCCTCATGGGTCTTTTGGGAGGGCCTGCCTCTGCTGTTGCCCCCTGTTGCGAGGCATGGCAGCCACTGACCATCCCTGCAGTGCTGTTGCGTTGTCATGCATCATACCTTAGTTATGCTGCTATAGCCTAGTGCCGCCACAAAAACCTTCATGTGTCATGCTGTACAACTCTCTTTCTCTCTCTTACCCGCTCTCTCCATATCTCTGATATGTGAGCCTGGCCCCATTCATTTGCTTCCTCTGTCCACAATCATCCCTGCTGTGTGTCATCCCTGCCTCCTTCTGGCGGACTCCTCTCACCCTTCCCTCTTGAGTAGACTACAACCAACACTACGGGAATTTTCCTGCATGACCCCCGGCAGTTGGGTTAGCCCCTTGTGTCATGGATCTGCCCAAGGTTTCTTCCTAGACTAACTAAACATAAGGGAGTTTTGCCCTTTGCGCCTGTTGCTCTTGGGTGCTCCTTCTATAAAGCACCATGAGACATACTATCGTAAAAGGCACTGTCTAAATAAAACTGAAAAAAAAAACATGGTTCCTGTCTAGGTCACATTCTGTGCAATTAAAATCTCCACTCACAAACAGATATTCATCACTGTTACACCCAGCTATGGTAGTAGATAACTTGTCAAGCAAAGAAAGTCTATCTGATGCTTTTGTGAGGGCATATATACTGTAGTCTGGCTAGCCTTATGGCCTGAAAGGCAGTGCAGCGAGTCGGATGCTGATGGTAAAAAAATTGGTTTATTTTCCTTCCCAAGCAGGAAAAATGGTCCAGAGGAAAAAACAAAAAGAAAAAAAAAACTCCAAACCAAATCAATCAGAATTTAAAGTAGTCAAAATGCAACCAAAAGTCTTAAAGATAAAGTAAATTCAATAATAGAAGGCAATACCAAAGTATTTAGCGCTCCAAAAATTCTCTCTCTCTCTGGTTAATCAGGCGTTCACTCTAGCTCACCTCTAAACCCTCTCCCTGCTGTGTGGTTTCCCCTGGGTTTTCTAGCCCAAGGGTCAAACCAAAACCTGTGCTAAATTATTTATATTTAACAAGCTAAGAACATGTACAAAAATATATATAAATACTCTGTTTAAACACCATAAATACTCTGGTTTAAAAATATATACACCACACACTTTATAAACGCCATACAATATTAAAACACACAAACACCCCTCTTCCCCACACACTGGTGTAATATGCACGCCTCTGACGTGAGCTCTCCAAACTATAATTGTCCCTCGAGAGCTCCCGTCTGGTCCTTCAGCCGACACCAGGAAGTTGACCTGCGAGAAGGTAAACTCTGCTCTGTACGTAATTAGCTCACCAGTTTGCTTGCTAGTTAGCTATTGTTTGCCAAACGTAAAATGTTTGCAATGTCCATAGTCCTTTATCTTCAGTTTGGCAACTCCTGAAGTAAAAGCATGTTATTAATAAAAGCATGTTATTGAACACTATGCATATTCATAAACATTGCAAAATAAAAAAGCTTATTTACTATTGTTATCGGTGTCATCTAAAAGAACGTTTAACTTCATGACAAACTTTCTCAATCTGTAACCTTCTTGTTTTGTGACAAGACCTTCAGCTATGAACAATTTTGCTTTATTCATAAAATGCTGGGGAAACGTTGGGGAAATAAGTATCAGTCTGGAGCTTTCTGGCATGCTTGGTTTGTTTCAGAACATTTTTAATGTCTTCGACAGTATACAACTGAGCTAGCTATCTTTCTAATGGGTGACATCCTTCCTAAGGATCTTCGTCCTTAATGAACGGCAGAACATCAGAAAGGATCACTTTCTTAGAAGCAAAAGTGCCTTGGTAGGAGAAGAACCTAACAAACCCCACCAAAAGTCCTACAATACACAAAGTAAACAATAAATCAACAATAAATCCCAAGAATAAAGAAAAAAGAGAGAAAGAGTAAAGGATCAGAGATCCTGGCACAGCGGCTGCATTCAGCACTCACTCACACACTCTGGCTCCGCCCACTCACTCAGCATGTGCACAGACAGAGAGAGAGAGAGAGAAGGAGAAAGTCACTGAGTGTATGAAAAATGTGTGTGTTATCAAAGTGCACCAGAAACAAAGCAAGGAAGTTGGTTTGAGTACATAACTGGGTAAGAGTGGAACAAGAACTGCATAACCTTGTGTGTCAGTTTAGAGAACATTGCTGTAGGTTGGTAAGCTGGTTTGACCAAATTTCTTGTCGGTTTAAAGTATGGTTTCACTGCACTTCTAGAGGTTTGCTGGTAATACTGTACCACCTTACACCTGCAATGTCCAGTTTAACAGGCTGGTCACAATGGCATGTCTACCTGTTACCCCAATCAGCTAAACCATCTTTACCAATAACAGCTGGTATGAAACCATCAAAGACATTGACCACGCATCTAAAACCAACCATAAGCTGATTTAAAGTGAAACATCAGCGCTGAAGCTTTTTAGTCTCTTTCTCATCATGTATGCAAGTCAAACGTTCGTTCAGAAGCAAAATTATGTTGGAAGCTGGGTTTTAAGGTTTGACTGATGTTTGCGTTAACAGTCTACAGTAGGTTTCAATGAGCATACCAGATGCATCCAAATCACTCTTTTTTTAAAATACTAAGGCACAAGACTTCAGTCGTAGTTCCAACACATGAACTCTAGCATTGATAACATTGTTGGTGTACACACAGCTTATGAAAAACTAAGCATTCACTGTTCACAAAAATTATTTTAATATTTTTTTTTTACATTAGGCTGTATTCAAGAGTGATGCACAGGATGGGGTTGTGCATTTCTCTGAAATTGCTGTCTTCCAGGAAGAACACTGAGGTATTTGCAAGCATGCAGTTGCAAAAGGCTGGTAGTTAACTCATGTGAGGATCATTTCTACATAGCACTCTTTACCTGTTAAAACCATAAAGCATTGAGCTTGGAATTTCTAGTTTAGGCAGTAGATGGTCATCTATACCAGATCAGGACAGGATCAACACCAGAATGAGTGACAAAATCAGTGTATGTGTTTTTTTCTGTTTATGTCTGACTGGTAAGTGAACAGTTTTTGCCCATTGCTTACACACTCAAAACATTTTAACCAAAGATCCAAAAAGTTTTTTATAGACCTTAAACATATTTTCTGTCTGCACTTGCAATTCACTTATTTTAAAACTCTACACACTATTTCATACTTCGTACATCTTATTACTGTAAATAAGAATGTTGCAAATCCAAAACATATCTATTTGCTTGCCTTTTCTTGAAAGTAATACTTGCGATGGAATGTTTATGGGTGCCAATCAAATACCAAGTATGTAAGAGGCATGATGATTCACTGAAGCATTACTGTAAGACAATGACCCTAAAAGTAGCAAGTCTGAGCAAGCAAAAGTTATTCAAATGATGCATGTCTGAATTCTTTGGAGAGATTCTGGAGAATTATGAAGTTTTGATTGTGAGTTTCACTTTCATCTAAATATGAGCGATATGTCTAATTGACTTAGGTAGAGTTTTCACTCACTGACCTTAATTCTGCAAAACTTATTTAAGCAATGGGTAAAAACTGTGTGAATGGATTTTTTTTGCTGGAAGAGCAGAAAGGGCATTGTATAGGTGAGCAGTTTGTAGCTGCACGTTGCATTTTTGCTACGTTAGCCACAGTCTGTGTCTGAGCTCAGGACAGGAGCTACGCTGGAGGTATGTGTGTGTGTGTGTGTATGTGTGACGTGATTATGTGTAAAAGTATGTTACTGATGTTCACAGGCTCTGCCAGAGTATGGGTGAACCAGTGGACAGATAAACCACACTACACAGTTGGAGAGACGGCTGTTATTTACTGCAGACTCCACTGGGACCAGAATGATGTGAAGGGGCACAAAATGAAATGGGCCGTTTTTGAGGCAGAAAATATATACAAAACAGATTTATCAAAGGTGGCGGCTTATGTGGATCATGTCAAGACAGACAGCGACAAGACCTTTTCAAAGCTAACATTGACCAATCTGACCATGGAACACACAGATGAGATTGTTTGTGTTGCTAGATTCTTAGTCGGTAAAACACTGACAGAACTATTAGGGAATGGAACTATGCTTAAGATTTCCAATGCAACCCAAGCAGAAGGTATTATGACATCATACATTATATTAAAGGCATACCAGGCAAGCTGGTGCTTTTTTACCTTTGGAGCACCCCCATGTTTTTAAAACAACATTGCAAATTTTCACATATGTGAGTGGATTTGTTTGTAAACCAAACAATAGGAACCAGCATTGATCATTTTTGTTGATAAGTAAATAAATGTGATTGTACACCGGGGCACCATTCTCATCTTGCAAGTGGTGTAACTGTGCAAAGAAGTGATAGAGGGAGCCGACAGAGCCTTCATGCACCCCTTAATGAGCCATTTAATCATCAAAGTGACAAGCTTGTAAATTAACATAAAAACAGCATCAAATATTGCCTGGTATGCCTTTACAGCTAAGGGGAAACAAGTGGCATTTTAATCTTCATTGATATCTGCTAACGCTCAGCCTGTTCAATCATTTAATGGCCTAAATGTGTATTTGAATACACATATTTTTTTCAGCTAAAAAAAACCCTGCAATGTTCTTATTTCCCTTTCAATTTTCTTTTACAGAACCTCTCTCTCCACATCCAACATCACCACCCTCTCACTCATGGATTAATTATCTGCTTTTATCTGTGAATATTTTGTTTCTCATTGTTGTCACTAGCATCTGTATTGGTCTGGTGTACAACAGAAGGTGTAGGAAATAACTTACCACATAGTCCCTGTTTTGTTTGAACTGTTGTCATGACCTATTTTTCAACTTGTAAACTAAAGAACTTGAATTCTGTACATACCATGTCTGTGTTAGCTTTGGGCTGTATGTATGCTAATTTCGTTGTAGTCTTTTTTATAGTTATCTTTCCTGGTGTGAATTGCCCTTATGAGTTTGCGTCCATTTTTTTTATGATATGGCATGATACTGCAGGGCCATGGGCAAACAAATAAGAGAGAAGTTGAGTAAATCAAATAAACATTAAAGGAAAGCTGAGTAATGGACTCATAAATAAACTTCAATAAACAATAGTTTAATAAGGAAATAGCTGCAGTGTTTTTTTTCTTTATTTGCTATTTTTACTGAGGCAGGGGCACTATGCTTGTGTTTGCACCACATATTACACAGTATATGTGCACAGTATATTTGATTACAGTATACAGCTGCTTTGAAGAATAACCCTAGGTACTGCTGTAGACAGGGAAGTGTAGTATGTGAACCTGGTAATGAAACCAGACCCTTGCACTACACTTTACAGATGGTCCAGCCATTCGGTAGTGAGAAACAATTTTTTGCTGGTTGCAATTGCTAAGGCTATTGCTAACACTTAGAAAACAATGAAAAAATGCCAATTTTACCAATAATAATGTTATCTTAATTATGAAAAAGCAGTGATATTCAAATTATATAATATTTTACCACTGCAAACTGATAAATAATATTGAAAATGCAATAACCAATTATTTTGCATTAACAAGTCAGTGCTCAAAGGTTTTTAAGAGTGAATGTGCATGAGTTTGTTCTTATCAACAACAAATAGGATAGGAAAAAAATGCTAAGTATCAGTGTCATCAGGTCAGGGTGATGTGACCTTCTCCACCTGCTATCCAAAACCACACCAGCTAATCAGGAACGGAGGCAAGAAAATATTCTTTCATAACATCAAAATTTATTCAAATATGATTTTTAAAAAGGAAAAGACTTTTCATCCACAGGGCAGGTTATCACCACAGCCTCGGATTGGCTTCTTCTTGGTAGTGTGTAGAGGCATGGGGTGGGGGCCATGTAGGGGCAGTGGAGCGATATGGGCATATACTGTATGTACAGTCAACAATAGCCATAACCAAGACCATTGTTTTCATTCCCTCAGATTACTTCAGTTACAATCTCAAAGGAGAAAACTGGTGTGAATCAATACATAGCTCTATTCTTTGAGTTCACTGAGTGCTGTCTGTAGGAAAAAGAATTAGGAAATCTGATACAACACAGACCAAATTGTGAACTGGCAGCTAACTAGCTGAATGGTGCACAGAAATAATAAGATAAGATACTGAAGACAAAATAAAGTGGTGAGGAAGTCAGAAGTCAGAATAGTGGATGCCTTCTGTGATTAGTTGGTATTCCCACCACAGTATGTATAATAGGCTACAACTGGTGATGGGCAAAGTGAGGCTTTGGAACATTCAAAGCAATTGTGCCAGTAATTATCAAGTCAATTCGAAACAACTTGACACAGAGGCAGATTTATTTATATAGCGCATTTCATACATAATTGTTAGTGTCCAGGTTTAAACATAAAATTGGTAACAAAGGCCGCAAATTGCACTCAAATCCTCACCATAACCATGTTAGTGAACCAAACAGTCTACATTAAAACTAATGTTGATTTTGTGAAACTGTTTTGCATCAGTAAAACAATATAAACAAGTCAAGTAAAGCTTTATTGTTATCTCAATAAATCAGAATCAGAATCTGTTTTATTGGTATACTTACATACACAAGGAATTTGACTTCGGTAGGTGTTAACTCTCTATACATTCAACATGTAGACATGTAGTAATATACATTCAGTGGGCAAAAGTACTATAGACACATACTGTATGATAAAGACATCAATGTACATATAGGCACATAACATGATATACAAATAATACAATATAGAGAAGGCATAGTGCAAAAGTAGTCAAACAAAGTGATGTGCAAGATGCATGAAATGAGTAGGGGAATGTAATGATTGGGTGAATGGCCAAGGTGGTGATGGCCCAACTTATCTACAGTTCAGGAGAGTGATGGCAGTGGGAAAGAAGCTGTTTTTGTGTGAGGTTGTTTTTGTGCACAGGGATCTGTAGCATCTGCCAGAGGGGAGGAGGTTGAGGTTGTGTGTGCAGAGTGTGTGAGAGTTGATGATGTTCTCTGCCAGCTTCCTGGGAGTCCTGGAGGGAGGACAGGGGTGCACCAATGATTTTTTCAGCTGTCCGAATTGTGCACTGTTGTCTGCATTTGTCCTGTTTTGTGGCTGCCCTAAACCAGATGCCAATGGATGTGCAGAGCATGGATTCAATGGCAGCAGGGAAGAAGAAGGCCTTGCTGTAGAAAGTACATCCTCTCCTGGGCCTTTTAAAGGATGGAGTTGATGGACTCCCACTTCAGATCCTGGGAAATTATGGATCCCAGAAACTTGAGTCCACATTAGACATGGGGCTGTTGGATATAGTGAGGGGATGCAGCACTGTGGGGTGCTTCCTAATGTCCACCATCTCCACAGTCTTTAGAGTGTTTAGCTCTAGGTTGTGTTGTCTGCACCAGAGCACCAGCTTATCAATCTCTTGCCGATATGCAGTTTTTTTGTAATGTGTGTGATGTTGGTCCATGTGAGGTTGTCTGTGATGTGTACGACCAGAAACTTTGTGTCCTGTACAGTCTCAACTGGAAGGTTGTTTATGTTTTATCCTCTCTGTACAGGTCCTTATTATCTCTGCTTATCGAACCCACCACAGTTTCGTCATCAGTAAATTTGATGATGTGGTTTGTGCTGTGTGTATCTGCACAGTCATGGGTTAGAAGTGTGAACAGCAGGGGGCTGAGCACACAGCCTTGGGAGGCTCCTGTTATATGGTCCTGTTTAGTTTAGTGAATGAATTGAATCTATGCATGAAATGACTGTCAAAACTCCATACCAGTAAGTACTTTAAACTGTTTTAATCCATGGTGCAGAAAAAACTACATGTGCCGCATAGCGGTACATGGTATGACCGCCACAGTGTATTGAAACGTAGGAACCATTGGTATGATCAGTTTGTGGTAGGTCAGTGTTGTGAGGTGAGAATTTGTGTGGAAATGATTTGCTAGAAATGGGAATGGATGTGGGTTTTGAATGAATGACATTCTGTGTGTTTGTGTAGTGTGTAGGAGTGATTTGTGAGAAAGTAAATAGTAAGAAGTTTTTTTATGGTATGTGTCGTGCTTTTAGAGTTCTTTGTGCTGATTGTGCATGACATATTTTGTGCTTCTTCTTGGTCCAAGATATTGGCAATTCAAAATCCCAATTTTTGCATTTACGCATATCATATATTTTATATTTACGCATATTTATGCTGCCGCTATCGTACAAGTAAGTGTTTATGGGCTGGGTTGATACGCCTCTGTAACACTGGCATACTAAAACAAAATTGGTGTCTTTAAAATTTTTGACGAGTTATTTAACAAAAACTGTTTTTGGACACCTAACTTCAACGAGAAACCACCCCCTGTCCTTTGCCCAAATTTGAGCAATTACATGCCAAAATATGGACTTTTGAAGAATTTTAAGCTATGTTTTGAATTTTGATTGACATGTAACTTTGAAACTGTTCATCTCAAGATAAATCCTTTGATAACTTTTTGTCAGCATTTGGCAACACAATTGCCACAGCATGGCTACGTATCAATATGAGTTCATGTTTGTTTTGAAAAAATAAAAGTGGTTCCCTTCCTCAGGCTCTTCCTTTCTTTTTGTTGTTAAGATGACAAACATGCATCCGTGGTGTGTGTGTGGGTGTGTGTGTGTGTGTTTGGGCTCAGAGGTTTTTTTCCATCTTCCCATTAATTTTCAAGAAATAGGTGTAGCTGGCAGGTTCCACAATCCTAGATGTACGAAGGGTGTTGATGAAATCAGTGAATTATTAATGTACACAAGACTGGTGTGGTGAACCAGTACTTTGTAGTAATTAGTAGTAGTACTTAGTACTTTGTCATTGAAGATAATTCTCTTTACAGCACATGTAAAAGTTCTGGAAAAATACAACAAATCACATGATTGGTAAATCTGATATGCAGTACAGACTGTGCGCTGCTTCCCTAATAATACCTGTGAAGTCAGAAACTTTTTTAATAATAATAAGAGAGCATTTAAGGATGGTGACTTGACAGAACTGAGGCACGTGCAGAGGGAGCTCAAAGACTGAAAAATGCAAAGGAGTCATACAGAAAGAAAATGGACAGAAAACAGGAGGGAAACAACATGTCAGATCTACAGCAGGGGAGGAACACAATTAAATCAAAAGAGGTTTCAGTACTCTTCAACATGGAGATGTTCTCAGTTCCAAACATTCTTTAGAGGCATAAAAATAGGAATCAGTATGTAGTGCTGAGCTAGTGGATACAATTGAATATTGTGGAGTATGGAATTAAATGTCCCAAAAATAGCTAACATACTGTAACCAGATAGGGTTGAAGTGGATCTTCTATACTATACTATAGCTAACTATAACACCTTTTTTCTGAGTTTTCCTTGGACTGGCAGAGGATTACTCTGGGTGAGTAGTGCCCACCCCAGCCATTCTCTAGACACACCCCTGGACAAGTGTGACATTTAACTAACCCCTCCAGAGGCTTTAAATAGTAACCTGCCTGCTGCTTTGCCAGACT
Organism: Tenualosa ilisha; assembly: GCA_015244755.2. Taxonomy (NCBI): domain Eukaryota; kingdom Metazoa; phylum Chordata; class Actinopteri; order Clupeiformes; family Clupeidae; genus Tenualosa; species Tenualosa ilisha. Next base: position 1,527,684 of record PYXC01001219.1, read on the forward strand.
GCTGGTTAAACTGATCACCCATGTGCCCTTCTCCTGCTTGACTCGTGTAAGTATTTCACAATTTTGTATTGTGTTCAATCAGTTTCATTCCATTGAGCTTCAGCCTAAAGAGTTTGTATTGCTGCCAGGCCCAGGCCTCTCTTTTGAACCTACATTCTTTTTTTAAAAGAGGAAGGCAATATGTACTTTTGTTCTTTGGTTTATTCACAAGACCTGAGAAAGAAAATTATTTCCTTACACCAGAAAGGTAAAGGCTACAAGAAGATCAGCCAAGCTTTACTTATTAGTCAGAAGGGAAGAGGTACAAAGATTTAAGAAAAATGGAACTGCGACCATGTCACAGAGACGTCCTGGTCATCCACGGAAGTTAACACCTTGACAGGAACGTCTTCTGATGAGAAGGGTTGAAGAAAATCGGCACACAAGTTCACTACAGTTAGCTAAAGAAGTAGAAAGCCAAACGGGGCTTGACACAATACACCGTACACTGCAGAGGAATGACATGCATGGATGCCGTCCACGAAAGAAGCCTCTCCTAAAGCCCAGGCACAAAAAAGCCTGCCTAGAGTTTGCCAGGGCCCATGCTGACAAAGATGAAGGCTACTGGGACTCTGTATTGTGGAGCGATGAGACCAAAATTAATGTTTTTGGAACTGATGGCTTAAAAACTGTATGGCGTCGCAAAGGTGAGGAATACAAAGAAAAATGCATGGTGCCTACAGTGAAGCATGGTGGTGGCAGTGTCCTTACGTAGGGCTGCATAAGTGCTGCTGGTGTTGGGGAGCTGCATTTCACTGATGGCATCATGAATTCAGAGATGTATTGCTCTATACTGAAAAATAAAATGCTACCATCACGCTGTGCACTTGGTCGTGGTGCACTTTTCCAACATGACAGTGATCCTAAACACACATCTAAGGTCACTGTCGGCTTTCAGAAGAGGAGCAGGGTGAGAGTAATTCAGTGGCAAAGCATGTCACCTGATCTGAACCCAATCGAACACCTATGGGGAATTCTGAAGAGACAAGTGGAGCATCACTCTCCATCCAACATCCAGTCTCTAAAACAGGTCATTATTGAAGAATGGAGAAAGATGTTACAAAATGTTGCCAACTTGTTCATTCCATGCCCAGAGGGCTTGGTGCCGTCAAATCATGGAGGCCATACAAAATACTAGATGCAGTAGTTTTGTTTGCGGTGTACTCATTTTTGCTCCCCCCTAATTTGAGTAAAACTGAAAAATATGTAATCTAAGTTATCTTATTAAGCAAATGTTTGTGTTGTATGTTACACAGGTGTGATATTAAACTTAGTCTGCAAAATTTTTTGGGAATACTTTTTGTTTTCATGGACATATTGTTTAAACTGTTACTTTTCAAAGGGGGTGTACTCATTTATGCTGGGCACTGTATATATATTTTTTTGTCTTGGATATATATTAGTGTAAAGACTCACTCCCTACTACATACTCTGACAGCCTCATGTCAGAGATCGAGAAGGCTGCAGTGGGTGATGGGATTGGGGTGTACCGGAGTGGCATGGAGCAGCTGAAGCAGTCCTTCCCTGTGGAGCTGGCAGACATCACCTCTGAACACCAGCGCCTCCACACCTTGGCCATTCAGGAGTTCATGAAGAGACGCTTGAAGGATGATGACGGAGAGTACCTGAAATCTTTAGAGGTGGAGGCCTTCTATTACAATAAGTTGTATCATTACTGTAATATTTTCAAAATGTTTATATATGATTTATTGCTTGTCTTAATTTCAAATGTATGGATATGTATCAGTTCCTTAACAAATTAGAACAAACTTAATATTGATTGAATTCAACACTGAATATTTTTTTGTTATTATTATTATTTTAACAATTTGACATTTCAGAAAGAAATCGGCCAACATTTTGATCAGTATTTACACCACAATGAGGAGGCTTCAAAGAAAAAGTGCCAGGATTTTCTGACTCGTCTGTCTGCTGATATGACTGGTCGTCTCCAGAAGGGATCTTACACTAAACCCAGAGGGTACAGACTCTTCTGCCAGCACATGGAGATTGTTGTGGATGTGTACAACAGGCAAACCACTAACTCAGTCAAGGTTAGATATGCTGGACGTTAGACATTGAAGTTAATACACAAATACTTTTGCCAACAACCCTCATGGTTCTATGAGTCTATGTGTGTGTGTGTGTGTGTGTGTGGTGTGTGTGTGTGTGTGTGTGTGTGTGTGTGGTGTGTGTGTGTGTATGTGTGTGTGATTTTTTCATAGGCTAAAGAAGTTCTGGAGGAGTTCTTCAAGAACAAGCATGTGGAATCTGAAGCCATCAGGAAGGCTGACCTGACCCTGAGTAAACAAGGGAGACAAATCTGCGGTATGTAAAATTATGTTTATTAATTGCTCTTATTATTGATATCTATTTTGTATTACAGATCACAGATTTTGTTTATTCATTTGGCTGATGCTATTATACAAAGCAACTTAATGTCAATCAAGCCTGATGCATCAAGCGCTTTGTGCAAAGCGTCTGAAGCCTATCCATTAGCATACGTTCGCTCCACGGTGGGCAGATACTCTCTGCTTTGACCACTGTTTACTGTAGCTGCTGTTTGGTTGTGATGTATGTTCCACACTGGAATGCACTGTTTGAATTCAACATTATCATATTCAGCCCTCCCTCTGTTCCCTGATTGGTCCGTCTAAGCTCAGAGATGGTGCGAACCAAAGCCTACAGCTGGCTCCCTGACCAGTGGTGACTGGCCCTGACCCAGCTAACGCAGAACGTTACAAAAACCTTATATAATGTTGGCCCATGGTTCTTCTAAGGTTATTTTAAGAACTTTTTTGTAAACCTTCAAAGAATGTTAGTTGTTGTCACACTCAGAAACATTCCCCTAACTTTTTAGGAACCAAAAGCTCAAACGTTCATGGTTGTATCGTGCCCTTTACTCTATCGTGCCCTCCTATAATGAAAAACTGTCGGAATGTTACTGGAACGTTGCACTGAATTGTATGTGTCCGCTCTAATTCAGTATATCGAAGTCAGCGGAACAATCAGAGACAGTTGAGCCAGTGTCCAACGTAGGCCTATAAGGACGAAACATATGTATGCCTATAAGGACAAACCATATGTACGTCTATGTCTTATACCCTATAAGGACAAACCATATGTACGCCTATGTCTTATACCCTATAAGGACAAACCATATGTACGCCTATGTCTTATACCCTATTTGCACAGCAAGGCTTTAATAGTCCCTGATGGTCTGTCCCTGGAAATCGGGGTCATCTGGTCACCCTATATCTAGTAAATACCTACTAATCAGTAATCTGAAGCTGCTATTCAGCTTTAGTAGATGTTGTTACCAAAGAGTAGCGCTCCAGAATCTTTGGTTGTTACTATGGTTTCACACCAACTTTTGTCCACATTTTGTCTTTGTGTTTCTGTTGATCACCAGAGGAGACAGAAAAGCGTATCTCCTGCGACAGAAGATGAGTTCTGAAGAGGAGGAGATGACAAAGTTGGAGGCCAAGAGGAAAGCCGACAGGGAGAGTTCGAAGAGAGAATGAAACAGATTGAAGCGAAGAAAGAGAAAGTGAAGAAACATGAGGAAGAGGAGTTTGAGAAAGTTCTGGAGAGCAAGATGAGGGAGCAGAAAGAGATGCTGGAAAAAGGTCTTGTATCACAGGCAGAGGAGCTAAAACAGGAAGTTGATGATTCCAAGAGGAAACGTGAGGAAATGCAAGCTGTGCAAGATAAGCAGTTTGAGGTAATGATGGAGAATTTCAGGAAGGAATGGCAGGAGCAGGAGAAAAACTATGAACAGATCGTGGCTCAGATGATCCAACAAAACCAGCAGACTATTCTACAGATCAGACAACAGAACGAACGAGCACTGGCCGAAATGCAGCAGCATAATGACAGTGATAGTGATGCTGACAGCGACAGTGACAGCGATAGTGAGAGTCACTGCACAATATTATGACACAGCTACAGGAAAATAGCAGTATTATGACACAGCTACAGGAAAATAACAATATCAATATTATGACATAGCTACAGGAAAATAGCAGTATTATGACACAGCGACAAGAAAATAGCAGTATTATGATGGACGGTTACTGTACTACTATGAAATATGAGTAGACCAAGAGTTTCTATGTTACAGTGACATATCAAATGGCCGACCACAAAAACATGTTTACATTTGCCAGTGTGAGAGAAATTCCAGCACAAGAGTCCTTTGGTTTCTGGTTACTCCACACCCTCTGCTGCAGTGAGCCATCACATATCATATGTCACCTATGGTGATACAGTGTCTGATCAGTACAATTCAATACAATCTGGCCATATACTGGGTTACTGCATGTAAACTACCACTGCTGCTGCTGCATATACGCCATATATTTTTAATCAGTGAAAGGACATAATTATTAATTATTATCCCTCATATGGTCATGTGCATACAGTATCCAACACTTGATGTAGAAATATTTTTTTTAACTATTAAAAAATTGCTTTGTAAAACTTAAGAGTTTCATCTCTTGTTTATATATATATATACACATATAGTATAGTATTCCAATAATATGTAATTATTGATAAAAAAATACAAAAAACAAAACTGTACAGCATCTTGTCCTGTAAATCCACAGAGCTGTCATGTCATGAGGACTGAGAACAGACTGTATCAGCCACTGGGCTCATCCGCTTCTGTCAGTGAAGGGAAGCATAAAATCATTACTGCCTTTTAAGCAGTAAGACCCCAGTTCCTTCAGTAGATGGCGCCCTATCATATAGTTTGAGAACAATGTCATTCAGCCATAGGGTCGCTGTACAGCTCTGGCATGCTGTAGGTTAGGGCGCCATCTGGTGGCTGGTGGGGTGTCTTACACTTCTAAATAAGGCTTTGGCTCTTGGTTCATCTCATGATTAACATTTTGTCTATGATTGTGCAGCAGTTTTCAGAATGCTAATAATGATGACTTCAAACACATACCTTATGGAAATAAAGTGAAACACTTGAACCACATCTGACTGTGACTGTTATACTACTGTATATTGTGCTGTATTTAGAGTTTTAGAGCATATCAATAAGTGATGTGTTCTAGGAGATACAGATTCATCCAAGTGCTTTTTGGCCCTCCACAGCTTCCGTACTCTAGCTAAAACCACAATGAGAAAAGCACTGCAATGCCAGCAACAGAAGAGGCGAAGATCGTAAGCTATCACATGGCGTGAAGGAGAGAGGCATGCGTCATGAGAGTGAGGCTGATCAGTGGTTGTGAGTCGACAGCCCTGCACTGCAGGAGGTGAGGACAGTGAAGAAGGGTGAGAAAAGGCAAGAGTGTTGCGAAAGAGTGAGGTGTCAACTGAGCAAGTCTCACATTCAACGTGTGAGATTTAAGAGCCCTGAACAGTAACACAGTCGCGTTGCTAACTCTTCAGTGTGCTTCTGCACTAAGTGGATCCATGTTCACATGTTCATGTTTTCCTCTTCACAATCTTCATTGCACTTCTCCAGGCACTCCCCACCACCCAAAGTCACTGTTGCCATAGTCTCTCTGATGTTCATCACTCACTGATGTGTAGATACTCAGGTTGTCATGATCCTCTATCAGCTCATTCCTCCTGTCTCTCATTCCTCCGTCTGGCCTTGTGACGTCTGTGAACATGGAGAACAGCAAAGATGGAGAGCACAGATAAAAAAACACTTGTACACTCAATATAGGAATTCTCCTTTTCTTCAATTTGCAACATTCTGAGTGGTCGTTAAGTTCTAAGGGGGATCATAATTAGTCCACAACTAACAAAAACAGTCATGCTCTCCTACCAGCAAACACATGATCAAATGCAATGCCAGGGCTCCAGATAAGCATCAGTCCAGTGTCAGACACCATTGTCCCTTACTGTATGACAGTGTGGTATCACAATGACTTAAAAGACTACATTGTGTTGTTTTGAAATCAACTGGCAATTTAGGCTACAGATGTCAACATTGACTGTTCTGTAAATGCCCTGAGCTTTTACTCCACATGAGGATCCAGTATGGGGATCCACATACCTGGCTCATAGATGTTTTCCTGAGCCTGTTGCCAAGGCGACGTCTCGACACCAGAAAGACAGTGAGGAGCTGGAGGAGCAGTAGCCCACCTCCAACTAGGAGGAGAGGGAGGAGGAACCCAGAATCTGTGGAGATCAGAATAGCACACACACACACACACACACACACACACACACACACACACACACACACACATGTATTTAACTCACAATCAGAATCGCACAGCTGTATGATGTGGCTCTGTAACACAGAGCAGGATGGGGAGGGGGAGAGAGGTGAGGGAGTGAGTGGAGATTTTGCCATAAGGAGAACTGCTTTTCAAAACACTTGTTAGCCTTTATAAAACTGATCTAAAAGTGTCAATACACAATCTCCAGCAACCACACTACCATGACATGCATTGCACTGTCCACAAAACACACAAAGGGCAAGACACTTAGTTTAAAGTTTATAAGTTTTTAAGCCAAAGATACTTCAGGGCAAGTTTATAAGTTGAAGAGACGTCGTTATACAATATACGTTATGTGGCTACAATATTTTCTTTGACTTTAATATGTCCTGGCTGTTTTAATATTTCAATAGCATGCATACACAGGCACATAATGACATGGAAATTAAATGAAATACAGTGCATGCTAGGCAAGGAAAAGCCTCTTTTTCTGCAATCAGCAAATTACATCAGTATGTACCAGGGACATTCCAATGCCTACCTCCCCTATGACAAAGGCATGTACTTCCTGATGCCGTATGGTGATTACTGTGACCACTATGCGGAAAGGACACTGAAAATAACATACAGCTCCAGCCCAATGATGTGTCTCCAAACAGAAGTGAAAGTGAAACTACACTTGTCCAGTTGCGGCGTTAGTCTGATAAAATCCACACTAGATTAGGTCTGTACAATTTGTGAGTGTTTAAGAGAAGAATCAGACAGGAAATACACACACTTTGCTGTTGATCATAACTCCTCACTAGTAGGTGCTCACACAGACACGTATACCAAGGTATACCTGTGTGTGTGTGCGAGTGTTTAAGTGTACACAAGCAGTGGGAGAAGGTATAGGACTGAAACTATAAGAGCATGGCTCAGCATATTTAAAACCAAATGGAAGAAATGAACTGTGGATCAGCTCAAAAACTTTGTTCTTTTTGATTTTTATGAACTCAACTTTCAGCAAACATTTGTAATTATTTTTTTAAAAACTTGTGCAACACTTAATACAAAATACACCAAATAATTTAGTAACTCTCTTTGTTAAGCATAAATGCTGTCAAAGCATGCAACAAGGAAGAGAAGTAAATACTGCAGTGAAGATTAAAATACACTAAGTCTGATGATCCTTTTTTTTCTGATGGTAATTTTTAAGCGATGTTGCCGGGCAGCATTCCTGAGTGTCATTGTTCTGGTGCACTGTCCTTGATACCATGTGCTTTGTGGAAAACTTTGATCATTATTAGGCAAATTGTTAAGATCCTCTAATCAAAACACAAAGAACCGGTTATGTGGTTGCCCAACAACATTGCTCAGCATGTCGCTTCATCTTACAGTAAGAATGCTTTTCTGCCAATTCAGAGAATCAGGCTTGGCCTTTACTCCCCAAAAACCTGTGATACTCCACCCGCAACTCGTACAGCCTGCTGGACTCTAAAATAGATGCACAGGACTAGATCACTCAGGAGGGAACAACAAGAGCACGACTACAAGAGCACTGCATTAACATTCTGCTCAACCTCAGCTTGAATACGGGTGAGCAAATAATGAAATCCATAATCATTTCATTCATATGCAAAAAATGTAATTAGACATCTGATAATTATGTTGGTAAAAATGTTGGTTATATTTGGATGTGTGTTTTTTTTTCCAGGTGCAAAATTCTTGCTAGTTGTTTTACCCCAGGCTATGTTCAAATCAGAATATGCAATCAATGACTACACAAAATTAACAAACTTACAGTAGCATTTCAGTCATTTATTGATCATTTACAATAACAATAGAACCAACTTCTATTGTTACATTACATTTATAACAATAACAATAAAACCATTAATAAAATCAATAAAAGCATATTACCTTTGTAACACAAACACAAAGCAGAAGTTTGCAGAGATAAAGACAAAAGTGAGGCGTACAAAGACATCAAGAGAAACTTTATTGAACCAATAATGGAACAAGGTATCACATCATTATTTGTGTACACAGTGATCGTGCCATAACTTGCATCAAAATGTTCACAATATAGGTTAGCCTATCATGTTGTGTTTATGTTATGTTATGTTATGCCTGAAGATTAATGTTATAATCCTTTACCATCTTACACTATTACAGCGCAGTGCAAACACTCAGCTGAAATGCCAGTAGCGCCTGTATTTTGTCTTTTTCTATAGTTATAGCCAGATCTATTTAAATTTGATTTAAATTTGATTTCATAGAAATTGTAACAGATTTAATACCTTTTGTGACTAGGTTATGAGATTTATTTAAACTCCCTTTGACCCTTTGGAGAGCTACTCTTAAGCAGGTGGTGGCCTACTGGTAGCTCCTGAGCTACCTGTTGGAGTCCCATGCTCTAGGGTCTTATCAGTGCATTTAAATAGGCCTAGACATTATTCTTTATTCTCCCCTTTGTGTGTGTGTGTGTGTGTGTGTGTGTGTGTGTGTGTGTGTGTGTGTGTGTGTGCCAATATGGCTGCACATCCAGGGATCATGCAGGAGCCAGTGTGCCTCATCAGTAATGAGGAGGATGGGGGTCTGGGTGTTCAGCAGGATGCTTTGGAAATCCTGCAGCAGATCCAGCAGCCGGTGGTGGTGGTGGCCATAGTGGGGCTCTACCGGACTGGGAAGTCCTACCTGATGAACCGCCTCGCTGGACAACAATCAGGTAAGACCTTATCAGGACCAGCTAGACCAGCCTCACTTTACTGAGGTCAGTCACAGTAACATTCAAAGTCTGCACATGCACATTATATCCAAACAAACTAAACAGACAGACTCATTTCTGAATATAAGCTACACTATGTATAAACCACAGTGTTTTAGTCAAATGAACAACAAAAAAGTGTCTTAACTACACCTGTGTATCAATAAAGCTGAACAAGATCATGATGTAATGAGAAAGAAGACTGAGTGGAATATTGCAGTGTCATGTATAGCCCTCTACTCTACCTTTGTCATTTTTGTAGCTGAAGATATTCTACATTTTCAGAAATTATGGCTAAATGACTAAAAAATAATCTTTAAACAAACTTTCAAAGAAAGAAATGTTTTGAAGAAACCCAATTGACTGATGTCAATTTAAATCTCAACTTAAAACACAATTGACATATCAATTTAAATTGAAAACTTAAAACACAATTGACTGATATCAATTTAAATTGACAATTGAAAATACAATTGACTGATATCAGTTTAAATCTCAACTTAAAACACAATTTTTTACACAATAGCTGAAAAAAAAAATATTTTGAGCATCAATGTATTTCCTGTGTATGAATGTGTGTGCATGTGTGTGCATGTGTGTGTGTGTGTGTGTGTATGTGTGTGCGTGTGTGTGTGTGTGCATGTGTGTGCATGGCATAATCTGTTCACAGTCTGCCAGTCTGTTCTCTTCACTACTGTATATACATCCATAGCCCTTTGTCTATCTTCTACTACACATCTGTACATCTGTATATACATATGTTATATTAATATATATAACTGCATTTTGTTACCTGTATTTATACATGTGTAATGACAATAAAGTTGAATCTAATCTAATCTAATCTAATATCTACACACCTGTATATTTGTCCATATTACATCTGTATATCTGTACATCTGTAGATTTGCCTGTGCATAGTAGTATAGAGCATTTGTATATTAACATACTCCATCTGCACATTGCTCTTTTGTAAATCAATACTAAGTTATACCCATCTTTTACACTGCCCTATCTGTAAACAGCTGCTCCATAATTTATTTGTACATAATCTGCACATAACTATTCCCACCATAATTTCTTTGTAATTAATCTTTAATAATATCCACACACACTTGTACACTGCACTTATCTGTACACAGCTGCTCTTAACTGTGCATACTGCACATACTGGACATATTGCACTTTCTGCTATTTGCACTTCTGATTAGATGCTTTATTAGATTAGATTAGAACAGTGTTTCGTTACTCTGTATTCATACATGTGTAATGACGATAAAGTTGAATCTGATCTAATCTAATGAAATTCCTTGCTACCTCTCTATCTCAGGTTTTGCCCTGGGCAATACTATTGAGTCCAAAACCAAAGGAATCTGGATGTGGTGTGTACCTCACCCCTCCAAAAAAGGCAAGTGTACACACACACATACACACACACACACACACACACACACACACACACTCACATATCTTAATCGTAAGTGCACCATGCCTGTGCTGTGTTGATTATGTTTTTAACAGACCACACACTCGTGCTGCTGGATACAGAGGGATTAGGAGATGTGAAGAAGGTGACAGTTAAACAATTTTAAACATAACTCACTTTCTCCATCTATGACTGTTTTAACCACAACCTGTTCCTGAGAAGGTTTAGGCATTTACAGTCCAGTTAAAGTAACACACGAAAGAACTCGTGAGCACAGTTTTTGTAATTCTGTAATGATCCCATTTCTATTGCAAGATGGGGTCCCGGGTCTGCATGTATGTATGTATGTATGTATGTATGTATGTATGTATGTATGTATTTCCAGGGAGACCCAAAGCACGACACCAAGATCTTTGCTATAGCCATTCTACTGAGCAGCACTCTGGTCTACAACAGCCGAGGGACCATTGATAACAGGGCCATAGAGGAACTACAGTATCCTGCCGTGTTGTCTGAGATACACAATAATTGTGTATCATGCACGCACTCAATGTGCCATTCTTGTGTGTTAAGAACAGATGTCTTAAAAATCTCTGGCGTCAAAACATAGATGTTCTACCATAAATCTTTTCCAACTTTTCACACAAACCAGCTGATTTTCATTAACCTGACTCTTTAGCCAGCTACTTGTAGACTTACAAAAAAAAATTGGTGTGAATCAATCCATAGTCCTGTTGTTTGAGGTCACCGAGTGCTGTCGGTAGGAGAAAAGAACCAGAAAATTTGATACAACATAGACAGAATAACAAATCCGCTGTTAATGTTAACTGAATGGGGCATAGAGAAATTAATCTGAAACTAAATTACTGTACACCATTCGGCTAGTATTAGCTGAAGATTTGCTATTTGGTCTATGTTTTATCAATTTTTGTCATTCTTTTTGCTGCCGACAGCACTCGGTGACCTTGCACATCAAGGCTTTGGATTGATTCACACTGGATGTCTTCTTTAAGTCCTCAGGTAGAACCAATACACACAGGACTTTTACTCTCTGAAGGAAGACTTTTCTATCTCAGCTCCAGACAACTGCTAATACCTTTTAGTTAACTGAGACTGAGTTTCCCAAGTAATAACTCCTCAACCCCGTGCAGATATGTAACTGAACTCACAGAGTATATAAAAATCAAATCTTCTGATGAAGAAGGAGATGACACAGAGTTTGTGAGGTTCTTCCCAAACTTCATCTGGACTGTGAGGGACTTCACTCTGGAGCAAAAGATTGATGGCTTGGATGTGACAGAGGATGAATATCTTGAGTATGCTCTTCAGCTGAAGAATGGTATGGAAATCTGAAGAACATATAGAACCCGAGACAATATCAAATTCAAGTTCAGATTCTTTTATGGCCTATATACTTATAGATGTGGTGAGATGTGGGCATAGACTCCACAGACTGTGTAAACCAGGTATATAGTAGCAATTGGCAATAAACATACATTTTATATCATTTGTTTAAATTCCTTTAAAGGTTCCTCAAAAACTGTGGTGACCTATAATCTTCCAAGACAGTGCATCCGGAATTATTTTCCATCTCGGAAGTGTTTCACATTCCCATTTCCGACTCTTCCGGATAATATGATTCATTTGGAAAGTATGAGTCCAGATGAGCTGTCACAGACTTTTCTGGGAGTTGCAGAGCGATTCTGCCAGTTCGTCTTTGACCAGAGCCAAGTGAAATTGCTGAAAGATGGATACAAGGTGAATGGAAAAGGTGAGTTCTGGAGATCATTATGTACTTTGGTGGTAAAGTGAAGGGTTAACATATTAGCATTTGGAAATAACAGTGTAGATCCTTCTTTTCTCTGGAGTAGCACCACTGGCAGCTGGCCAATAGAGGGCACTGGGGTGCCACCCTACTTGGAGGAAAGCGTCTTATTAATTTTCATTTGAAAATACACTCACGATAGAAATAAGGTATCCAATTCCAGTCTGGGATTAACATCAGAGCAGATTGTTTTATGGAGAGTTCTGTTTACTGACTTTTGACAAGAAATTAACAAGATTTCATGAGTTACCTTCAGTTTTGTTCTTCAACGTGGCACCAATGGTATTGTGCAAGAATGGTCAATTCACCAAGAGACTGTAGGGGGAGCCGAGGGAGCCTTTACTCGTCCTGTAATGAGTCACTTCACCATCAAAGTGACCACAAACCTGCTAAATGAACACTAAAATCCTTGCATAATGTAAAGTATATCACAAAAGTAAGCACGCCCCTCACATTTGCATAGGATAACACTATAGAAATGAAACTTTGAGAACTTAAAGGAGTCATTGTACAGAGGAGGATTCCAGTAGAAACCTGTGCAGCTGGTGAATTTCAAGCCCATAGTGATTAAGGCAGTGCATAATAATGGTACTCACACAAAATATTGACACAATTTGTTATTGACACATTTGAGGTGTACTCACTTTTGTTGCCAACTGTTTAGACGTTAATGTTCACATGAGACAATATGAGTGTCCAAAGAGTGTCCTTGAGTGTCCACATGAGTGTCCTCGAGTGTCCACATGAGTGTCTGCATGAGTGTCCATATGAGTGTCTGCATGAGTGTCCACATGAGTGTCCACATGAGTGTCCGTATGAGTGTCCACATGAGTGTCCATATGAGTGTCTCTCCATTCTTTCTGAAGTTCTGGGTCATCTAGTCGAGACATATGTGGAGACCATCTCCAGTGGTGGCATGCCATGTCTGGAGAACACAGTGGTGGCCATCTCAAAGATTGAGAATGAAGCTGCAGTGGGTGATGGGATTGGGGTGTACCGGAGTGGCATGGAGCAGCTGAAGCAGTCCTTCCCTGTGGAGCTGGCAGACATCACCTCTGAACACCAGCGCCTCCACACCTTGGCCATTCAGGAGTTCATGAAGAGACGCTTTAAGGATGATGACGGAGAGTACCTGAAATCTTTAGAGGTGGGTCAGGGCCACCATACCAACTCATTATAATATCTATATAATTTATTGTCATTAAAGGAGAAAACTGGTGAATCAATCAATAGTCCTGTTGTTTTAGGTCATTGAGTGCTGTCTGTAGGAAAAAGAATCAGTAAATTTGATACAACATAATAGCAAACTAGCGGCATTAGCATAACATTAACTGAATGGGGCATAGGAAAATGAAATTGAAAGTGAGTTTCTGTGGTACATTCAGTTAGTGTTAGCTAGTAAGTTTAATGAATTAATGGATATTTTCAGTAATGAAAAAACCTGATGATTGACTATTTGTCATGTAACATTCCAGAAATGCATTGAACAACATTTTGAGCAATATTTATACCTCAACGAGGAGGCCTCAAAGAAAAAGTGCAAGGATCTTTTGACGAGTGTCTCTGCCAATATGACTGATCGGCTTCAGAATGGGTTCTACGCTAAACCTGGGGGCTACAAACTCTTCTGTCAGGACATGGAGGCTATAGTGGAAGAATACAACACACAGACCAGGACGTTAGTGAAGGTAATATGCACAGGGCACTCAAAGACCAGCACAAAAACTTTAACAACCACCACCTCCATCATCATTTTGTGTGTGTGTGTGTGTGCTATTGTGTGTGTGTGTGTGTGTGTGTGTGTGTGCGTGTGCGTGTGTTTGTGTTTGTGTGATTCCTGCACAGGCAAAAGAAATTTTGGACGAGTTTTTAAAGAACAAGCATGCTGAATCTGAGGCCATCAGACAGACTGATGAAAAGTTGAGTGAGCAGGAAAAAAAGATTTTTGGTGAGTAGCATTAAATCACATTTTTGCTAATCAATATTTGTGTTTAATTGGTCTTGAAGAGTTAGCCTGTTCCAGCTTGGTAGTCTAGTTCCACCTCTGCTTGCATTTCAATCTGTCCTCTTGATTCTCTTGATCACCAGCGGAGAAAGAGAAAGCTCTTATTCTAGAACGGAAGATGAAGGCTGAAGAGGAGGAGAGGCAGAGGCTGGAAACTAAGATGAAAGCGGACAGGGAGAGTTTTGAGGAGAACATGAAACAGATAGCAGTGGCAAAAGAGAGGGAGAGGAGCCGCAGTCAAGAGGACTTTGAGAGAGCTCTGGAGAGTAAGATTCGAGAGCAGAAAGAGATGATGGAGAAAGGCTTTAGTATGCAGGCAGAGAGACTGAAGCAGGAGATCAATGAGACCAAGAGGAAGCACGAGGAGAACCAGGCAGTGGAGGCTAGGCAGCATGAGCTGATGCTGGAGAGCTTAAGGAAAGAAAGGCAGGACCAGGAACATAAGCATGAGCAGGCTATGACTCAGATGAGCCAGCAGCACACACAACCCTTACCGAGATGAAGAACCAACATGAGCAGGTCATGGCACAGATTCAGGCCGGGATACTAAACCAGGAGAGAACTCAGGCGAAGCGGGATGAGGCTTTTGCCATAGAGACACAGAAGCTATTGCAAGAGTTAGAGGTGACCAAGAAGGAGAACGCAGATAATCAAGCTATGCAGGCCAAAGCCATCGAGGCAAAGATGGAAGAGATAAGGAAGGACAAGCTGGAGACACAGCAGAGACATGAAAAGGAGATGGCCACACTAAAGAGGCAATATGATAAGAGTAAGGTGACAGTAGAATCAAAACACCAAGATGGATGTAATCTCCAGTAAATGCAGTAAATCCTGTCAGCAGTCTGTTATGAAGCAGAAGCATTGTGCCATAGTGAGTTAGCAAATGCTGCAGTTAAGGCCAAAAGCACACCAAACCTACTGGAATCACACTCTAAAAGCAGGGTTACACTAAAGTCAGAGTTACTGTAGATTCAGGAAGATGTATTTTGAATAAAGTTGAGTTGAATTTTGAATTGAAGTAGGAAACAGGATGAATTCTTATTCAACTTAAATGAGGTAGAATTAAAACTTAATGAAATAAGTGAATTAAAACTTAATGAAATACATAGGAGCAATATTGGTATTGTTGGTATTGGTAGATTTTAGGGGAAAGAGTTGTATTTTCATTGTAGAAATAGACAGCAGAAATGACCAAAGACTACTTTAATTCTAGTTCCTTTCATAACCTGCTGGCCTTTGATTTTGAAACACACCCTAATTTAAACAAGGACTACTTCTGAAATCAAGACATCATTCTTTATTATATATCTCTTTCCATGTTTACTCTGCTCGACTGACTTTTTCTCCTCATGCCAGGCTAGGGCTTTGATCTGTAGTCCAACATCTGCTGGGACAGACTGATCAGACATCATGCTTTAACTGATAATGCAGTTACATGCAATGTTCCAATGTATTCATGTCAATATGTGACAATGTATATTATCAAGAAAACATCAGGAAACATCAACAAATGAATTCAACAACAACAAATAATTTATTACTAAAGCCACTAGATGGTGCACTGAGGTATATTATGATTTTTTTCTTTTTTATGGTGTAGTTTAACCCAATTTGGTAATTCTGACTGGAGAAAGTTTTATACCCGTAATAAAAAATAAAAACATTGTTGAGTCAAACAATACTGAAATATATTGTGTATTTCTGTTTCACACACAGCACAATTTACTATTGTACACAGCACCATCTTACAGCATCTCATACATAGCCTAGGTTTGGCTGCCAAACTCTATACCATGAGTCCATGTCACAGTTGAATAAAAATGTCAGGCCTTTTGCTCAAGGTTGCGGCGTGCTGTTGGTAGAAATTAGAATAAGAAAATTTGATACATTGTAGCTAACACTAACTGATGAGAGCAAAGAGACTATGTTTCACAGAATCTCTGTGTTCACATAGTCTCCCTCCTCTGCCAAACTCTCCTCACTGTTCCCCAGAGTCTCTGTGTTCACATAGTCTCCCTCCTCTGCCAAACTCTCCTCACTGTTCCCCAGAGTCTCTGTGTTCACATAGTCTCCCTCCTCTGCCAAACTCTCCTTACTGTTCCCCAGAGTCTCTGTGTTCACATAGTCTCCCTCATTGCCTAAACTCCCTGTCTCACATCCCAGAGTGGCTGTGTTGATGTAGTCTCCTCTATCTTCATCATCCATAGACTCGTAGTCTCTGTCATCATCCTCTACAGAATCATTCCTCCTCATCCTGTCCTCTGGCCTTGAGGTGTCTGGACATGGAAGACAATACAGAAAGGGAGGACAGATAAAACACACACACACACACACATACACACAGTGGCAAATGCCAGTCTGTACATGGAAGTTGACTACAGCTTTTGAAGATTTTGCTCTTGTACATGGTGGAGCAACAGTAACATAACTAATTGCCAATTACCTTAGTTCGATTCCCAGACCCCATGTTGCAAGTCTGTGTGCCTTTCTTAAAAAATGTCTGCTAAATATCAGGCAACTTCAAACTTTAAAGGAGCAATGTGTAATGCTTTTCAGTTAAATTATTCCAAAACAACCTAGAGATCGCAACAAAATTTGAAGACACAAGCATATTGATATTATGTCAGGTATGCCTAAGCACCATGTTGTGCAGATAGAGTCCACTGAAAGTAGCATGCCAATAAACTAGCTTTGGCTCGGCTATCCTCTTATCCGCTCTATCACCTGTGGCTGCTGTATTAAATACAATGTGAGTGAATGCCAAGCTGCCTTCAAGACACCTCAAAACTGAAAAGTTTCCATTAAAACTACACAAAACTACACAAAGTGTTCATGTTCATGATCACATGAAAGCTATGTGCAGTTACTACACTTAAACATGAGGGTCTGACATGAGCATAAACACAGACAGTATACCTGTCCTGAGAGATGCTTTCCTGTGCTTGTTACCATGGTGATATCTCCACGCTAGAAAGATGGTGAGGAGGAGGAAGACCAGCAGGAGCAGCCCACCTCCAACTAGGAGAAGGGGGAGGAGCCAGGAATCTGAGGAGATCAGAACATACATATGCATACACACACATACACACACACACACACACACACACACACACACTTTTTTAGCTTTTCATCCTGATGATGGTTGGGGATACATTTCCCCACATTATTACACCTTGTGGTGGTAATTACAAAATGCAGGTGTTGAATTTTATTTTTTTTTAATGGAGAGAAACTTGGATGGCAGACCAAGTTTGCAGAGTTGTCTCTTGAGCATCTCATGGTGCTGAGGGCTTTGCTGGGGTCAATGAAGCCTATGTGCTACTCTCTAGTCTTGAAGCGCTGCTGCATAGGTGCTGATGAACATGGCAAACCACACTGTCGATGCAACACGTGGATGTGACACACACACACACACACACACTTCTGTAAAGGCATAATGTATCCTCCACTGCACAGAGTCGTACCTTTGACAATGACTGTCAGAAGTTCAGACTGAGTAGAGTTGAAGAGGCGAGACTTTACAGTCACCCCATACACACAGATGTAGTTGCCCTGGTGGGAGTCGTCTGCCTCAGGGAAGGAGAAGGAGGATGAGAGGTGGAGCGCTGGAGCACTGAGTGCTGGCCTGGTCCAGGTCTCATTTGACCCACTGAAGAGGAGCTCAAAGGAGCCTCCTTCAAACTGAGACACAGTGCAGCAGATAATGGAGAAGTTGTGACCTTTGGTGACCTCTACAGTTTGGGGTCCCATGGTGACCTCTGACTTCTGTGAGTTTGGGGAACACAACATGCCCCTTTCCTCTTCTGGAGAAATGGCAGAGATGCTGGGCTGTCTCAGACTCACTGAAAAACACAAAGAGATCCTCATTACATTCAGAACCCAACACACAGTTCTCCACAAATTCATTTTAATATACCAAGTTGGGTCATCCCCATTTTGGCCATTCACCCACTTCTCCTACACATTACATAGCCTACTTTGTCATTCCAATACACATCTTGCACACTACATTTGCACTATAACTTTTTGCACTTTTTGCACATCCCACTCCATGGGTACTTTGTCTGTCTATTGTTATATTATGTCTTTCTTGTATATTTGCATTATTTGTTTATTGCATTATGTTGATATGTGCCTATATGTACATTGTTCATATATTGTATGTATATTGTTGTCTCAATTGTACAGTATGTGTCTATATTACTATTTGTATACTACTACATGTCTATTTGTCGAATGTATAGACAGCTATTCTAATTCTGATTCTGATTCAAACTGCCTAGACCAATACAATGTAAATATCCACCCAACCAGAATGTAGCTTTACCCCCCAAAAGTACTGAGCTGTCTGTTTTCTTAATGCCTCAAACTCACTTACCTACAGTCATTTTGATAATGTTGCTGACTGGAGAGTTTGCAACATCCTGTGGATAGCCACAGGAGTAACTGCCCTGGTCTTGATCACTGGTGATGGCCAGATTGAGCACCACACTGTCCTGGTAGACTGTAGACCTGATAGCCTCTCCATTCCTGTACATCTGCAGTTCTCTAGTGGTGCATATGTCTGAGGCTCTGGAGCACGTGAAGGTGACGTCATCTCCAGGTTGGACCGCAGGCAGGGAAGAGGTGAGGGAGGGTCTGGGTATTTGTGCAGTGCCTACCAAACAATCAACATGTGGCCACTAAAAACTTGCGTAAGCTCACTGAAGTTATACACAGGGGCGCCGCCAGGGGGGAAAGTTAGGAAGATTCCAAGGGCCTGGCACTGATAGGGGGCCTAGAGAACATTTTAATATTATAATCAATGTTTGGGAGGCCCAAACTAATTTCTGTCATAGGGCCCAAAATTTCTAGCGGCGCCACTGGTTATACATGACAGTAGTCATCTGTGCCTCTGTGTGAGCATACTGAAGTTAGCAGCCTGTTCTCATTGCTGATATGTTGCAAACCTTGTCACCTGGGGGCACTGTTGTTCTTCAAAATGTGCCCCCAGGTAGGTTTGACAGGGTTTGCAAAATTTTCTGTCTAAGGTATCAGCAATAAGACCAGGTAGCAGCAAGATACGTCAATAATTTAAAAATCTGCAGTGCTTACCAAAGCAAGGTACATGTGAGTACTACTAAAGATGCTCTTGTCCTGCTAAAGGCTTTAAACTGGTCAAATCTGCTCTTTATAGGTTACTTATCAGCTTACAAGCAAGAAAAAAGCTTTTAAACTGATCTAATCTGAGATGGTGTCAAACCATCTCTCTGATATTTAGCTAGTTAGCGGATGTGGGCCACTACATGAACATGCTGGTATTACCAACTAATCAAGCAGGTCATGCACTTGATGGACACCGCACGCTAAACTGACTGGATGAGTGTAACCAGCCAGTGATATTTCAGTATTTTTCAGTTAATTTCTAGTTTTTCTCTATAGTTGAAAACAGCAAATCCTTAAATATCATATTATCATTTTGTGTCCTAAAAATGCATAGAATTGCATTAGAATTAACCTAATAACAAAACAAACAATCATATCCAGTTCAATAATGGTCCACTGTGTGGTGCCTGTTTAAGTAGTGGTGCTGACTATGAACTAGTTAAGCCACTGCTGGACTGATGAGTGCTGCTGCCTGAATGAGACAATACTATTGTAAAGGGCGCTGTATGAATGTAACACTATTTAACTGAATTGAACTGAATGACCTAAACCTAAACTGTGGAGTTGTAATGAGTTGAATGATGCCATGTATAATACTGACCAGTGGGGAGTGACACAGCCAGCTTAAGGTCGTATTTGCCCCCTGCGCCCATGCGGTAGGCATTTGTTTGGCCAGAGTCCCACCTCACCTTGATCCAGCTATCGGAATCCAGCTCGGTGATCACCCTACCCAGGCCAGGAGAGCCATCCTGAAACACACACACACACAGACACACACACACAGAAATGTACCAATCACACTGTACATAGACATGTATGCAGGACAGGGAGCTTTGTGAACTGAACAAAATTCTTAACCACATACACAAACAAACACACACACACACAGAGAGTACTGATTATGTACCTGGTTTTCCCACTTCCAATCCGGACCTCTCATGACCCTCATACCGATTGTTATTATAGTGGCCAGCTCTGGGCCAGACAAGGCCCGGGGGCCTGCAGGAAACAGTAGAAACATTCATCAGACTATGACATCACACTAGAACCAAAACAATGAACAGCTTCTTTCCCAGCCATCACTTTTCTGAACTGCTGATGAGATGGGTCATCCCCACTTCAGCCACCCGCTTCTCTTACACATTACTTTAGCATTACAATATGCATCTTGCACACTACATTTACACTATTACTTTTACATCCCACTCCATGTGTACTTTCTCTTGAATATTATGTCTTACTTGTATACTGAGTTGATATGTGCCTGCCTATATGTACGTCAGTGGCGTAGGCACATAAGGGCAACAGTGGGCCGGGGCCACTATGATTGACAGCTGGCCCACCCCATCGGAGGTGCCCAACTTGATTGAGAGCGGGCTCGCTCGAGTTGTTTTATAACGTGAATTTCAATGAGCAGGTTAAAATAATGTAATACAACACTAAACACTTTGAACACTGACTTTGTCAGTGGTCTTTTCTCTACATTATTTTGGTAATGTCCGCATTTTTGATAAGCGGAAAGAAGCCAACATTCGTTGCTATGCCAACAATCGGAAGTTATCGCCTACCTGACAGAGAATGCTAATTTAGCTGCGCTAGCTTAATCGAAAATGTCTAAACAGACATCGCTGTCCTGTTTTTTTAATAAACCAAAGAGATCGAAATTACAAGAAACAGATGTGGACAATGATGATGCCGTCCCTGTACCAAGTTCAGGCTCTTCTCTCCCATATGCACAAACGTGCGCCAGTGCAAATTGATTCAAGTTCTAGTTCAAGTTCTTCTTAAACAAAACAAGAAATTAATATACAATCAGTAATGTTCAAAAGGACCTACAGAATATTTGGTACACTATTGTGCCCATTGATGTTTGAATTTATAATAATAATAATAATAATATTTTACAGTATATCCTATGTATTAAATTAAAGGCTGTTGATTATTCAAACACATTTAAAGTGTAGTTTATTTCATTCTGTAAGTAACTGGTCCTGCATAGCCTAGGCTACTTTTCTGAATGCAAAAAGTTCACCTCATGTATCATAGTTTAGTTTAGTTTATTTGTTGCATCTGTGGTCCCATGTATCATACATAGCTGGTCTGCGTATGAAACTTTGTCATTCTTGCCTGTATTCGTGATGTCCAAGGAATGGTTCCCCCTACTGGCCAACGGTAAACTCTTAATTTATTCTACTGCATTAATTTAGACGTCAAATGGCCATGTTTTTTTGTTTTTAAATCTCCTTTTCTTCTTGTTAAAAATATACTTTCTTCTCACTTATAAAACAATAAAAAATAAAGATCCATTGTCTGTAATGTAGGTTTGCTTTTGTTTTTGTTGTTTTTGAGTAAGTAAAATCAGGGGTCGTCTTGTATTTTGAAACAAAACATCTGCTCTGAGCTGAAACTTGACACAATTCTTAATCTTGCCATTGATCAGAGGGCTATGAATCAGATGGGATTTGCTAATATATTCACCCTAAAATTGGTTAGAATGCAGGAAATTGCACCAAAGAAATAGAAAATTTTATGGGGGAGGTCCCCCAGACCCCCCGCTTAAATTGGGGTCCACTCTATTTCACTAAAGTCCACAGTATTACACATTTCTGCCTACGCCCCTGATGTACGTATATTACTGTCTCTATTGTGCAGTATGTGTCTATACGTTGAATGTACAGAGAGTTAACATCCACCGAGGTCCTTGTGTATGTAAGTATACTTGGCCAATAAAATCTGATTCTGATTCTGACGATTGGCAGAAAGGACCATGCCAGGTTGTTGTGGCATTTTGCTGCAGAAAAGTATTTAGTGGGAGTTACGAGAGCAAAGGGCTCCAGCACCTTTCCCTTGTGGATCCTTGGTAATACAAATCTATTTCAGATCCTAATTAATTCACTGGGATGATAACAGTAAAAGCTGAGTTTACCTGTGCACACCACACCTGCATCCTTACTATGAACACAGCCGCCAGATCCGCCGATTTCACACTGAGAAAGCAAACTCTCAGAGCCTGAGCAGTCAACAACACGCAAAATCTTCCCACTCCCCTGGCCAAAGTGGGCATTTCCAGGGGCATTTATAGCTGCCCCACATCCCAGCTGTCTGCACACCACTGTAGCACTTTTCTGGTCCCAGCCATCATCACACACAGTTCCCCAGACACCGTCATCATTGTGGTAGACCTCCACTCTCCCAGAACTGGAGTTAGTTCCACTCACCAGTCGTATGGGCAGAGTATCTAAACATCAAAAGACTCTTATCTTAATGAAATCATCACATGGATCTCTGTTATGTTATTATCACATTCTCCATACAAAATAAGGTCAATTGAGAATGAATACATGAATCCTGCTTGTGTTTCTACAGCTACATTATATGATGGACATGTCTTAGAAAATTTAAATTTGTAAAATTAATTTTAATGGTTAATAATGACAACCCAGAAAAAGGCAGCAAACCTCCACATTCAACATTATTAATCTAAAACTAATTATTAATCTAATACAAAAGAGGGGCATGGAAGTCTTTTGAAATGGCAACTGTTTTTTTGTCATCATTATCATTCATTATCTCTTAACTATAATAAGAGCTAAACTTGGTGTAATCTCAACTAAACTCAGCTAAGATTCCCATATGGAACTGCATGGATGCACGTGTTACAGAGATCATCAGTATTCAACAGTACTGGCTATGTGTTTGAGTTCTGAGAGACATCACTCACTCACTTGATAAGACTGGAGTCCTCAAAAGGTTTGCTGCTGCAAGGAACCAGAGTTTTATTAAAGCACAGTATTTTGCAGTAAGTAAGTAAATAAGATCTGTGCTTTCATTATTATTCATAGATCAGACCAGGTAAATGTCATAAATTACTTTCCATTCTGTTTATAATGTTGGAATAAGGAAACAGAATTGGCATTGGCATACATATGGCTTCAAAAATGAGTTTTAAGAATCTATAGTCAAACTTTGCACTCTGAGACAGCAAGATGTTTCAACAGCTGAATTAAATTGAACTTTGCCTCATTTATTTAAAGAAGAAATCTGGTGTGAATCAATCAGTAGTCCTGCTGTTTGACATTGCTGAGGGCTGTCAGTGCAACATAGAATTTGCAAAACAGCATGGGGTCCACAGGGAACATTGTTTCAGTTTTTATTTCCTGTGCCCCCATCAGGAGCATTAACTGCTCTTTCAATACTGACAGATGCTTTTACAAATTCTCACACCAGCATTAGGTTATTAATGTCAAATAACAGGACTATTGATTGTTTCACACAGGATAATATATATCTCAAGGTTCTTTACAGAATCCAGCTTGAGTTTCAACCTTCAGATCAGTATAGTAGAACTATCAAGAGTGCAACTCCATAATCTATCAAGACTGACAAATGTGGAGCAGCCTCAGGCCAGATGGTTAAAGAAATTAATTCATAGTGTAGAGTTGTCTCACTGCTGCTATTTAAACGACAAGGAAAACAAAACCTTACCCAGCAGCCCACTGAGCAGAACTCTGATCATCCTGGTCTTTTTGGAGTATTCCATTTGTGCAGAGAATGTTTTGCTATGCTGAGGATATCTCTCTAAACCTCTGAACCAGCAGATTTATTTTTCAGCGGAAGAAAGTTTTTTTTTTGTTCCAGTTCCTCTTTTCAGTGAGAAAGAGAAGGTTGACACAGTTCATTCTGTGGCTGTTGAACAGTACAGTACTTCCTTGCAGTGGGTCCTGATTGAGGCTAAAACTGCCACTTTTGTGGCTTCTGTTCCTGGGTATAAGAGTTGGAAGCTACTGTATTTTACCAAATGTTTTTCAAGGATGGGGGTGGGGGTGGCATGTATGATTACTTCCTCATTCATAGAATGTGCAGGCCTTGGGTTCTTCCTCAAGCCAAGAGAAGGCCTGTTTTCAACCAAGATGCTGCTTCCTAATTGTGTATTTGTGTGTGTGTGTGTGTGTGTGTGTGTGTGCGCTTGTGACTTGATTGTGTTTATGTGCAAACCCCCTATACCACAAAAGATCAAGGGATTTCGTACTTCTTCTCAACGATCTGGATGTCTTCTAGGCTTGTAATTTAGAGAGAACTTTCATGCATTTGTTGGCAATATAGAGGAAGTGGACAGCATAGAACCACTGCAATGGATTAATGTAACATTAATGGGGAAATATATTAAGCAGGCATTCAGTAGCACATTTGAAAACATTTTCATATTTTTCTAAAACAGACCCTACCAGTCAGCACTGACAGGCACAGATCTAATACCACACTGCCCATAAATTTAGACCTCATGCCGTGTATATGAACATGAACAAGAGGATGAATCCTAAATTCATTAAAGGAGAAGTCTGGTGTAAATCACCCCATTATCCTGTTGCTTGAGCTCACTGAGTGCTGTGTGGAGGAACGAGAAAAATCGTTACAACATTGACTCTGTGAACTGGCAGCTAACAGCAACTGAGAGGGCAGGAAACTGAAACTGAAAATGAGTTTCCTTGCCCTCATTAGTCAGCAACTGCTGTTAGCATTAACTGCTGTTTCACTAACTGCTGTTTCACTAACTGCTGTTAGCATTAACTGCTGTTTCATTAACTGCTGTTTCACTAACTGCTGTTTCACTAACTGCTGTTAGCATTAACTGCTGTTTCATTAACTGCTGTTTCATTAACTGCTGTTTGACTAACTGCTGTTAGCATTAACTGCTGTTTCATTAACTGCTGTTTCACTAACTGCTGTTTCACTAACTGCTGTTAGCATTAACTGCTGTTTCATTAACTGCTGTTTCATTAACTGCTGTTTCATTAACTGCTGTTTCACTAACTGCTGTTAGCATTAACTGCTGTTTCACTAACTGCTGTTTTATTAACTTCTGTTAGTATTAACTGCTATTTCACTAACTGCTGTTAGCATTAACTGCTATTTCACTAACTGCTGTTAGCATTAACTGCTGTTTCACTAACTGCTGTTTCACTAACTGCTGTTTCATTAACTGCTGTTTCACTAACTGCTGTTTCACTAACTGCTGTTTTATTAACTGCTGTTTCACTAAATGCTGTTTCACTATTGGGGGGGCACACACCCCGATAGCAAGAGGCTGGCAGTTCACTGGTGTTTTGCAGTTTACTGCTATTTTTCCATATATGGCACTTTCTTAACATGTTCTTATCTGGGCAACACCATACATGGTGAAATATCGCAGGACACAGGACACAATAGAGGACACAGACTGGAAGAAGGTGGGACTTGTCTCAGTGCATATTAAATCACATCTACAGGGTGTAGGGTGTAGGCCTCTAGAAAATATATAGGTTAGCCTGTTTAACTTGTTTACCCTTACAGCACAAGCCAAATTTCATAAAAAACACAAAAATTCCAAACTCCCAATAAACGTTTTGGATGTGACTATTCCTGCTGGTGATAAGAAACTCAGCTGGTGTTCTGTAGATTACCATAGGACACTAGTAAAGATTACCATAGGACACGAGTAAAGACTACCATAGGATACTAGTAAAGACTACCATAGGACACTAGTAAAGACTACCATAGGGCACTAATAAAGACTACCATAGGATACTAGTAAAGACTACCATAGGATACTAGTAAAGACTACCATAGGACACTAGTAAAGTCTACCATAGGATACTAGTAAAGACTACTGTTGCGGCGATCTGCTTGTGTGCCTGCGTGCGGGTGCATGAGACGTTGTTATTGCTTGTGCGTAACAGAGAGCTGCTCCGCAGCGCGCTTCAACAGGTGAGCGCAATCTGGACTAATTGGTAGTTTGTGGAGAGAACCCCAGAACAATGCTTACAATCGGGGCGTTTAGATGTTTGTAACTAAGCTACGGACAGCAGAGGAAAAGATCGCTAAATCAATAACTAAAAGTGTGTGGGAAAAAGGAAAGATCACAGAGGCTACCGGTAAGCGCAGATTTTAAATGGGATCGCAAATTGACTAGTTTGCAGCAGTTTGCGTTGTTAAGAAGCAAGTTTCTGATAATAGGCTTGTTTGTATGTTTTCCTGTTAATTTGTTGTAAATGTATTACAATAAATGCTGCTCGCCAGCAAGTACTGTTTCATTTTGCTGGAATACTTGTGTGGTTATAAAACTGTTTAAACCCTTATACAAACTTTGATATAGTGCTTGTAGTTGTATTAGTAATTCACACAGGTGTCATCCTAAATTGGAGACGACTATTTCTGCCTTAGTGCAAGGAGTAATTTATAAGTTTGTGTATAAAAAGATAAATAGTATTTCTGAATTTCAATGATGAGTTTGTTTCATTTGGGTCAAAATTGTGATTAAAATGCTTGATTTAATTTATGTTAAAATTGATTGAAATGGCCTGTCTGTCATAGCCTATTTAAAATCCATATGGCTTGATCTTGGTTAAAATATAAGGTTAAAACTGGTCAATTAAAGTGAGTTTTCTGTTTATTTAATTCACAATTTATGCTGTATTTGCTTGGGTTGATAAATAATGAAATCATATTCATCCATGTTAAAATACAGAACTTTATTTGTGTTTGTTTTATTTTACTTGCATTTGTTTATTCAGCATTTAACTTAAATTATTTTATTTTTGTATCGTTAAAGGTTTTTCACCTCTCACTTGCATTGGAACAAAATAAATTGCAAAACGAGTGAATTCCTGAGTTTGTGAAGTCCTTCCCTTGTCAAGTGTGGGAAACCACGTCACTTTAAATACACTTGCCAGTGAAAAACCGCTAAACCGGTGAAGATACTCCACCTGGGGGCCTGGAGGAGAAAGCCTGCTGTCCGTCTGCTGAAGGGAACAAGATGGCAAAGTCATTAGCTGATTTGAAAGTTGAGAGGACTACAGCTAAGAGACTTTCCTCTCGTCTGGCCAACTGCATTGCAAGAACCCACAATGAGATGTCTATCGAGGAGTTAAAAGACAACTTCAAAAAGCTTACACTGGACAGCTCCAGAGTCATGGAGGCAAATGAAGAGGTAGAGGCCGCTTACATGGCAGAGTCCGATGTAGCTACTGTGGAGGAGCTGGATGAACCAATGAAGGCCGACTTACAGAACACGGAGAAATATTGTGAGCAAAGGACTAAAGAAGTTAAACTCCTAATTCGAGGGGCACTCTGGGACATGTATGGAGGAAAAGAATTGCCCTTAGCTCTCCAAGTTGCCGAAAGTGAATGCAGAAATGTCTCCTCAACCCAGTTAGATGTGGCACTGGAGGCATATGAGTTTATGTTGACTCATTTAGAGAAGCTAGTGCAAAAGGCAAAAGAAGCGCACCAGAACTGGAACCGCTGGGCTCCGCCTGCTGAGCAAGCAGACTTCAATGGTCGCCTGAGAGAGCTTGAGGTGCGCCTTCCCCAGCTGATATCGCGAAAAGCTGATTTTATCAGAGCTGCAAGGATAAAGTCGGACACTGAAGAAGAACTCCCAGACCACCGTGCTACTCCAGTGGCAGTGATAAAGCTAAAGGCTACAGCCCTACCAAAGTTCGCCGGTAACCAGCATGGCTACTACAGATGGAGGCACGAGTGGCAGGCACTGCAGAAACAAGGTGAACCGACTGGATCCAAAGAAGTGAGGAAATTTCAACTGCTCGATAGCCTTGATGAGAAAGTGACTTCAGATCTATGCCTGTCAGCATACAACTCCTCAGATGAGATCTTTCGGGTCCTGGATAACCGGTTTGGGAACCAAGCCACTATCGCGCTTCAGATCGTCGAGGAGCTACAAGCAACTCCATCAGTCAAGAATGGTCAGCCACGGAAAGTCATAGAGCTCATTCAAGCTGTGGAAAAAGCTCTTTATGATTTGAGCGATCTGGATAACGCAGATGCCATAAAGAATCCAATAGTGACTAAATCCATTGAGGGCAAGCTCCCAGAGACTTTGAAGAAAGACTGGCTCACCTATGCTGCTGATGAGGGCAATGATGTGAACCGCCACAACCGCTTTGACAAGCTGCTCATGTACCTGAAATCACAAGAATCCATATATGAACAACTAGACCAGCTGAAAGATGTTGATTCTGCTAAGGAGAAGACCAAGTCTCTGAAACACGCCAGAACAAAAACAACCAAGTCCAACAGTAAAACGGTAGGCTGTATCATTTGCGGTGACCCAAAGCACAGGAAAAAGTTATATTTCTGCAGAAAGTTTAGGACCCAGCTAAAGCCATTTGAGAAGAGGGACGTAGCACAACAGCTTGGTGCCTGCAAGAAGTGCCTTGAAGTCCACACAGGCGAATTCTGCAAGAAAACTACTTACCTGTGCAGGAATCCGGAGTGCAAAGACCAACATCACTATCTTCTCTGTCCAGTTGCGAGGTCTCAGCCCCAAAGAACATCTAAATCCAGTCCAGTGAGAACTGAGGGCAGAAGATATACTGAAACACAGGAAAAATTCCTCTCTAAGCTTACACCAGAGCTGGCGCAACAGTGTCAAGATGCATTCTGCAACATGACATCTAGAGCATGTAACTCCCTTGCAGCTGGGAGAGGCCTTCTGGAAGAAAACTGCTTAAGAGAGTATCCAGTAATCCTTATGCTCCTTGATGTCGCTGCCAACAACGGACAAAGAATTGGGACGCTCATTGATCTGGCATCAGATACAAACTACATAACGCACGAAGCTGCAAGCAAGCTGAACCTGAGAAGTGAGGACGTGACACTGGTTGTTCATGGCGTTGGAGGGATGAAGGTGTCTGTCGCAACAAAGCGCTATCTCCTCAAGATACGGGTCAGCACCCCAAAAGGGACCCTTAAGTCACACCAATTGATCTGCTATGGGCTTGATAAAATTGCGGAAGTGCACAGACATGTTTCAGCGGTCAAGTTGCAGAAAATCTTCCCAGATGTCTCCCTCCAAGATCTTGCAAGACCAAGAGAGATACAACTCCTGATCAGCCATAAAGAGGGGCAGCTGGTGCCCCAGAAAGTTCGTTCCGTCGGTGATCTGGTGCTCTGGGACGGCCCACTTGGCAAAACCATTGGAGGCACACACAGAGATCTCTTCGAAGAAGTCACCTTAACAGCCCATACGTCAAAGACGCACTTTGCAAGATCCATGAGAGCTGCAGCAGTCAAATACATGGAACTCTCCTGTAAAGATACAATCTCCTGCCAGTCTCCTGACTATCCCAGCACCCCATCCAATACAGCCACAAGCAGCAGGGATTTCCTGAAGTGGTGGAAATGGGAAAGCATCGGTGCCGCTTGTGAACCGAGATGTGGAGGTTGTCAGTGCGGTAATTGCCAACCCGGGGGAAAAGAAATGACGCTGGCGGAAGAAAGAGAGATGGAGATGGTGAGGGATGGCTTGACGTACGTGACTGAAGACCACCACAGCCTTGAACCACACTGGCATGCCAAATACCCATGGACAGAAGACCCTGCATCTTTACCCAACAATAAAACAGCAGTTGAAGCCACATTCCGTAGAACGGAAAAGCAGCTGGCAAAGGAACCAGAGTGGAAGGTGGCCTATGCTTCACAAGTCCATGAAATGGTTAGCCGCAAAGCTGCAGTGAAGCTGTCCAAAGAGGTTTTGCAGAGCTGGACTGGGCCAGTGTGGTACATAAGTCACCTGATCGCACCAAATCCGCACTCTGTCTCCACACCAGTGAGGCTAGTATGGAACAGCAGTCAAAAGTACAGAGGCCTGAGTTTAAACGACATACTGATCAAGGGTCCTGATGTCTTGAATCCAATCAGAGCTGTCCTGCTGAGGTTCCGAGCTGGTGTCTTCGCTGCCCTTGGTGACATCCGCAAAATGTACAACTCTGTCTGGCTGGAAGAAAGAGAAGTCCACCTACACAGGTTTCTGTGGCGTGACAGTGAGGATGCCAAGATGGAAGACTTTGCCATAACAAGAGTCAACATAGGAGACAAACCAGCTGGCTGCATAGCCCAAGTTGCCATGCGAGAAACTGCCAACCTGCCTTCATTCAGCCATTTCAAGGAGGAGAAACGCGTGTTGGAAGAAGACGCATATGTTGATGATCTCCTGACTTCTCATAACAACCTCGACCACCTGAAACGCCTCACATCTAACATTGAGCAAATCCTTAAAGCCGGAGGGTTCTTTATGAAGCCCTGGGTCTACTCGGACCAAAGTGGGAGGAAAGAGCCGGGGGGTGAGAAGATGGAGTCAAAGACCATGATTCTGCCAAATCAACTCACTGAAGAGGATAACAAAGCCCTAGGCCTCGGCTACACCATTGAAGATGACAAGTTGCATGTCATGGTTGCAGTGAACTTTTCGAAGAAGAAGAGAAAAAGATGCGCCTCGGACAAGACTTGCTGAGAGAAGAAGTGAGAGAGCAAACCCCTGACCCGCTCACTAGGAGAGAGCTGTTAAGCCAAGTCTCGGGTCTCTATGATCCGCTCGGCCTTGTGGCCCCAGTAAAGCAGAAAGGTGCCATTCTGATTCGAAGGGCCTTTCAAGAAGCAAAAGTAATGTACAGTGCAGGAGACACCTGGGACGCTGCTTTGTCCAAAGAACTCAGAGAAGACGCTATAAAGCTCCTTGAAGAGTATGCAGCTCTGAGTCAAGTCAGGTTTACCAGAGCCCTCACGCCATCAGTTCCAGCGGAGAAACCCTCTGCCGTTACATTCTCCGATGGCAGTGAGCATGCCTATGGTGCTGTGCTGTACTTGCGTTGGAGCTGCAGCCATGGTGTTGTTGTGAGGTTAGTCGAATCGAAGGCTAAGCTGACCCCTTTAGACCACAAGGGTGACCCTGTGAAGGCGGAGATGTGTGGAGCGGTCTTTGCGGCCCGGCTGAAAAACTATTTCCAGAAACACTGTCGAATTGATGTTGAGAAGTGGTATCACTTAGTCGACAGCCAGACCATCCTGGGCGCAATACAGCGCGAAAGTTACGGTTACCAGACCTTCTTCGCAAATAGAGTTGGTGAGATCCAGAGCGCCACTGACATTCGAGATTGGTGGTGGATTCCTGGGTCAGTGAACATTGCAGATATCATCACCCGAGGGGCCTGTCCTAATGATCTGACCGAGAATTCTGAGTGGCAGTTGGGTCCGCAGTTCCTTCAGCTTCCTGAGGATGAGTGGCCAAAGAAGTCAGCAAAAGATGTTGCTGTACAAGCAAGAAATAATATCACAAAAATGCAGAGAAAAACATTTGTTGCAGTACTCACCCGAAGCCAGCAGAAAGGAGATCCAGGTGTCCAAGAGACGGAATCCAAGCTCAGAAGACCACTGGTGGCAGCAGTCCAAAAGCTATTGGATGAAAAGCGCTTCAGCACTCTAAGACGGCTGGTCGGAGTGATAGCATGGATGTGGAGAGCAGCGAAGAAATTTCTGTGTGCTAAGATGGAAGAGAAAGGAAAGTGGGAGGCAATACCTTCATCTGGTGTCATCACGGTCAGTGAGAGAGAGAATGCGTTTCTAAACCTATGCCTGGCTGCACAAGAAGGCATCCACTTTCCAAACACAACAACTGACAGACTGGTTGTTTACAAGGATCAAGCAAGTGGACTATTGATACGTGGTGGCAGGATCCAGACCTTCAAGGAAGACCACAAAGCCGTTCCATTGTTACCTTTCCAGGCTTGGGTTTCCACCCTCTTAGCCCGAGAAGCGCACAGTGAGGGGCATGAGGGAGTGGCAGGTACTTTGCTACGAATGCGAAAGAAAGCATGGGTGATCAGAGGAAGAATTATTGCCCAAAAAGTTGTTGACCAGTGTGTCATTTGCAAAAAGGCAAGAGCGAGAACCTGTCAGCAGGTGATGGGAGACTTACCTGAAGAGAGGCTGAGTCCGGCTGCTCCATTTCAATTTACATCCATCGACCTGTTCGGACCATACCAAGTGAAGGATGATGTCAAAAGGAGAGTGAGCATGAAGGTATGGGGCGTACTCTTCTGCTGTATGTCAAGTCGAGCCATCCATGTTGAACTGGCAAATGCGTTGTCAGCAGAGAGCTTCCTGTTGGCCTATCAAAGATTTACTTCTGTCCGAGGCCATCCTCAGAAGATCTGGTCCGACCCAGGTACGAACTTTATTGGAGCGAAACCTGTCCTGGAAGAGATGTATGCCTACCTGAGACAACAGAATACAGAGTCACTTGAAGAGTACGTAGCCAAGAATGGGACCTACTAGACATGGAGAATCCTTCCAGCTGATTCACCTCACCGAAACGGCGCTGCCGAAGCTGGGGTCAAGATCACCAAAAGAGCTCTTCAGAGTCTTGGTGGAGGAGAAGGCCTGAGCTTTAGTGAATTCCTGACGGTGCTTAAGCTCGCTGCCAACCTTGCAAACGAAAGGCCTATCGATGCCAGAATCCAGAGCCGTGAGGACCGTGTCCAGTATATCACCCCACAAAGTGGAGATTTCAAATCTTTTGACTTCACTACTTACCCATTTAAAAGACTGCAAGAGATGCAAGCTCAAGTTGACCACTTTTGGAGGTCCTGGAGCCAACTTGCAGGTCCAAACCTGTTTATCCGCACTAAGTGGCATACTGCAAAGAGGAATGTTGCCATTGGGGACATAGTATGGCTCTGCGACCAAAATGCACTAAGGGGGCAATTTAGGCTAGCAAGAGTGGTCAGTGTGAAGGCAGATCCCAAAGGCATCGTTCGGGATGCCCATGTGAAGGTCTCTCCCAGTAGTTGTGTTCAGGTGAGGACCCCAAAACCTGTTGCCAAAGAGTCCAGGTCTACAGATCTCCCAAGTACCATACTACATCGAGACGTGCGGCGCCTCATCGTCCTCATCCCAGTGGAAGGTCAGCTCGCCTGAGAGTTGCGACCTTTCCATCATGTCCCATGTAAAGATCGAGTGGGAGGTGTTGCGGCGATCTGCTTGTGTGCCTGCGTGCGGGTGCATGAGACGTTGTCATTGCTTGTGTGTAACAGAGAGCTGCTCCGCAGCGCGCTTCAACAGGTGAGCGCAATCTGGACTAATTGGTAGTTTGTGGAGAGAACCCCAGAACAATGCTTACAATCGGGGCGTTTAGATGTTTGTAACTAAGCTACGGACAGCAGAGGAAAAGATTGCTAAATCAATAACTAAAAGTGTGTGGGAAAAAGGAAAGATCACAGAGGCTACCGGTAAGCGCAGATTTTAAATGGGATCGCAAACTTTGCAAAGTTTGCAGCAGTTTGCGTTGTTAAGAAGCAAGTTTCTGATAATAGGCTTGTTTGTATGTTTTCCTGTTAATTTGTTGTAAATGTATTACAATAAATGCTGCTCGCCAGCAAGTACTGTTTCATTTTGCTGGAATACTTGTGTGGTTATAAAACTGTTTAAACCCTTATACAAACTTTGATATAGTGCTTGTAGTTGTATTAGTAATTCACACAGGTGTCATCCTAAATTGGAGACGACTATTTCTGCCTTAGTGCAAGGAGTAATTTATAAGTTTGTGTATAAAAAGATAAATAGTATTTCTGAATTTCAATGATGAGTTTGTTTCATTTGGGTCAAAATTGTGATTAAAATGCTTGATTTAATTTATGTTAAAATTGATTGAAATGGCCTGTCTGTCATAGCCTATTTAAAATCCATATGGCTTGATCTTGGTTAAAATATAAGGTTAAAACTGGTCAATTAAAGTGAGTTTTCTGTTTATTTAATTCACAATTTATGCTGTATTTGCTTGGGTTGATAAATAATGAAATCATATTCATCCATGTTAAAATACAGAACTTTATTTGTGTTTGTTTTATTTTACTTGCATTTGTTTATTCAGCATTTAACTTAAATTATTTTATTTTTGTATCGTTAAAGGTTTTTCACCTCTCACTTGCATTGGAACAAAATAAATTGCAAAACGAGTGAATTCCTGAGTTTGTGAAGTCCTTCCCTTGTCAAGTGTGGGAAACCACGTCACTTTAAATACACTTGCCAACTACCATAGGACACTAGTAAAGACTACCATAGGATACTAGTAAAAACTGCCATAGGACACTAGTAAAGACTACCATAGGATGCTAGTAAAGACTGCCATAGGACACTAGTAAAGACTACCATAGGATACTAGTAAAAACTGCCATAGGACACTAGTAAAGACTACCATAGGATACTAGTAAAGACTACCATAGGACACTAGGTGTACCTGACACTTGTACATTACAGAAGTAGCTTATTCAGATCCATTGGTCAGTGCAAGCCTGAGAGTGTTGGTCATGAAACTTTCCTTTAATCTAAAACTGCCCTGAATGAGAGCAGTCAGTCAGTCCCTCTCCCCAGACCAAACTACAGGACATGCAGTAGGACAAATAGTCTGTAACACAATCATGGATGAAACATGGATGAAGAGCAGGCATCATTTCTTTTCTGACATAGGGGCCAAAATTTCTAGCAGCGCCCCTGTGAAAAGGAAGGTGAAATCTCACTGTTAAATCATAAATAAAGTACTACTCCAAAGAACCACTAGAGGGCACCCTGGGATACACTAGGATTCTGCTGGTTGTAAAGAACACAAAGACACAAGTGGTTCAACTTACTGTTAGTCTGGGCAATACAGACTGGAGAGAGTATTTGACATCTGTGTCACAAAACTGCAAAAATGCCACAGTTTGTGTGCACAGCAAAGAATAAATGAGTACATGTTGTGTGCTCCTAATTCATGCATTCAGAACAGGTTTAATCATCTTACACAGTAATACAAAGTATATACAACACATAGACAGGCTTATAAACATGTACAGATGTGTATACATCTAAGTCTAAGCATGCACCCTTCAAGGAAAATAAATGTAAAAAGATGAACAAAATATAAGTGTGTGATTGATAAGTCATGTGTCACTAGACCTCCACAGCTTTGATGGGATAGGAATGCTGGCACCTATTGAGAGTAGACTCATTGCACAAAGTAGTGAAGTGAAGAACCTGGTCTATTAGGCTTACGGTCCATGTGAAATGCAAACACATTGTGCACTTCTATTGCACACAGAGCAGTTTTACTCATATGCAATCTACCATACAACATACTATAGTGAATATACAATATTATACAGTATACACAACCTAGGATATCCAATACATTACATGTAGGCTGTAGGTGGATGCAAATAAGGTTTTTCATACACCCTTCAAAGAAAACATAAATCAAGCAAGCAAATATCTGCAGTACTGAACAAAGTATCATATTCACACCGGCATCTCTGCAGTACTGAACCAGGCACTGCATTCACACTGGCATCTCTGCAATACTGAACCAGGCACTGCATTCACACTGGCATGTCTGCAGTACTGAACCAGGCACTGCATTCACACTGGCATCTCTGCAGTACTGAACAAAGTATCATATTCACACTGGCATCTCTGCAGTACTGAACCAGGCACCACATTCACACTGGCATCTCTGCAGTACTGAACTAGGCACCACATTCACACGGGCATCTTTGCAGTACTGAACCAGGCACCACAGTACAGTCTTGGGCCAAATGATACACTTTCTGTCTTCGGCATGTCCAGCACGCATGCCAGCACAGGAAACAGTATAACAGGAAATATGAATGGTTATGAAACTAGTTCAAACATCCATATACCTGTTACTGACCAATGCCTTTTATTCCCCCCTCACATTATCAGTATATGACTGCACTAAGCGGATTCACATTCACATAGTCCTCCCCATCACTCTCTACGCACTTATAGTCCCCCACCCCATCACCCAGAGTCTCTGTGTTCACATAGTCTCCCTCCTCTGCTAAACTCTCCTTACTGTTCCCCAGAGTCTCTGTGTTCACATAGTCTTCCTCATCTCCTGAACTCCCTGTCTCACATCCCAGAGTGGCTGTGTTGATGTAGTCTCCTTTATCTTCATCATCCAGAGACTCGTAGTCTCTGTCATCGTCCTCAATGGGCTCATTCCTCCTGTACCTCATCCTGTCCTCTGGCTTTGTGGTGTCTGGACATGGAGGACAACACATAGAGAGAGAAGTTTTAAAAACACACTATTCTAAATTAAATGCCAGTTTAAGGTACTGTTTGTAAAGATTTTGTGCTCAAGTGTTGAGCAACAGTAAAATCACCAGTGAACTCCATGTAGTAAGTTTGTGTGCTTTTAGATAAGAGCTTCTGCTAATACCAGTCAACTTCTCTAACTTATTTTATGATTTTTTTTAATCTCTGGAGCTCCCCCTACAGGTGCTGATGTTTTGAAAAAATAGCAACAACATTGAACATTCTCGCCAATCCATGTGGATTTACTTGCAAACCAAAGAATAGGAACCAGATTTCCTGTGCTTGTTACCATGGTGATATCTCCACGCTAGAAAGATGGTGAGGAGGAGGAGGAACAGCAGGAGCAGCCCACCTCCAACTAGGAGAAGGAGGAGGAGCCAGGAATCTGAGGAGATCAGAGCATACATATGCACTAAGACACACACATACACACACATTATTATTTGTTAGTGACAAATGTAAACATTTTTTTTTTCATTTTACTATTTTTTCATGAATAGCACAATGTGTATGAGTTGTACCTTTGACAATAACTCTGAGTGGTTCAGACTGAGAGGAGTTGAAGAGCCGGCAGCCTACAGTCACCTCATACACACAGGTGTAATTGCCCTGGTCGGAGTCGTCTGCCTCAGTGAAGGAGAAACTGGCAGAGGTGTGCACTGCTGGCTCAGTGTTGGTTCCATTGGCTGAGGCAAGGAGCCATGTTTTGTTTGTTCCATGGAAGAAGAGCTGAAAGGAGCCTCCTTTGTACTGAGACACAATGCAGCAGACAATGGAGAACCTGTGACCTCTGGTGACCTCCACAGGCTGGGGTACCATGGCAACCTCTGACCTCTGTGGGTTTGGGGTACACAATGTGTCCCCCTCCTCTTCTGAGGATCTGACAGAGATGCTGGGAGACAGATCTGACAGAGCCACTGAGAAACACAGAGCTGCTGTTAAGGCTAAACTGCCATTTAGTCATGAGGTACCCCCTAGAAGTATGTTTATGTGCACTACAATATTGGATGTTTCCAGTTTACAGAAAGATTTATCTTTTGGTTCCCTTCATCTGGTTTCTCTTTGTCTCATCTCCACTCAAGGGTGACTCTTGTTTGGCGGGGACACTCATTTAATGCACTGCCACTCTGAAGCACAATCTGATGTGTGGTATTGCATTATAGATTAGCTCACCCGCTGTTATTGTAATGTTTCCACTCAGTGTTATAGCCTTAGCAGTTTCTTCACCTAAAAATGAAGCTTTCCATGTTTAATTATGATTTATGTTGTGTCTTGGATTATTTTCCCCGGGTGTTATCAAAGGATTGTAAGTAAGTCATGACAAAGAAAGTATTTCTTGTTTTCATGGTGCCTATATATGCAGTTTGTACACCTAGTCATCCAGTGCCATTCAGATAATAGGCCTATATCTGTGCTACACAATACAGTAAATTATTAAAGACATCATCAGCTACAGTGAGGATGTACAGTTATTGCTCCAAAGCCACCCCAGCAACTTCACGGTGTTTACAGTCAGGGGTCCCAAAGTTCTGGGGTTCCGAGTTTACACTCGGAAAGAGAGCTCTCTGACCCAGAGCACTTCACATCATCCAGCCAACTTTGTCACTCCCCTGTCCAAAGAAGGCTTTATGAAGAGCACTCTGAGCTACCCCACATCCCAGCTGTCTGCGCATCACTATGGTATCATTCAGGTCTCAGCCATCATCACACACAGTTCCCCAGGAATTACTAAGATCTCTTTGAATCATTCACAAGTTTTAAGGACTGGACATCTGTCCATGGAGATACTACAGAGAAACATATCATCACACATTGCAACCCCCAATTCCAAGAAAGTTGTGACCTTTTATAAATGTTAAATATAAAGATCAAATGCTACAAAACAAACAAGCAACATGTTTGCTTGAGAATAATCCAAGACAAAAGGGCTTGTGTTTGGGTGTAAACCTGTCCATTTCCTCTATAGCCTGAAATGCACCACCACTTTGCAATGCAGCGGATGACGTGGTGTAGTTGATAGGTCATGGGGTACCCAAATAAGGACCGATACAGCTGATACAAGATATGGTCAGACCTACTTCCTTCTCTAGCTCAGCACCTATTTGCATGAGTTAGATGTTAACACCTTCAAGGCATGCCAAGTTTATTTATATGGCACATTTTACAGAGGCAGTGCAATGTGCTTCATAAGGCCAAAGGCAAAGAACAGTGCATAACAGAAAATAAAATGACATAAAATGATAGAGAAAAAAGACACAAAATAAGTAAACTAAATAAAATGAATGAAATATAAAAACATAATTTTAAAATAACCAGGTTGCTGTTGAACACTGAAAACCACCTCTCCGTGGAAAAGAACAAAGCTCAAACCCACGTCGGACCAAATCCGCACGTGTTACAAAACGTGTTTAACACCTAAACAAGGAAACCGGCAATCTCCTTTTTCCAAGAGCTGATTCTGAGTCAAACTTCACTGACCCAGTAAGTAATAAATGATTAAAGTTTAAAAAAATATACAGCAGTTAGCAAAAAGCATCTGAGAACAGCTTAGTCTAGATTTGAAACTGCCAACAGTAGGAGCTGTTCTAAAATCAAGTCAGGATGATTCCTGTTGATTAAAGTCTATAGGTTTCCAATCTCATTGGTTGAGAACATATTCTCATTGGGTGAGAACACATTCTCATTGGATGAGAACATATTCTCTTGGGTGAGAACACATTCTCATTGAGTGAGAACATATTCTCATTGGGTGAGAACACATTCTCATTGGGTGAGAACATATTCTCATTGGGTGAGAACACAGTGAACACAGTGATCACTTACTTGATGAGACAGGAGTCCTCAGAAGGTGTGCTATTGGAAACACAATAGGAGAGTGAAATAGGAGAGTGAAATAGGGGAGTGAAATCTTTGCAGTGTTCAATTATTGAATCGTTTGTCTTTACAGTAATTGTTCCAGATTGAAGAATATCATTTCTGATGTCCTTTAGATTTACTTCTTCATGGCACAATAGACTGTTTCTGAAATCGCACAATAGACTGTTTCTGAAATGGCACAATAGACTGTTTCTGAAATGGCTGTACTAACTGCATAAGAGATCTACAAAACTCAAGAGTTCTCCTGAAATAAAGAACCTTTTGTATCAAGGGACTTGTTTGACTTGTGCTCTCACTTTACCAGGTCATTTACTAAAATGAGGTCACTATTTAGTGAAATTGGCACAATTTAAGAATGAGTTCATTTTCTCAATAGAAAAAGAACTTATACAATCTAGGCTCTGTAAAATGTGCATTCAGTAAGTAATACTGCAGTATGCCATTTCGGTAACGACCACAGATAGCAACAAAGACATATCTGAACTATAGCCTTGCATATCTCTTGTAAATCCCTTGTATATCATAATCAAGACATCTTCAGCTTACCCAGCAGCGTACTGAGGAAAAATATCAACATCTGGCCTTCCCCGAGTATTTCCTCTGCACTGGATGTGTGTTGCTATGCTCTAGGCTTCTGGGAGAATGAAATTCTGATCTACTGAACCAAGAGAGATAAGGTTTTTCAACAATTCTAGTTCCCCTTTTCAAGGAGAGAAAAGAGAATGTGGTCATTACACTTCTAAATGTGAGCTAGAGTCCTGACCAGCAACATCATGGCTGTAAGTTAGTCAGTGTGGTATGCTTCGGCTGTTAAACTCTAACTGCATTACTTCCTGCTGTAGGCGTGGGGTGTGAACATGTTGACTGTTTTGAGGCTGAAACCCGCCCTCATTTTTGGGGCTTCTCTAGGGTGCTGTGCACAGATATCCCAATACCCAATCTACCCCTGTGTGTGTATTTCTGTGCAAATCACTTACTTATACCTCAAGAAATGTAATGTTTTTCCTGTATGTATCTGAAATCAGTTTCAATTATAGTAATTCTACCGTCTCTTTATAGCCTTGATGTTTGTAGGTGTTTTAGGCAATTTTTTGACAAATTGGAGGAACTAGAAAAGGACTGGAGGACACATTGAAGGACTGCGATGGAGTGTGCTCGAGTGGTGGAGGAAGTCACCAGGAGAAGTTGGTTCCCATGCAAAAGTACAAGAAATGTATTTATTTATTTTTTCCTAGGCTGCCGGCAGGGTGACAGACAAGACACACTTCCACATATAAAATAAACTACGAACCAAAATAAATAAATAAATAAATATACAAAAACAGGAAATCTTTTCTCTTCTCTCACCTCAGAGGCTCGCTGGTGGCTAACCCTCGGTTCCCCATGCCACAGATTATATGGTTACTGACCCCCCCCCCCCCTTGAAGAGAAAGCTAGCTGCGAGGAAGAACACTGGCTTGGTCCTGGTTCTGTCTGCTGAGTGGAGGTGCGAGTTTGATCCATTGAAGAGGAGCTGAAAGAAGCCTCCTTTGTACTGAGACACAGTACAGCACATGATGGAGAAGTTGTGATCTTTGGAGACCTCTACAAGCTTGGGTTCTGTTAACCTCTGTATGTTTGGGGGACACAGCACACACCCTTCCCCCTCTAAGGCGCTCACAGAGATGCTAGGCTGAGACAGATTCACTGAAAAACAAAATGCTGCTGTCAAACTGTCTATTTACTCAGCAATTAATCTTACCAAAGTGCTCTCTGCTCTGATTTGTAATAGTGCACTAGAATCACTTACCCAAGTCAATGTCAAAGCTGATTGGAGTTTG
Source organism: Tenualosa ilisha (assembly GCA_015244755.2). Taxonomy (NCBI): domain Eukaryota; kingdom Metazoa; phylum Chordata; class Actinopteri; order Clupeiformes; family Clupeidae; genus Tenualosa; species Tenualosa ilisha. The sequence goes on from PYXC01001219.1 coordinate 1,568,684, forward strand.
CAACATCCTGTGGATGTTGCAAACGTCCTGTGCATCTGTAGTTCTCTAGTGGTGCATGTGTGTCAGGCTCTGGAGCATGTGAGGGGGACATCATCGGCAGGTCAGACGGCCTGCAGGGAGGAGCTGAGGGAGGCTCTGGGTGTTTGTGCAGTGCGTAAAAATACATTTAACATATCAGGAGGTTCTGCAAAAACTTGCAAGATATGGTTAGCGAAGTCCCCTTCTACTGTAAAGTGCTTTGGGTGCCTTTAAAAGCACAGTCTGAGTGGAACACATTACACTGAATTAACAGAGAAATCTGGTGTGAATCAATCAATAGTCCTGTTGTTTGAGGCCACTGAGACTGTTCGAAGAAAAAGGAACATAAAAATTTGATACAACATAGGCCGAATAGCGAACCAGCAGCTAACATTAACTGAATAGGGCACAAGAACATGAAACTCAAAGTGAGTTTCTGTGCCCCATTCGGTTAGTGTTGGCTGCCAATTCAATTCAGTGAGTTTCTGTGCCCCATTCGGTTAGTGTTGGCTGCCAATTCGCTATATGGGTGTGTTTATTTGCTGGGCTTTGTGTAACAAAAATTAAGAATCAGTGAAAGTGAAAGAATCATCCTGAAAAGGGTTACTGTCAGTCAATCAATTGGTCACAGACATTAAAGATTTATAGAATGAAAAAATAATTGAAAATCAACAAAGGGTAAATTTAAAAATTATGCTTTGTTGCATGTGTGGGGGACCAGTGTGTATGATCCTGAAAAGGTTTGATGTCAATAGGTCAATTTGTCAAGGGGCATAATAGATTTATAACAAAACAAATATTAAAAATCAGTGAAAGCGTAAATTGGAAAATGAAGCCTTGTGGTATGTGTGGGGGATGTGAAGTTTTTATGATCTTAAAAAGGTTTTGTGTCGGTAGGTCAATTGGCCAAGGCGCATAATAGATTTATATGATGAAAAAAATTAAAATCAAAGTAAGGGTGAACTGTAAAACCACATTTTACGGCATGTGTGGAGGACCAGTGTGTATAATCTTGAAAAAGTTTGGTGTCAGTAGGTCATTTGACCAAGGAGCATAGTAGATTTATAATGAAAAGATTATTGAAAATTAGTGAGTGTGAGGGACCATTTTGTATGAAACAAAAAGGTTTAGTATCAGTAGGTCAATTGGCCAAGAGGATGATAGATTTATAGTATGAACAAAAACTCTTAAACATAGATGCAAAAGTATACTGGCAAACTAAGCTTTGTGGCATGTGTGTGGGATCAGCGTGTGTGATTCTGAGTAGGTTTGGTGTGATTAGAGCAATTGGCCTAGGAGCATAATAGATTTTTGTAATTTATAAAATTCTTAAAAATCAACAAAATGGTAAATTTCAAAGGTAAGCACTGTGGCATGTTCCCGTTAGCTTCACTGGTGAAAGAGCACAATAGATTAGTAGCCTGATATAAATGAGTGAATCTACAGGAAAAGGGCACATGGGACATGCAAAGTCATACATTTGGAGTTTACCACATGAGTGCACTTCCTCTGTTCAGTGGTCTAGAGGTTGTCATTGGACATTGCATACTTGTAAATGTGACATACAGTCCTGACCAGAAGGACCACAGCTCTAATTTAGTCAGTGAGATGTACTGTGGCTGTTAAACAGTGAATGCAGTAGTTCCCGCTGTGGACCTTGTCCAAAGGCTGAAAGCCATCATCAGTTTGGGGGCCCCTCTAGGCTCCTGTGTCTGGATAACAGGGCTAACAGACATCCTAGTATTAAACCCCACACCCCCACCAAATGACACCATGACACAGATAGGCCTATATACTTGTGAAGAAAACGCTCGGCAGAGAGAAAGAAGAGATCGGTCTGGAAAGGAGAACCTGCTTAAATGAGTATATCTGCTAGTGTGTTGTGCACTATACTACATACAGTATATCTGGTCAAACTCCTACAGTAGCCTCCACACTTAGGTTTACTTCCTCATTCTTAGAATAGGCAGTTCTAACACTGTCTTCTGTTTTCTGTCTGCTTTCACCCCAGATGCTGCTTTCAGGAAGCACTGTATGCAGGCGATGCAGATGATACAATCCCTGTACAGTATTTGTGTGTGTGTGTGTGTGTGTATTTCTGTGCAAATTACTTATACAACAAGAAATGTTATGCTTCTCCTGTGTGTATCTAAAATGAGTTTAAATTATCCTGGTACCTTCTCTTCATAGATGTTTGAAGGTATTTTAGGCACTTATTTTTGGCAATTTGGGAGAACTAGACTTGGACTGAAGGACACAATAAAAACAAATATTGCAGTAATATTTGTTAAATGTGTTAAATATCATAGTATTTTCATGTTTTCTAACCCAACCTCAAACCCTTCCAAACCACACTGACACGAGAAGAGCTAATGGCAGGCTGCAGTGGCACAGATGTGTGTGTGTGTGTGTGTGTGTATATGAAGTGTGTTTGTATGTGCCTAACAAGAAGATGCATCCTTATTAAGGACTGGGAAGTAAAGGAGAAATCTGGTATGAATCTATCCATAGCCCTGTTGTTCAAGGTCACTGTGTACTGTCAGTAGGAAAAAGAACGAGAAAATATGATGATACAGTGTAGACTAAATAGCGAATCGAGCCGATTCGCTATTCAGCCTATGTTGTATCAAATTTTCTGGTTCTCTTTCATAAAAACAGTACTTGGTGACCTTGAATAACAAAGCTATGGATGATTCACATAGGATAGGATAGTATCACTCATTTTTCTGAGGGTATACTCTCTCCAGCGCATAACTTCCCTTTATACTCAAACTGCTCCAGACCAGACCACAGGACAGAGCAGTAGGAGAAAGACTCTGTAATTCAATCATATGGAAGAAGAGCAGACTTCATTGTTTGGCCCCTCCTATTAGTGAAGAGAAGAAGAAGATGCACAAAATCCCTCTTCTTCCATAAATAATGTACTAGTCCACACAACCACTAGAGGGGGTCATTCAGACAGACTGGACATCAGTGTCACAATATTTTAAAATGATTGTACAGTACAAATGATTGAATTTTTTTGAGACCTACCTGTAGATGCCACAATTCATGAGCCAGGCTTGCACCACACACCTTTGCTCAATATTGCATTTTGTTACAGTACTGTAACATCAGAGTACAGTACCAGTTTCTCCAACTTTATTTTCTAGCAACCAATTAGTGACCAGAAATTGAAGGAGGACCAACAGTTCAAACAAAATACCCACCCAGTGTAAAGTAAATATGCACCTATTGAGAGTAGACTCAAAGCACAAAGTAGTGAAGTGAAGAACCTGGTCTATTAGGGTACAGTCCACGTGAAATGCAAACACATTGTGCAGTTCTATTGCACACAGAGCAGTTTTACTCATACACAATATACCATACAACATACTATAGTGAATATACAATATTATACAGTATACACAACCTAGGATATCCAATACATTACATGTAGGCTGTAGGTGGATGCAAATAAGGTTTTTCATACACCCTTCAAAGAAAACATAAATCAAGCAAGCAAATATCTGCAGTACTGAACAAAGTATCATATTCACACCGGCATCTCTGCAGTACTGAACCAGGCACTGCATTCACACTGGCATCTCTGCAGTACTGAACAAAGTATCATATTCACACCGGCATCTCTGCAGTACTGAACAAAGTATCATATTCACACGGCATCTCTGCAGTACTGAACCAGCACTGCATCCACTGGCATCTCACACTGACAGTATCATATCACCCGGCATCTCTGCAGTACTGAACAAAGTATCATATTCACACCGGCATCTCTGCAGTACTGAACCAGGTATCATATCACACGGCATCTCTGCAAAAAAAAAAAAAAAAAAAAAAAAAAAAAAAAACACGCATCTCATACTGAACAAAGTATCATATTCACACCGGCATCTCTGCAATACTGAACCAGGCACTGCATTCACACTGGCATCTCTGCAGTACTGAACAAAGTATCATATTCACACTGGCATCTTTGCAGTACTGAACAAAGTATCATATTCACACCGGCATCTCTGCAGTACTGAACAAAGTATCATATTCACACTGGCATCTCTGCAGTACTGAACCAGGCACTGCATTCACACGGGCATCTCTGCAGTACTGCAGTCTTAAACCAAGTGAATTCTCCAGTATATATAGTATGACATTCTAACAGCAACTCAAAAAATAGCTTAAAAATATTTTTTTTCACAACTCTTCACAACTTTTTCCCATTTCGTATTAGGTTACATTGGTCTGTTATAACAGTAGGATCAACCATTTAGGTAGACTGTATGCCCTAACCTGACACACATACAATACCTTACAGTGTTTGATTGGATAAGTTACATGTATATGTTTTAGTGCTTGTTAATGTACAGCTCTAGTAGCTGAATGAATAATGTGATAAAGGCCAAAGCAAATGTGTTATCTGACTACTTGGGAACTTTATAAGAACCAGTAATTATTTTTGCAGTGCATTTTGGCCTTTTTGGCTTTATGTAGGTGGGACAGTGAGGACTGACAGGAAATTAGTAGGTGAGAGAGAGAGACTGGTTTCAACCTGGTCCTCCATGGGCATATGGGACACACTGAGATACTATGGTGCCTCTGTGTAGTCATTGGTGCCAAGACCTTTCTGTCCTTTCTGTCTTTGGCAAGCCATTGAAAAACAGCACATGCCCTTGGGAACAATATGACAGAAAATTTGATTGTTGTAACCTTCACTTTTTCAAACACCAGTATGACCCTACATGGACAGTCACCTGGGACTGGCCGGTGCCTATATAGTCCCTCTTCACATTATCAGTATATTTCTGCACTAGATGGATCCACGTTCACATAGTCGTCCCCATCACTGTGTTTACTGTGCTTCTCCATGCACTCATAGTCCCCCACCCCATCACCCAGAGTCTCTGTGTTCACATAGTCTCCCTCCTCTGCCAAACTCTCCTCACTGTTCCCCAGAGTCTCTGTGTTCACATAGTCTCCCTCATCTCCTAAACTCCCTGTCTCACATCCCAGAGTGGCTGTGTTGATGTAGTCTCCTCTATCTTCATCATCCATAGACTCATAATCTCTCTCATCGTCCTCAATGGGCTCATTCCTCCTGTAACTCACCCCGCCATCTGGTTCTGTGGTGTCTGTGGATAAGGAGGACACCAGAGAGAGAGAATGGATTAAAGAACACACATGGCAAACGTGTGTTTAAAACGTGTGTTGTGTAACTTAAAAATAGATGCTAGATGCTAGAAAATGCTAGCTGGTGTGTTTCAGCAGTACAATTTAGGTACAGTTAGCGACATGCTAGTTCACTATACTTTGCAAATAACTTGCTGTAAATAGCATCAGACAGAGTTTTGGATTTAGTGGCAGGATTTTGAGATTGTATTGTGCCTATATTTCAAAGGTTGTGAGCAGTCATGAGAAGTTTGCTTGCTAGTAGAACATAGATTGGCTAAGCATGGAAGGGAGTGTAGAAAAGGAAGATCTCCTGGAAAGATGTGTGGGAGATGGAGGCATTTAGAGTGAGCTTCACCATCAGGGCTATCTGGGATGTCCTGCCTGCCTTTAACCCCATTGGCCACCAACAGCATGTTTGTGAAGGAGGGTCGAGCTGGAGCAGACAGGAACAGGAACAGACAGTGGGCAGCTGGATGGTGCGCGACATTGGAAGCTGCTGGTGGACCGATGGGCCATAAACTTCAGCTAGGCTAGCTCTGCCTCGTGCCTCTGCTCAATATTACACTTTGCTCATGCACAGTCAGGAATCTCTCCATTAGCATTAGCATTTCATTCTGACAATGTTTTCAGATGGGCACGTAGCGAACTCACTGTATCCTGGGAGCATACAGTGGAAGAGGCTTATGAGTGCAAGAAGCTGAGGTATGCCAAGCTTGCAACCAATGCACACAATGGGGCTTGAAAGGTGTAATAAGTTTAATAGGCTGCACAGGGTTTATAGTCACTTCAACATCAAGGCCACTGTGGCAGTTGGGAGTGTGAGAGCAGGCGCCAGCGAGGTGGTGAAGGATCTCTCCAGAGCGGTTGAAAAGGGGCTATAAGTGGCTCTAACTCAAGAGAAAGAACTCTTGGGGCTTAGCCCAGGATTCACTGCTGAACCCTCTGGGGACATTGTAGGCCTATCAGCGGAACGTTGAGGAAGGAATGCGCTTACATGATAACCCAGAAAGGCGGCATCACTCATTTGACCATCCCACAGAGGTTCAGCTGAAGGTCTCACATATGGAATTAGGGATACAAACACCAAGTCCTAAGACACAAAACTGGGGATACTCACATCTACCATCACTGAGAGATGCTTTCCTGTGCTTGTTACCATGGTGATATCTCCACACTAGAAAGATGGTGAGGAGGAGGAAGAACAGCAAGAGCAGCCCACCTCCAACTAGAAGAAGGAGGAGGAGCCAGGAATCTGAGGAGATCAGAATAACAAACACATATACACACACACACATACATAAGAAACACACACAGATGCACATACACACACACACATACACACACAAACCTTTTAAACAGTAGATTTGTTTTCTGATCGTTTATGATGAAATACAATGGTTCAGATTGTTGCAGTGACACCACCCCACCTACAGAAAGTCTGCATAGGTGCACTGCTGCAATCTTTCCTAAAACGCATTAAACCTTTGTTTGTAAAGACATGAAACTCACCGAGTGGTCTGTAATGTTCACTGATATGCTGACACATAATCGCTGAAGGTATAGTTTCATACAACAGCCTTTTGACCATTCATTCTCAACTGTGGACCATTTTTTTCAAACCATCACACCCGTATGTAAACTTCCAACTAAGAGTCTGAAGCAATACAAACTTTGCGTTGATTTGTGTCAGCGTATCAGTGAACATTACTGACCTCTCAGAAATGAAGGTTTAATGCGTTTTAGGACAGATTGCAGCAGTGCACCTATACAGCTGTTCTGTAGATGGGGAGTTGGTAGCAACAACTTCTCGGAATGGAAATATTTGTCTTAATGTTAATCTTAACCATTGCATTTCATCATAAACAATCAGAAAACAAGGTTTTAAGTGTAAAAAACGAACCTGTCCTTTAATTTTCATCCTGAATATGACTAAAGTTAGATTATCTCCATAATCAGCAAGAAATACATTTGCTTTATTGCGCAATCTAACTTCAGTAACACACACACACATCCAACACACAAACACAGTATTCTGGAATGGCATAACGTGCACTCTAGGAGTCGTACCTTTGACAGTAACTCTGAGAGGTTCTGACTGAGAGGAGTTGAAGAGTTGACGACCTACAGTCACTTCATACACACAGGTGTAGTTTCCCTGGTGGTGGTCGTCTGCCTCATGGAAAAGGAAGCTGGCTGAGAGGTGGTAAGGTTGTTCTATACTGGTTCTGTTTGCTGAGGTGTGAAACCTTGACCTGGTTCCGTTGAAGAGAAGCTTAAAGGAGCCTCCTTCGTACTGAGACTCGGTGCAGCAGATGATGGAGAAGCTGTGACCTTTGGTGACCTCTACAGGTTGGGTTCCTGTTGAACTGTGGGGGTGTGGGGTAGACAATGTGCCCACCTCCTCTGCTGAGGATCTGAAGATCCTGGGTTGTTCCAGAGTCACTGAGAAATACAAAGCTGCTGTTAAAGATATCTTATGCAAGCCAAGGAATGTTTTGACTTATCAAACACCACCTTAGGGATTGCATTAAGCCACTGAATTAATTGCTATAAAAACAAGATCTATAACAACCTGTGAAAATGCACCAGAATGCATATTCAAACCACAGATAATATACATACAGACAAACAAAACAAGAATGATTTCCGGTATTCTGATTGGTTCACAGAAATAGACTTGAAAAAAATTCCTACATTCAGCAGACTTTGAAAAAAAAAATGAGTAGATTGAAATACTATCACTCCCCTGTATAAACTGCATGAGTCTTACAGACAATGACTAACACTGTGACACTGTCAAGCCCAATATAATGCATGGATTAGCTCACCCACAGTGATGTTAATGTTTGCACTTTGAGGAGACGTCATGGTTGTTTCTGGGAAAGAGTAATGGCAACTATACAGGCCCTGCTTGGAGGACGTCATGTTGAAGCTGAACTCTTGAGAGGATGAGTTGTGAGAAGTGCTTGTGATATCTCTCATGATGTGTCCATTTCTGTGCAAGTAAAAATCTGCCCTGGTGCATCTCTGTGGGGGTCTGGAACATGTGATCTGAATGGTCTCTCCAGGCAAGACAGCAGAATCAGGACAGATAATAGAGGGAATGGGCAATGGGGTTTCTGCTACAAATCACCAGATGAACAAATGAAATACAAGCAGTAGTCATTATGCGTTATTTATGTGTTAATGTTAGAGCAGCACACTATTTTGGACCTATTAGAGTTATTACTTAGGCTAGTTAAACTACTATTCCCCATTACTAGAACATCCAGTCCACATACAATGTGAAGTGAATAAATTCCCAGCATATTCTCTTTTAAAAGTCAGCCATGATGTCATATAGATGAATCATTAAAAACAAGCAGAGCGTAACAGAATTTGTTGTATCTGTATCTTTTCTATTCTATCCATCCTTTATTAAAATACATAGCTTACCTGTACACACCACACCTGCATCCTTGTCATGTCCACACAGAGTAGTATTGAATCCACTGAGAGCACATTGAGAGAGGGTGGTCTCTTTGCCAGAACACCCAACTTGATGCAAAATTGGTCCACTACCCTGCCCAAAGCAGGAACCACGAGAAGCACTCACAGCTTCCCCACAACTCAGCTGTCTGCATAGCACTTTAGCATCTGTCAGGTCCCAGTTGCTATCACATATGGTTCCCCAGGTACCATTCTGGATCTCCACTCTTCCACTGCATTTGTTTGGCCCATCCTTAAGTCTCAGAGACAGGGCATCTGTCCATGGATATATTATAAAGACACATGGAATTACTCCTTGGATTAAAAATGGATAGAATTGCTGGCAAAATAAGGCATTTTACTAGCCTGACAAGCCAGACTGTAACATTAAAATGTATAGTTTGCCCATGACCGATAGATGAACCTCAATCCTAGGGGCGGAATCAGCAGTTGTCTTTCAAACTGGATAACATTATGACCAATCAGAGCAACATCAGCAGAACAGCAAATACATCCTTGTTTGAAAGAAATTACTTGAGTTCCTTTTTCTGCCCAGCTTTCAAAGAAAAGATGCCAACGCCGATTCAAACGACTGCTATTCCTTGGCCACTTAGTTGATTTGCACCGTCAAAGAACCGTGTCATTATCGTGCTAAGCCTGCCCAACGACTCACTACAAAGATCGAGCATTGTGATTGGTCTTACCAAGCCTGTGTAAGACCAATGGAAGACCTACTAAGGCTTTAATAGTGCATGGCTAGATGTACCCACTGAGCAAAACTATTTGCTACTGCAAGGGTGCGTCTAGATTTTGAGGCTAGCATTATACAGTTTATGTGTGAAGATTTGTTCAAAAGATATTTATTGTGTGCAGGTTTAATAGTCCTCAGGTTGAGGTGATCAGACCTCTGAGATGGAAATTGGGGACATTTACCTGAATTTTCCTTAGTAACTAGAGACATTCCTTTTTCTACAGTCAATATCATTACAATAAGTGATGTTTTGGCTTCAATAATTGGGGACAAAGTGGGTTTTCTTGTATTTTACCAGGGACAGACCACCAAAAACGGGGATGTCTGATCACCCCACCTCAGGTTAACGACTGTCACAACAGATTTTTTTATTAGACCAGGTCAAAATCACAAAAATGTGCTTAAATAAAGATCCTCTGGCATTTTTGAGTTGGCAAACAAACTTTTTCAAAAGCTTTCCAGCTGTGTCTCTTATGTGAAAGAGGGTATATTTGCATAAAATTTACATATGTTGTAGTATAAAACTTTGTAAAAATGTTTATTTTCATTGTTGCACAGTATGAAAAAAGTGAAGAGCAAAACGTTGCATATATCTGTTGGCTAAATAAGTACCACATTTGGCTGCAATTGGATGAAAGAAACTCAAAAACAGATTCTGACATAATGTACATGACCCAAATTACCATGATGGCTGGTAGTCACAATTAATGGTATAGGTCACTTGACTCATCACTCACCATTCCTTGATTCATTTGTCTGAGTGTATCTCACACTCATCTGCTATAAGTAAGCCATCAGAAACTGTATGCAAGTCTTTGCTTCCATCGTCAGCTTGAAACATAGGGACTGTCTCTTCATGTGATGCACAAGATTAAATCCAAGCAATATTTGTAACTGTTTGTAATCCAGTATGACAACTTGTGTGAATGGCTTAAAACCCCATGACACCCTGTTATGTTTTCATGTGTCTTCTTTGTAGTGAGAAGGGTAAAACTATTCAGTCATGTCATCAGTACATATATACTTATTTTTCTATGGAAGGTCATGAAAGAGTTAAGGACTGAAATCTCACCAAATTATTACTTCAGGTTTATGCAAAAGATATTCCCAGAAAGGTTCGTTGTAAATATTGAGAATTGAGACAAATTTAAAAATTGCCAACGCTGCCAGTCACTGTAATGTGTTACATCACTGTAATGTGTTCCATCACTGTAATGTGTTCCATCACTCAGATTCTCTTTGAACAGCTAAAAGACACAAACATGCTACTCTTCACCTGGAATCCCTTTATTAAGTTGTCTGAAAATTGTCTGAATAAAAACTAAAACATGACCTGCGTGGCGTAGAAACGCTAAAAGCCGAAGTTCTTATAGTCACATGCTTTCCAGTTCCAAAAGTATGCCAACATAAAAAAATCCTTTGAATTTTTCACTTTGAATTAAAAACAGAATAAAAAGTTCTTGGATAAATATGAACCCAATTCACAAACTTTCATCAAAAGACAATATGCACACGTCTCTAAACTAATTCAGATGTTCTGTTTGTCTATTTGTAATATAAATGCTGCAGCCCGAACACTCACTAGGACTAAAAAACATGAACATATCTTCTTGTAATCCCAAGAATATCAAAATCTATGATAGGAGGAAGAGCCTTTTGTTACCGTGCACCCCTCCTGTGGAATAATCTCCCCCCCTCATCCGACAAGCGGACACTCTCAATACCTTTAAGTCTAGACGTAAAACCTTCCTCTTTACTATTTTGGGAGGGACTGGCTCTGCTGCTGCCCCCTGTTGCGAGGCATGGTGGCCACTGACCATTCCTGCAGTGCTGCTGAGTTGCCATGCATCATACCTTAGTTATGCTGCTATAGCCTAATGCCGCCACAAAACCTTCATGTGTCATGCCGTACAACTCTCTCTCTCTCTCTTGCCCTCTCTCCATATTTACATATATATTTATATACATATATGTATGCACAAATGACACATTTGCTCTCTGATGTGTGAGCCTGGCCTAATTCATTTGCTTCCCCTGTCCACAATCATTTCTTGCCAGGACCGACTCTCCATCATAGAGGCCCTTCGTGGATGCCCATGCCAGGCCCGACTCCCCTTCCTTGTGGCTTTGTGACTGACCCCCTCACAATGGCACTGTCAAATGGACCCTTATTGTTACCCCCATGACCCATGTCACTCCTTTGAGTTTAACACTATGTCTGGCCGCTGCTACATTGTCCAGCCATAATTCCTGATAACCACCTATGGACTGACTACCATGTAATGTAAAGTGGGATAATACTCTGGAACTATTATGAACCTCAGCTAAAACCATAGACAACTTGTAGTCTATCACGGTTGCTACTGATTGTAATTTTCCTGCATGACCCCTGGCAGTTGGGTTAGCCCCTTGAGTCATGGATCTGCCTAAGGTTTCTTCCTAGACTAACTAAACATAAAGGAGTTTTTCCTTGCCCCTGTTGCTCTTGGGTGCTCCTTCTGTAAAGCGTCATGAGACAATACTATTGTAAAAGGCGCTGTATAAATAAAACTGACTTGAATTTAATTTAATTGAATAAGGTCAAAAAATATCTTTTCATGACAACTCATGCACCAGTATCATTATTCCCATCTTTTACCGTCAATCATTCTTGTTAAACATGATAAAAAATGTTAATGTCAATTTAGAGGTTTTCTTGGATTTTGCTCTCTACTGAGCTGTAAGAATCCAAAGTCAATAAACCCATATGCTTTTTCTTTTAGGCTAACGAGTACTGTCGATAGATATAAGAAGGACAGCATTTAAACATAGACCGAATTTACAAACTGGCCACTGCTGCTAACTGATGGGGACACAGAACAACTAAGCTTTCTTGCCCTCATCGGTTAAAATTTGATGCCATTTTTCTATTCGGTCTACACACTGTACCTTCTCTTACCTACCAAAATCATTCAGCAACGTGGAATAACAGGGCTACAAGTTGATTCAGTCCAGGTAAATCTCTTTAACTCTTTCCTGGCCTTATTTTACCCTTTCTCTCGATAGATAAAACACATGAGCATGTCAAGGGTGGTCTAAGCCATGCACACAAGGGGATATTGAATTCTGTATATTGGATTTAATCTTGTGTACCATATGAAGTGACAGTCTCTATGTTTCAAGATGACCATGGAAGCAATGTGCATACAGTTTCTGATGACTTACTTATACCAGATGACAATGTCCCAGGATGCATTAAAAACAGTCATCAAGGGATAGCGAGTGACAAGGAAAGTGACCATAACCATACATTTTGACTACCTGCCATATTCTATCATACAGTGGTAATCTGGGCCACATACGTTACTTTAGAGTTTGTTTTTGAGAGTTCATCCAATTGCAGTCAAAATTGGTACTTATGCAAGTTTCTGCTATTTCACTCTTCTCGTACTATGCAACATTGAAGCTGTTCAGAGTTGTTTGTTCAGATTAGTGTCTGAAATATGCAGATTTTGTGCAAGTGTGCCGTCTGAGTTTCACATTAGAGATATAGTTTGGCAAACTGCAAAAGTGGATTCAGCACAAAAAATGCCTGAAGAAAAGTTTTACTCAAAATTGCTAGATTATCTGAAAATCAACCAAGTCTATATTATTAAAAAATGAAACCGACAGTTCATTTAAACTAAACAGCGAGTTGATATGCAAGTGTAATACATCCCGGAAAGTGGAATTACTTCATAGGTGTGTTGTTATCTGAAAATTTTTTCAATCGCCAACAACCATTACCCTACGCATCCAGTTTTCCACAATTGCTAAAATACCTTTTATGAAACTATCTACCTTTTTCTGAAATCTGTGAACAAAACCCATTTTTAAACCACATTCTGAAAAGCCTTGAATCTTGTTGCAAAACTGAACAATCACCTCAAAACTATTTTAATGGTCCTCAAAACCAGCTAATGGTCTCAGATCAGATCTCACAGCAGGCAAAATAAAACTCCTGTAGAGCAGTGATTCAACAGTACATCAAACAATGGAAGACACAATGTTCAGAGATACAGCTTCTGGAGGAATTCTGTTTTCAATGGGCATTGCTGAAGCAGGCAGTGCATTTTCACTGATACAGTAACATTTAAATTTACTCTCAGCATGGCCAGTGCATGCAAAAAAAAAAGGTTTCATTGAGAGGTGTGTGTGTGGGGGGGGTGCACTCTGACCCTATTTGCACTGCAGCCTAAATGCAACACCCATAGTATTAGCGTCATGTGTTTAAATTGAGTAGAAAAAGTAATTTAACCTTTTTAAAATCTAAATTATTGGTGGGGACAGGCATGATTTGTGGCCTATACACTTGGTAAACCACTCTTGATGAAAAGAAAACAACATAACCAGTTTAAGATCATTAAGCTGATCAAAGTGTGTTTTTACATGATATTTGACCAGAAGCAGCCCCTACCACCAGTTGATAGAGTATTATTGTCATTTCTTTAAAACGGGCTTGTGTGTATGCTATTAGATTTGACTGAACACTGGTCTGAGCTGAAGGAATAAACAGTAGACACTTGCATGCAAAGCTTAATAAACCACACTACCACCACATCCTTTGCTATTAATAGAGCGGCACCGACAGAAGACATCAGTCACTCATACGTGGATCTATAGAACCCCTCAAGTTCTTACACAGCTTAACACAAACATATCTTGAAACAGTGCAGATACTGCAATGCAGATACTGGGTAAACTGTGCGCTGAGCAAATTTTCCAAACAGTTGGCATGTCCCTTTTACCATGATAGAAGAATGGTAGTTATACAAGAGAGCTTGCAGCAAAGTCAGTTAGGTAGGAGCAATAACTGGCATTATTTAACTGGAAAGGAAGTGACTTGACCAAGTCCCTGTGCAATCGGCAGTTATCCAAAGTCACTCAGTCTGAATGAGTTAAAGCTTTTCTCTTAATGTATGTGACTTACCTGATAAGCCAGATTTTCTCACAAGATGTGCTGTTGAGTGAAAACAAGCTTGGAGTGAAACCATGTCTATATCAGATGTTTCATTATACATCTCTCTTCAGATTTTAAGAATGTGTTTCACCATTTGATGTAAATAGTATTGTCTTGTTCAGTTTGAACAATGTGATTTCTAAGATCAAATCTCAACCATCCTTGCTCTCCTTCAGGTTTCCTTCATTACAACAGAGTAATTTAAACCAAACATACCAACAAAATGTACATGAAATTGTAGCCTTGTACACTGGACTCAAATATAAGACATATCTTAGGACTTTTGCTACAAACACAGAGATCTTAAGCTTACCCAGCAACACACTGAGGAGAACTCTTAACATCCTGGTCTTTTTGTAGTATTCTATCTACTGTCTGTTTGTTGCTATGCTGAAGGTTTCTGTAAGAATGAAAGGCTAATGCAATGAACCAACACATTTGTTTTACAGCGGAAGGCAGCCTGTGGTTTTCCTCTGTACTTTAATCCAGTTCAGTTCCTCTTTTCAGTGATCGAGAGAAGGTCGTCATAGCTCAATATAAATTAAAGTATCAACTAGAGTTGTGACTGGTGAACACATGAGCTTTGACTCTGTGGTTGTGGCTTCTAAGCAGTAACTTCCTGGGGTGGGTCTATGTTGTTCCTGTTCAGAGGCTGAAACCAGGCTTCAATCTCTGGGACATCACTTGGCTCCTGGTGTCCACTGTAGCTGTATGTCCTTATGAGGCACGCTAATGATAGATGCTAACATCCACCCATGGGTTTGCATTTGTTGCTAGCACTCTCACTCTCTGACCTGAGGTGTTGCGAGCTCTTTTGCAACAAATAGTTGTGAGAACCATGTAGCCTAGCCTGCAATCACGCTTGATGTTCCCACTAGCTGCCCAGGTTATAGGCATGATTCAGACTGTGGCTCAGGACAGACCTCATAGAAACAGAAATACTATAGTGTAGCGATTAAGGAACTGGCTAGTATGCTAAGTAGCCTGGAAATTGTGGGCTTGAATCCTAGCTGCTAATGTTGTGCCCTTGAACAAGGCACATAATCTGGCTCTAGGGGAGGCTTGCCTTGAAGTAATTGATGAATGTAGTTAGCTTTGGATAAAAGCATCAGCCAAATGCAGAAATAAATATAAGAATAGAATCAGAGTTACAGCTGTGTGCTGTGATACAGCTTGCCCAAATGGCTGAGTTTTGTATAGAAGAATAAGGGAAAAGCATAGCCTTCTGGTCACAGAAAATGTTTGTAATATTATGAAACACTGTTAAATATTTCACCTTTATACCACTGCTTGATCAAATCTTCTATTGTGATGCACTGTTTAGAACATGCATTATTTTCAGATAACTGTACACCATGAAGTAGTTCCACTTTTCCGGCCGTATTACACTTGCATATCAATCCCCCCAACTCAATGTGACGTTTAAATGAACTTTAAATAAATTTAGCGGTCCGACTGACGTTCCAAGCACAGCAACATTGTAATTTGTGACTGAGATGGATTTTAAGTCTGTCACACTGTGTTTAGGTGTATGGGAAATGGTGATTTTTATACAAGCCAAGATGTGATCTTTGGATGCAGCACTTGACAACAGCAGACCATAGCAACCATCCATTTAGAACTAGTAACAGCAGTTTATTCCAGTAAGTCTGCGTCAGGGCCCTATCACCACTTCAGATGTGCAATATTTACTGATATACGCACGCTGTGTTGTTCATTATACCTAACGTATTTGTTAGTAATCACAGATCATAAAAAATCATCTCTGTAAAAAAAATTCAAAAAGAGATTGAGGAACTAACCAATATATGATGTGAAGAAACCACACTGCATAGATACTGTAAGAGATAATCAGACTAGAGAGAAAAAACTGGTTAGATTAGGATTAACACTGTAGCCATAACTGGCCCCTTGGTTTACTTCCTTATTCATAGAATGGCTCTTACCATTTCCCCCTGAAACAAAGAAAAGGATTTTTACAGCTAAGATTTGGCTTCCAATATGATACTATCCTTGTACATGTGCTTTGGTAGTGTGAGCAAATGTGCACTCACACACTAATGTGTGTAGTTGTATGCGTGTGAAGGTTTGTGTCTGTGTACGTGTATGTGTGTTTATGTGCATAAGTTTTTGATGCCTGTTAGAGTGATGTGTGCAACAACGTGAGTAGAACGTGTTATGTATCCTAGTGTGTCTGTGTTTGCATGTGTGTGTGTGCGTGCACACGTTCAAGTGTTTGTTTGCATATGTGTGTGTGCACGTTTATCTGTTTGTTTATGTGTGTGTGTGCATGTTCACACACATTTATGTGTTTGCATGTGTACACGTGCGTACTTGTTCATGTGTTTGTGTGCACATGTTCATGTTTTTATTTGCGTGTGTGCACTTCTATATGTGTTTGCATATGTGTGCGCACATGTGTTTGTCTATGTGTGTGTGTGTGTATGTTCACACACATTCATGTGTGCGTGCACATGTTTATGTGTTTGTGTGTGTGTGCGTGCACATGTTTATGTGTTTGTTTATGTGTGTGTGTGTGTGTGTGTATGTTCACACACGTTCATGTGTGCGGGCACATGTTCATGTGTTAGTGTGTGTGTGCGTGCACGTTTATGTGTTTGTTTGCGTGTGTGTGTGTGTGTTCACACAAATTCATGTGTTTGTGTGCGTGCACATGTTCATGTGTTTGTTTGCGTGTGTGTGTATGTTCACACACGTTCATGTGTTTGTGCGTGTATGCACTTGCATGTGTGAGTGTGCACTCGTTCGCTTGTTTGAGTGTGTGTGCCCATGCACACGTTCATGTTTTTGTTTGTGTGTGCGTGTACTTGTTCATTGTTTGTGTGCTGCTTAGAGACTGAGTAGTGGGCAGACAGAAGCAGCGATGGCAGTGAGAAACTCAAATGTGGGGAACGGGGAAATGGGGGGTTAGAATGCAACTCAAATCTTCAGCAGGTGGATACGGGGTGTCTAGCGCCGTCTAGTCCCCCTGCGGCAGGTGAGAGTGAGAGGGAGGGAGAGGCCCACGTTAGTGAGAGCTGCCAACTCTGTCACTGACCTCACACATGGTACTTGATGGTGGCTTCCTTTGGGTTCGTCCGTCTTTATCTCGAGTCTTCCCCTCTGGCAGCTCCCAGTTCACCTTTCCAACAACTTTATTCAAACTTAACTGGAAGGGCGCTTTCAACAGTAGTTCACTCGAGATACCAATGATGATCATATTTTAAGGTTAGGTGGCTGTAGGCCTCTTACTCCAAGACTGGCTTAGTACTTGTCTGGTCCTCACTCCATCAGGTTTCAAGCCAGTCTCCCTTGGGTCAGGTTTGCATGGTTTAAAAAGGCTGCTAATTGCTACAGCAACTCAGTGCACCTGTGCAGAGACAACTGGAGGCACCTGGGAGGGGCGGAGTTTCAAAGACCTTGCTCTCGGATAGTACCGCCCATCCAGCACCATCCCCCTTGGTCCTTGTTTGCTTCTGTGTCGGCATGTGAGGCACTGCTCACAGGCTGGGCCCTCACAGTGTGTGAGCGCACACATCCATGTTTCTGTACGTATGTATGTGTGTGCATGCACACGTTCATATGTGAATACCGAAATTACATTTAACACAATTATATAATATTAACTTTGCATTTATTAAAAGAAAAAAGTGTAGGTGTCCCATTATTTCCCCACAAATTTCCCTGATGGTTTGTGTGTGTTATCTCCACACAGTGTATTAGTGTATCTCTACGCAGCCTTATAGCCCCAACCCCCCAAGCCATCCCCTACTGCACTATATGCACTGTATCCGGCCCCCTCTGCACCCCTGCCCTGCCACTACCCCCTCTCCCCTACCCCAACAGCATCTACACACTTTACTTCCTGGCCTTCCCAAACCTCCTAATTTATGCACAGTACACATTGTAAAAGCAAAGGCTTCTCATCCAGCATGTCTGCTTTATTTTTCCAGGGTAGCATAATAGAACAGATGGAGTTCAAAGTGAAAAAAAAAAATGCAAAATTCCTCACAAGTTTTAAGAAAATACTATCAGAAATCAAGCATTTTGATCCAAAAAACTCCGCTCCAAAATAGAAAAATCCTGGAGGGACCAATATGCAGAGATTAGATGGAGTTTACAGTGAAAAACATTGAAAACAGTGAAAACACTGCCACAAAATCAGGTATTTTTGTCACAAAAATCACACAAAAACAAAATTGTAAAATCCTGAAGGGACTGGTATGGGCTGACCAACAGGTACAATTTCAGTGCATTTCTTACACCCACACCCAGTGACTGTATTCAGCGTGACAGTAAAATTTCCTTGTGACCTTGTATGTGTCATTCAGTAACCAAGTCAGAATAAAAGTCTTATTGTCTACGTAGACCTACTCTTGTAAAATCGAATATGACAAGACGATTGTTTGTTCTAGATTGTTATTTTTGTGATTGTTGGGAGCCATAATTGTAATCATGATTAACTGCACAGCCCTAGTGTGTCTGTGTGTTTGTATTGGTGTGAAGGCTTACTTTCACCTTCCTGTTCCCATCTCTGCTGTGCCTTTATGTATGTATGTAACACACACTCTTACCTCTTTTCCAATAGGGCCATGCTGGTGCTGGACTTGAGCTGGTTCTGGTCAAGCACCAGCACCAGGACTGACACGCGTCTTTCAGCACCGAGATTTGTATAGCAAATTATTAAAATGGTTGCATTCACAGAGTTGGTATAGGTGGTGGTTTAGGATTTTACAGAAATGAAATGAAGTGAAATTTGGGAAGTGAGTCCTCTGAGGACACTCCCAGAAAGACTCCAGTAAGAGGAAGTCATTGCCTGGTCTAAGGATACGCGTCACAGTGTTGAGCTTTTACACACAGAGTGCTGAATAGGAAAAAAAGGATGTTTCTTGTGATGGGTGCAGCAATTAATCTTAGTCTGGGAAGACACAAAAACAAAGCATGTGGAAAATAACCAACCCCAGATTCAGAGGTATACATCTGGACCAGGCACATCTCCAACTCAGTATATAATGCAGTATATAGTGATGTCCACACAAGTCATGAACATACAGTGCATTTTACAGTACTATAACTCTCTGACGCTTAATGTAAACAAACTTGGGTTTTTTCATCTAGCAGTAACGACCTATCCCATTTTAACCACTTCCACTTCGTTTTGACACTAGACCTGGGTATTGCATGTTCTTGTGTAAGGGCAGGATGTCGCAGTTCGTTTAAAGGCAAGGGGAAGTGTTTTTCAATCCTGAAAACCACCTATTAATTGGACGGAGGTCTGGTGCAGATTTCAGATGAAGTGTGACATGATTACCCAAAATACCTTTAGAATTTTCGCAGCAAGAGCCTAGAATAGCTGAAGAAAGACAATGGTCACCACTAGTGCAAAGGTGCACTGTGCTTTAATGGCTGGCGCAACCTGTCAGTATTTTTGTTGGTACAAGCTCAATGTTTTTTTTCCACCAGAGATGCACATTGTATAGATAGGAGATGAACACAGCTACAGACGGCAAGTCTGGTTAATGCTGCCAAAATGCAAGGGCAGGGGGAAAAACAGTCATCATCAGGTAGAGAAAATTGCTTAACAATAATAGAAGTAAAACTGAATAAAATGCATATGAGATAGTATGTCTGATGATTACCTTACATGGGTTTAAATAATATCAATGTTCCATGGTTTGTTAATTCCAGTAACACTGACAGAAGTGTCACGAGAGGACTCACCATTGTACTTCTTCCAATGATCATTCTGATTAGCTCAGTTTAGCAAGCTAAAGTTAGTTACATTTACCCTGGTCATGAATGCAGATAGTGAGTTAGCAAGCTAACAAAGCTAACAGTTGTAGTTGTAGTTGTACCAAGTTGACAATGCACATCAGACAGTTTGCACAACATAAATAGCTGAAAGCACTGCCCTCAGAAATGAGCCAGGTCACACGGTTTTCACTTGAATTACCCCTACTCTACCGAAACTTCTATACGTTTTCCCAAATATAAAACAAGACATATACATACAGGGACAGTTGTTCCTGATTGTTTCGCTGACCTCGACATACTGAACTGTTGGACCATACTCATATTCATACTAGGAATACCAAAAAAAATATTACCAAGTGGGAACATTATATGAAGGGCACAGTGCAACCATGATGTAACATTTTGAGTTATGCACTTTGTACACCATAAGCCTATCCATTCTAGTCCATATCACAGTGGACCAAGGGAGCCATCTTTGGAGGGTGAGTGTTCATGCTCTGTCTTAATTATTTCTGTTCCATCTCAAATATTTGATGGTAAAATATGGGCCTCTTTGCAGTCTGGTGCTTAAGCCTATCTTGTTGTGGGTTTCTGCAATCAGGAGAACTGTCACAGATTTTACTAGATAGGGTGGCATATTTCTGCATGTGGGATGTAGGGACCTATGTAGGCTTATGTGTGTTTGCATGTGTATATAGCAGCTATTTATTCCAGATTTGGGGGTATGCACTAGTTATTTGGGGAATGAGCTGCATCTAGTACAGCTGTGTGCAATGAATGCAGGATTCCAAATGAGTGGAAGAATGAAGGGAACCACATACTAAAGATTCTCACAAGATAAAGCATTTTAGATGGGGCCAATGACAGTTGAAATCTGTGCCATACTGATACAGGCTAAAACTGTAATGAATTGTTTCGGTTCAACCATGTCTGCCGATTGTATGAAAATGTGATGCAAACTGCAAACCTGTGTTTGAAGATGCAGCAGTTCACTTTTTTTGCATTTGTAGTTCTTGTTTAAGAAACTCTAATTGTTTCTGCATGATTGCCATTTCTTTAGAGTTGCACTCCAACTGTTTTTCTTGAATTGCCAAGGTTTTCATCTTGGCTCTCAACAACAGGTCCTTCTCCTCTAATAATTTGCCTTGACTCTGATTTTTCTTTTCACGGTCCTCTTGCTCTCTCTCCATTTTCTCTATTGTGTTTTCTTGTCAGATCTAAAACACATGTTTTTTTTTAGTTTACAGGTCTACAAATACATTTCACAGCAACATTTACTTTAAGTAATCAGTCACATCAAAATGTTCCTGTAAAGACCCATTAAAAGAAAAATATACCCATTAATTAAGATTAATACACTCAAAATCTCACCAAGAGTCAATACTGAAATCTCCATCTTTAGTCAGTCTTCCTCTGAAAGCACACAAGCAGAAAAGATTACAAGAATCGATGTTAAAATCTCTAGATTAAATTTAGACAGATGCACCCATGGTGTCTATAGTCAAAAGTGCTGCTTATGCTTCACCACAGGTCAGCCTATTTCTGTTTTTATGCTTAGGACTGTGTTTAGTCTGTTCAGACTGGAGTGACGGAGTGAAATGTCATCTAAACTAATGAATAAAATAACTGAATTTAATTAAAATGAAATAAGCTGTGCAAGCATATATGAATTTCTGAGCACATTGCTGTATACCTTGTGCAGCACACAGTTCTGCATAAAATGTCCCAGGTCGCAAACCATCTGAAAGGAAAAAAAGAAAAAACTATAATGACTATTTCTGCTAAAGAGTGTTTTGTCATGCAGTAACAGTGTCACCCAAAGCATGTTCATGAGAATTGTCATATACAAGATGAATGTTCCAAAGTTAACCAAAATGTGCACACCTCTCACCCACAGTCTCACAGATTTGACAGCTTTCGATTCCCCATGGAAGACCTGACATCTGTATATGCCTATATTGTTACAGTGTCACACATCATGGATGCTGCCAAAAATTATGCAATATATGAGAAAGCAAAAAGGAGAGAAATTTGGCATCCTTATCAGGCATTTTGGAAGAATTGTTTTCTTGTATATCGCCTACAAGAAATATGGGTGTGATACATAGATTTTATGATCTATTACAAAACTAAACAAAATGACAGGTGGACAGTATTTAAAATAAAATATTTCTTTTACCTTAAGGTGATTCTCAAAAATATGCTGCCTGCTAGCCTACTCTTTTTTTACTGTAGACTAAACTCTGTAAAACTGTGGTGAGTTTTCCTGCCTTAGACTACCTCTTACTCATTCCTCCCTGTTCTGGAATTCATTACCTAAAATTGCTTTGATGTTGGGGTTAGTTATTTCAGCTCTGTAATTGGTAATCAAGGTTCTTGTTCATCAAGACACCTGTAGAGTACACTGGAATATGTGTATTAGCTTTATGCTATAATATGATATATATATATATATATATATACACATACAGTGCACATCATTCTGTAAAATAATATACATACCTTTACCTTACCTTGCATTATTTTTTTAAATGCCAAAAGCATGAAGCCCCAGTTCACGCTTTCTAACTTTGACTTCAATGAACTGATTTGAGTGATTTGTTGGTGTGCCTAACATTGGCATGTTACATTGTGGCTTTGCTTTGACATGTTGCTACCAGATCCCAAGCACTCCTCATAGTTTATGGGAGAGAACTTGTTAGGACTACAGTGTAGCCTTTGGGCAATGATTTGTTGGAGTATGATAAGAGCAACTGACATCTCTGCAGCCCATGAAACCTTCCCTTACAGTATACTGGCAACTCTACTAAATAGTACACAGTGCCCATTACAGTATACTGGCAACACTGTACTAAATAGTACACAGAGGTCTTTTTTACATCTTTTCCCCCTCTATAAATGCTGTAATGCGGCACTGCACATGATCAATAGCAAAAAGTGATCAGAAACTCCATTCCAGTGTGAAGTCCAGAGTGACAGCTGGTGGCACAGAGGCTACGTTGCATGTAAACCTTTATCTTGTGGGTGCCTTAAAGCACTATTGTATTTAACTTTTGTTGACTTTTAAAAAACGTTTTTGGTTCAGAGTCGAAATAAGTAGGCCTATGGCAATTTTGTTGACACAGCAAGTTTATTTTCAACTAGTTGTACTGTTCTATCATGCCACTTAGGGAAGCTGGATGTGATAGAGAAATCACTACAGACCCACTTGTTGGTTTACAGTTTGAACAACACAGTAGTGACACTGAAACAGAGAAGAAGAGAAGCCTATTCTCTGCTTTGTATTAAACAGGGCTGAACAGTAAGTATGCCATTGGTCCTTTTATTCTTGTGTGTGCGCTACTACTTATTAGACCTACTCCTGATGCAGATTAGCCTGACCATGCCTGCCGATGCACTTCTGTTTATTATCATCTCCCTACGGTGCTAGTCTGGATTTGATTCAATTCAATTCAATTCAATTCAGTTTTATTTATACAGCGCCTTTTACAATAGTATTGTCTCATGGCGCTTCACAGAAGGAGCACCCAAGAGCAACAGGGGCAAGGAAAAACTCCCTTATGTTCAGTTAATCTAGGAAGAAACCTTGGGCAGATCCACGACTCAAGGGGCTAACCCAACTGCCAGGGGTCATGGAGAAAAATTACAATCAGTAGTAACCATGACAGACTATAAGTTGCCTATGGTTTAGCTAAGGTTCATAATAGTTCATAATAGAGTATTATCCCACTTTTACATTACATGGTAATCAGTCTATAGGTGGTTATCAGGAATTATGGCTGGACAATGTAGCAGTGGCCAGGCATAGTGACAAACTCGAAGGAGTGAGATGGGTCATGGGGGTAACAGTAAGGGTCCATTTGACAGCGCCATTGTGAGGGGGGGTCAATCACGAAGCCTCAGGAAGGGGAGTCGGGCCCAGCATCGGCGTCCAGGAAGGTCCTCTGTGATGGGGAGTCGGTCCTGACATGGGCCTCCCGTAGTGTTGGTTGTAGTCCACTCAGGAGGGGAGGGTGAGAGGAGTCCGCCAGAATGAGGCAGGGATGACACTCAGCAAAGATAATTGTGGACAGAGGAAAATAGTGAATTAGGCCAGGCTCACACATCAGAAAGCAAATGTGTAATTTGGGCATACATACATGTGTATAAAATATATATATATACATATAAATATTGAGAGAGAGCTGAAGGAGAGAGAGAGGGAGTTGTACGGCATGACACATGAAGGTTGTGTGGCGGCACTAGGCTATAGCAGCATAACTAAGGTATGATGCATGGTAAACCAGCACCACTGCAGGGATGGTCAGTGGCTGCCATGCCTCGCAACTGGGGGCAACAGCAGAGGCAGTCCCTTCCAAAAGACCCATGAGAAGTGATGATTTGCCATGCACCATCCCTAACTATGGGAAACAGTAAAGAGGAAGGTTTTAAGTCTAGACTTAAAGGTATTGAGAGTGTCCGCTTGTCGAATGTGGGGGGGGGAGATTATTCCACAGGAGGGGTGCACGGTAACAAAAGGCTCTTCCTCCTATCGTAGATTTTGATATTCTTGGGATTACAAGGAGACCAGCATTTTGGGATCTTAGGGTTCTAGGAGGGTGGTAAGGGACAAGTAAGTCTTTAATATATGTTGGTTCATCGCCCTTGAGGGCTTTGTAGGTTAGGAGGAGTATTTTAAAATCAATTCGACTTTTAATAGGGAGCCAATGTAGGGAAGCAAGGATAGGAGAGATATGTTCGTATTTTTTAGTCCTGGTGAGAGTTCGGGCCGCAGCATTTTGTATTAGTTGTAGGTTTTTGATGCAAGTATTGCTACACCCAGAGAACAGAGCATTGCAATAGTCGAGCCTGGAAGTAATAAATGCGTATATTAATTTTTCAGCATCCTCAAAGGATAAGAACTTTCTAACCTTAGCAATATTTCGTAGGTGAAAAAAAGATGTTTTTGAAATGTGTTTTACATGACTATTTAGAGAGAGGTCCTGGTCAATAATTACCCCAAGGTCTTTAACTTTTGCATTACATGACAGTGACAGGCCACTGAGTAAGTTTTGGTGATGGGGTAGAGTGTTGGTCAGCTGTTTAGGGCCAATCATCATAACTTCAGTTTCAGTTTGATTCTATTGAGTTGGTTGTCTCTGATGGCATTTTTACTACATCCGATCAGCGAACAGAGGGAGGAGTTCTGAACACTGAGCTGGAATGCTATCAGTCAAGGCAGACTATCAGTGAAGGGCTGATCGAATTGTTTTAAACTTCCACAGTCTTTGAAGCAATCGTTTCTCACTATGGAATGTCCGAATGGGGTTTAAGGCCACTTGCTTGTGCTCGACTGTGTCCGTGCTGTGATTTGTTGTGAATGAAAGGTGCTCTGCCATACATTTATGGGGTGTTTTAAATAGTTCTTTGAGGTCTCCAAATATGGTATGCAAATTTAGTTGGGCTGAAAACAGTCCAAGGAGACCTTGACAGGCCCCTCTGTAACCTATTAAAATAGCCCTAGACAACCCTGAATTCTGTATTTCCGATTTTGGTGGTCTGTCCATGGTAAAATTAAAAAAAACACTTTGTCCTGGATTTTTGAATCTTTGACATTACTTATTTTAATGATATTGACTGTAGGAATGTCCCCGGTTCTGAGAAATATTCTGGAAAATGTCCCCAATTTTTATCTCAGAGGTCAGAATGTCTGGTCACCTTAACCTAGGCTACTACACGAGCTATTACATTTAAGGAAAGCTCATTCTAAAATTCAGAGTTTTGCACAAGCCTATTTGAAGTGCACTGATTTCAGTGGACAGCTATGGAGATGAAACAAGTAGGTTAGAACACCCCAAAATGTTCATTGTTAACATTCAGAATTCACATTCAGCATGACCAGAACTTTTAAAATAATAGAAAAGCACTTGGAGAGCGCAGACCTCTGCCAAGGCACTGTAGTCCCCTAAAGTAACACAAGTAAACTTTTATGTTTCAGGTGCGCACGTGAAAGTTTCTGGTGTGCACCCGAAACTTTCAGGTGTGCACCAGAAAAATAAATAAGTTTTCTCCTGTCACTTTA
Organism: Tenualosa ilisha; assembly: GCA_015244755.2. Lineage (NCBI taxonomy): Eukaryota > Metazoa > Chordata > Actinopteri > Clupeiformes > Clupeidae > Tenualosa > Tenualosa ilisha. Next base: position 1,594,880 of record PYXC01001219.1, read on the forward strand.
GGGGCTCCGTAAATTCCAGATAGTCTGGATCACCACCTGTTCCTCGTCCTAGTACCCACGATGACCGAAAATGAAGTTATAAAGTTGGTAATAAAGTTATTTTGTAGGCCTACACAAACAGGCAAACAGAAAGACAAGGTGGAAATAGTGGGAGGGAGAGGAAGTGGGTTTCCTTCGGGGAGGGGGAATCTCTGCACAGCACAGACCATTTGAATGACAGACCGTCGCAGGAACAGTGGGGCAGAGGGAGCTGGTTTCACCCCTGCTCCACACTGAGCCAAGCTATACACCCTGCTCCACATTATGCCCAGCTGCAGCCAAGGCTGAAGGTCTATAATGAGACCGGAGGAAACGGAGGTGACGAACTTTTTGGATCTGGAGGACACGAAAGTCTCGGAACGCGTTGTGTTTGGCCACATGATAACTAACTTTTCCCAAACTTTTCACTTGATTTAAATATTTTATTTTCGGGAAACTCTCAGTTCGCAGGTAGGCCAATGCTCACGGCAATGCTAAGCTAGCAAATGGCTATGAGATTTTCAATACCGATTAGCATTATGCTAGATTGTTCACTAAGTACTTGACAGACAGTTTGTGTGTGTATCAAATCGGAAATGTCGAAACAGTATCGTTAAAGTTGTCGTGAAAAAGTCTAGTTTAAAGTCTAGTTTCATGTGTTGCAGCATTTGCTTTTGAGTAGTCTAACTTTATTTTAACATCGCCTACAGCAGTTTATTTGGCTATGTTCATTTGTCGTGGAATACTTTCGGTTTCGTGTTCTTCTGAATGCATTAACTTTTCATTTCACTTATAGTGGCCAGGGATCTTATGAATCAGTTCAGAAAATCTCATACTTATAAAGTCAGAAACACTTTAATAGTGTCCGCATTTTGTCAAAAATGTTAAGGTGGCCTACCTGATTAGGCCTTCATCTAACGTCAACCTAGTGGTTCTCAAACGTTTTCTGTCATTCTGAGGGTGATGTTCATGCCCCCACTTGTTCTAACTCGTTGGGGCCCTCTCCACCCACCCTTTTATTTAACTCAGTATTTGACTGACTGATAAGGCCTAGTGTTTGGCTGCCTTCATTTCGTACCAGGATACTCTCTGCATGTCTGTGATTCTGCTCTTGGTTATGCATGTTCAATCCAGTCCTAATCATTATGAATTCACACACCATCTGATGTACATAGGCTACAGTAATTTCCCAAGTCTAGGCAAAGATGTGCCACTGTTAAAGGACAGCGCAAATTCAAAAACCAAAGCTGGGTATTAACCATATCCTTGTATTAACCACAGCAATCTATTAACTGCTTTATTAAACCTACTTACAAAAAAGAGAATCGGATCATCATGTAGCCTAATGTGAGAGGATGATTGAGGAAAAGAAAGCATTAGCCCTGGTCTTGTGTTAACTTGATAGCTGAAGATATTTTGCAAAATCAAATGTTAACTTCGGTTTTGTCTGTGATGCCACTTCTTATCCACAATTTATCTAAAAAGTATAGAATAAATAATTGCTACCAGCTGTGTGAAGTAGGCTATAGCTTTTAGACTTGGGGGGTGATGAGTAAACTCTTTGTTTGGACATCTCATATATCTTTTCATAGGAGGAGCATGGCTGAAAGTGAGGATTTAGACGAATGGGGCTTCATCAGTGACCTTGAAGTGAAGGCTGTCAGAGAGTTCAGTGAATCCTTAGAGACCCAGAACATCACGTCAGCTGTCCAAAAGATCCAGAGTTACTTCAGCAACCTGGACCAGTTGATGTTAAACATTGCCGTGACAGGGGAGTCTGGGTGTGGTAAATCCTCATTTGTGAATGCCGTTCGGGGCTTAGGCGATGACGAGGAGCAGTCTGCTCCAACAGGGGTGGTGGAAACCACCATGGAGCCTACATCCTACCCCCACCCTAAATACCCAAATGTAATCTTGTGGGATTTACCAGGGATTGGAACTCCTAGTTTTAAAGCAGACACCTATCTCAAGCAAGTTGGCTTTGAGAGGTATGACTTTTTCATCATCATCGCGTCAGAGCGTTTTAGAAGCAGCAATGTTGACTTGGCCACTCAAATCCAGTCAATGAAAAAGAAGTTCTACTTTGTACGCTCGAAGATTGACACAGATATACAGGCTCAGAAGAGGAAGAGGAACTTCAATCAAAATTTGGTTCTTGATCAAATAAAACAGGATTGCGTTCAGGGTAAGAGACTGAATCCATCTGATCCAGAAAATGTCCTGTGTGTCAGATATAGAAAGGCCACTGCAGACAATGTCCAGTAAACAACAATTCTAGCGAGTCCAGTGAATATTATCAAGAGTTCCCCCAGTGCTTTATAGTTAAGGCTGCCACCTTGACAACAAACACCTCCCACCTTGACTACATCCCCATTTTCGTTGATTGATTGAGTGATCTTATAAAACATACTTTTGTGTTTTTAAACAGCAGTATCAACACTGTGTTATGCAGCATGAAAGGCCTGTTGAAATGACCAAGCAGTTGGCTGTTATTCCTGACCAAAAAGGTTTCTACTCCAACTCAAACACTCCAATCATTGGATGAAAGCTCAAAACCTTTGATTTACTGGAGTCTAAACTAAGACCATTTAGTGCATGTGTCACCCGACAGTGTAACGAATACATAACCATACACACAGTATAATGTAAACTTACTATGAAACAAGTAAAACAAAAAATATGAACTACAACTTCACAAATAAAGGCTATTTGTCCTTAGTTTAGAGCGTGTGTGTCTGTGCGTTCGTGCACACTTGTGTGTGTCCATCAGTGTGTGCGAGAAGGAGAGAGAGGTGGTGAGCAGATGACATGAGATCCTGGTGCATTTGCTCACTTAATGCTTATCATGCTTAGTCATTACTATAGATTCATAACAGGCCGCACAAAAACACAACCACTCTTCTTTCTAACTAGCGCTATTAGTTAGCAATTGTAAATCGGCTAGCACCAACTTTTACGCAACTTTGAAGCTCAGCTTGGTGAACTGCAGTTAACGTGTGAATGTTTTCTGCACAGGTGTTGGAGCATTGACATTGAATGGTAAACCAGTTCTGCACCATGTTGTCCATCTTATGAAACATTACATATACACATGTTCTACCTTTTACACTGGCCGTGAGCTTGTTTTCCCATAACGCTATAGACAGTAAAATAAATCATGCAGCTTTATATCTTGAATACATATCAATAATAACACTCAATAACAAACATAGGCCTACATCACATTATTTTCTTAGATTAGTTCGTTTTTCAGACTTATAATTGTGATATGGTGACCCATGTGAAATCTCTGGCAACCCACCTATGTGTCCTGATCCACTTTTTGGAAACATTGCCGTAGACTATGTCCTGTGGAGTCTGCTGTAGACTAATCTTTATCTAATTCTTTATGTAGTTCTGTACAAAACAGATTGGAATCTCCAGTGTTTTTCCAAAACCAATATGAAATGCATGGCTACTAAACCTGCTTGTTGTTGTTTTAATTCACCCCCAAGGGCTTGTCAAGAGTGGTGTAGATTCTCCAGTGGTCTTCCTCATCTCCAACCATGATCTCCGCAACTATGACTTCAGCCAGCTGGAGGAGACCATGGAGAGGGAGCTTCCTGAACACAAGGGTTACGTCCTCCTGCTGGCCTTACCCAACGTCTCCACCAAAATCCACCAAAAGAAGGTGGCTGCTCTGAAGGCAGACATATGGAGGAAGGCCCTGCTGTCTGGCACCTGTGCTGCAGTGCCCATCCCTGGTCTCTCCCTTGCTGTGGATGTCAACCTGTTAATAACTGAGATTAAAAAGTACTACCAGACGTTTGGTTTAGACGATGACTCTCTGGCGTGCCTTTCCTGTCAGACAGAGGTGCCAGTTGAGGAGTTTAAGGCTTGTCTCAAGTCTCCTCTGAACAAGGAGATCAATGCTGATGTGGTGATGAAGATGCTGACCAAAGCAGCAGGAGCAGGCATGATGGTAGCAGGGCATGTTTTTTTTAACATGTTGCCCCTCCTGGGCTCTTTGCCTGCTGGGGGTTTGTCTTTTATCTCCACCAAACTCATGCTGGAGAACTGCCTTAAGGAGCTGGCTGATGATGCTCAGAGTGTCCTGATGAGGGCGCTGCAGACTGAAGTTTAACAAACTAAATGTGCACTGACAGCAGTACAGAGTTCTCATGTCTTGTTAAAGATGTTACATAACATAATGTTATATAAATGTTATATTGTGTCTTATTGTTACATGGTGGTGGGTTTGGTGTTGGCTAAATATTTGATTAAGCATTAAGCACTAATGCTTGTGCTGTTTGCCCTGTCTGCTATCTCCTGTTGATATAGGTGGAGCATGTGACGTTATATTGGCTTCTGGAGCCAGCCCACTATAAAGTCCACCCCCTTTCCAAGATGTCTCTCTCTTGCGCGTCTCGGCCAGACCAGACGCCGGCTCACCCGCACCCGTGTTTTTTTGTCTAGATATGGCTTGATTATTCGTTTAACTCTAACACTGTGTATTTAAACCTTGTTCATTGTTGGTATCCCAGGTGGTTACTTTCTGCACGTTTTTAGTGTAGACAGTTAAAATAGGTAAGTAAGTGGAACACGGAAGATCTACTGCGTATTGTGCGTGGGGCATGGAAGGAAGTAAGCTGTTTCCCACCTCAGTAAGTAAGTCGGAGGGTTTTCTTTGTGTTTCCTTTTACCACTATCGTAACCACCTTGGGCATCTGTTGACGGGTTTTTTTGCTTGTTGTACTGTGGAACCCAACAGGCTTAAATCAGTAAAATATAAAGCGTTTTCCCGCTTAAAGTGTTGTCTGGTCTCTCTTATGATACGAGGTCCTGAAGTTATTTTTTACTTAAGGTTGGATTTCGTAACACTTATGAATGTTATAATTAATCTTTTCAGTGATGTATTCTGTATTCTTACAAGTAAATATTGAAAGAAAATGGGTAATTCCATTAAGGAGCTGGCTGATGATGCCCAGAGTGTCCTCATGAGGGAGCTGCACACTGAGGTTTGATAAACCCACAGTGTTTCTCAATGTCAAGGAGGATCCTTATGAGTAGGGGTGGGAATTGATTGGGTTTTATCAATATCAATGCCATTTGAGATTCTGTTCATCGGTCCAATTCTTTTATCAATTCCTTACTGTTTAGAAATTATTCTACACATGTTTTCAGTATCAGTACATGACAAATAATATAGCCTAGCCTATTCCACTAAGGTGACAATAGCAGCTTATTAGAATCAGGGAAACCATGTAGAGCTGTTAGCCATTTCAATTTTGTGTCTGAAAAATCCATTGGCAATGGTGTGACAAGCATGTTGACATTGATCAGAGGAGTTGATAACCTCAGAGGGATATAATACCAGTGAACTGAAACATTTGATTTTTGATTCTACTTGTTTAACGGTTCTTGATTCCCACTTGTACTTATGAGTGGAGTAAGCTTCATTTTAGGTTTGTTCCAATTGCAAGAACCCTTCAGATCTAGCCTGGTAATAAAACCAAACACTCGTTCTACACTTTCCTTTTGTACAGAGGGTCTGGACATTTGGTAGTGAGGTTTGATTGTTTGCTTGAAATATTTAAGTTTCAAAAGACTGGATCAGTCTCTGAATGATAACATTCTAGCTCTGCATTCACAACGCCTCCCTCTGTTCGCTGATTGGACAGGTTAAAAGGCCTCCAGAGACAACAAGCTCAGTGGGATCAAAGTCTTTAGGGGGAGTTGTAGGAGGGGTAGGAAGAGGCCCAACTCGGCCAATCAGAGAAGTGCTGGTCCAGAGTTGTGGTTATTGTCAGAAGAGAGTAAAAGTCTTGATAGTGAGATAAGAAATTCAGTTTCACAGCAACAAGAACACGTTGAAATTCAAGTCTCATGGTCATGGTTGAGACATGAACTATGACAGGTTGGATATGCAACCACTGGCTATAAAATGACACATAACTGCATTTTCTTCAAGTCTAATAAGATAGACAATAAGAAAGACAACTTTGTGCACAGGGTTGAATGCTGTGTTAGTTTGCTTATTTCAGAAGGTAAATAGGTGAATATGCTCCAAAGGACAACCCCACTCCCACACATACACACACAAACAGTCACACACACACACACAGTTGAACACACACAGTTGAAACCTGCCAAACTAAAAGCATAATATACAAAACTAGATCAATGCAAAACTAGATCAATAAATATGTGAATACATTTATACATACATTTTTACCAAACAACACTCACTGTAAGGCCAATGTGTGTAGTCTGTCAGTGATTGCCTCCATGGCTCTGATAGGCTACTCACTTTTGACTGGCACCATAAGGATCAGAGAGATAAACAACTCTGAGCACAGAGCACTGAATCCTGTTTGTGCAGGTGTTTCTCTGGTTATTCACAAGGCTAATAAGGTAAATATTTTCCAGGAAGTAGTTTCTTTGAAGTGTGATATTCTTTTACATTTTGCAATCAAATGAAAACAAGGTGCAATATATGACCAGACTCAAATGTAATTGTATATCATTTTATAATTTTGCAGACCTAGAAAATCATGGCAGATGATGATGATTATGGCATTATTACTGACACTGAGGTGGAGGCAGTCAGACAATTCTCTGAGAATCTAGAGATCCACAGCATGTCATCTGCTGTTGAGGGAATACAAAAGTACTTTGATGAACTGAATAACGCGAGTCTCAATATTGCCATAACTGGGGAATCAGGTGTTGGCAAATCCTCATTTGTGAATGCCCTACGGGGGCTGGGAGACGAAGACGAGCTGTCTGCTCCGACAGGAGCGGTGGAGACCACCATGGAGCCCACCCCCTACCCCCACCCTGTCTACCCAAAAGTTGTCTTGTGGGATCTGCCAGGAATTGGAACTCCCAATTTCAAAGCTGAGGAGTACCTGGAGAAAGTGGAATTCCACCGTTACGACTTTTTCATTCTGATTGCATCAGAACGTTTCAAAAGTAGCAGTGTTGACCTGGCCAAACAGATTAAGACAATGAAGAAAAACTTTTACTTTGTGCGCTCCAAACTTGATGACAATATACGGGCAGAAAAAAGGAAAAAGACCTTTGACCAAAAGAAGGTTCTAGATCAAATACGACAAGACTGTGTGAAAGGTAAGATACTAAAGTAACTTCAACTGTATAATCTTTAAATGTATACTTACTATGTGCTTTAAGGACAGCCCATAGGCCCTTGTGTGAAGCATCACAATCACAATAGCATCGTTGGCATGTTACCATGCATGGATGAGTGCAGAGATAACAAATGAACAAGAGTGCTTGTCCAGACTTGTTGCTATAGAAACTAAAAGTACACGGGTTGGTCAATGGACTGGGCTACACAATATCAGCAAGTTTTATGAAAATCTGGCTGGTAGTTTTAGTGTAATTCTGATAACTGGCCAATCAGGCCAATATGCAAAATATGTGATTTAACAGTATGATTCCTTAGTACACATTCTCTAGATGGGGGCAGACAGAAATTGTGAACAACAGTGTTGATAGGTCACCTTGGACAAGACAAAAACACTGCTGCAGTCTTTATTGACCTGACCAAGGCATTCAATTTTAGCTATGATTCTGAACAGACATAAAGACTACAGAATAGTCCGAACCATATCATATATGTGTATATTAATTAATGTATCTAAAGTTTGTCATGAGTAATTTATTAATGGGCTATTATCTCAGCGGTAAGTAAACAACAGTTCTGTAGCACCTTCATTTGTGTAAAATTTCCATAATTATTTTTGAATTAATTAATCCTAAGGGCTTGAAGAGAGTGGAATTGAGTCTCCAAAGGTCTTCCTCATCTCCAGTCATAATCTTGGGAACTTCGACTTCAATCAACTGCAGGAAACAATGGAGAGTGAACTGCCAAAACACAAGCGTGAAACACTTCTGCTTGCCCTGCCTGTTCTTACTTTGAAGATCTTCCAGAAGAAGAGAGAAGCTCTAAAGTCTAAAGTCTGGAAGTTGGCTCTACTGTCTGCTGGTGCAGCAGCTGTCCCAATCCCAGGACTCTCAATATGTGCTGATGTGGGAATTCTGGTGACGGAAATCAAAAGGTATTACCAGACCTTTGGTTTGGATGACCAATCCCTGGAAAATCTCTCCCGTCAGACAGAGGTGCCTATTGAGGAATTTAAGGCTTGTCTCCAGTCGCCACTGAACAAGGAAATCAGCATTGATGTGGTGATGAAGATGTTCACTAAAGTGGCAGGGGCAGGTGTGATGGTAGCAGCACACTTCATCAACCTGTTGCCTTTGGGCTCTGTTCCCGCAGCAGCTTTGTCTTTTACTACCACTAAAGTCATGCTGGATAAGTGCCTGAAGGAGCTGTCCGATGATGCCCACGCTGTCTTAAAGAGGGCACTGCCACAAACATCTGTGTGACCAACCTCAGTGCTCTGTGTAATTACAGCAACACTAAATGTACTTGCAGCTGTGTACAGTACATGCAAATAGGCATGACACTAGCTCTGTATTCCTTTTCACCTCATTAAACATGGTTGAATATGAAAACTTTTTTGTTTTGGTTGTCATACTTTTTGTTTGTTTTCTCAATATACTGTTTAACTTGAAATAATAAATATGGAGGATCCATAGCAGAACACGTTTATAACACGTGCGGATTTGGTCAGACGTGGGCTTGAGCTCTGTTATTTTCTGCAGAAAAGTGGTTCGTCAGTTGTTTACAGCAACCTGAGTCTCTTAAAATTATGTTTTTATATATTTTATTAATTTCACTCATTTTGTTTTCTTTTTTTCCTCAATCATTTTAGGCTTATGTCATTTTATTTTCTATTATTCACTGTTCTTTGCCTTTATCTTTGTAAAGCACATTGAACTGCCTCTGTAAGAAATGTGCTAGGCTATATATATTGGTAGGTTCTGTTTATATCGATATGCGGTAGCCTATGCCAATTTTTTGAGTTAAGAGATATTGATGAGATATTTCACCAAGATGAATGAGTATGAGATGGACGCAGAGCTGTATTAATATTGGTATTTTTATGTAAATTCAAAGCTAGTTTTCTCGTTAACCGTTTATTACAGCAACTGGCAGTCATACAGTTGGAAAGCCCGTGTCGTGCAGTTTCATGTGGTTTGAGCGTGGTATCTTTGTGATGTAAACTCTGTGAGTAATGTGACAGACAATAATGGGTGTGAATTTGGGCGCAAGAAGAACTTTGGCCTTCATTGATTATTTCAGGAAGTAATGTAGCTACAGTAATTGTGACCATAAAACCCTCATATTAGAAACCAAATAGCTTAGACAGTATATTAAATGGTATTCGAAAAGGCACAAATGAACTTGTGGTAAACATATCTGAACCACAGAATGTGGTCTGGAGGTGGTGATACATGGAACATCTATTTGAGCAGTGTTGCAGGGCAACCACAACCCCCCTTTCATGTGTTCTAACTGAATGATCATGATCATCACCTGGCTGTCGCACCAAGTTCATAAACGAAGTTTCTGGAACAGATCCCATGCACAGGGAGTTCTCACAGGTGGGATCAACGGGCCTGTCAAATGTTTGGCGGAATGTGACACACACACACACACATACACACACACACATCCAGATCCCCAGACCTAGGTGGTGTGCACACACACACCTACACTGACAAACATCCACTCTAGCCGACCCACCAAAACAAACCAAACCAAAACCAGTTGAGCTCCATATCCAGCGCTCAAAATGGCTGACACATACACACAAAGCTCCATAGCAGATGATGTGTAAAACACATACAAACACACACACAACTCCAAATCTGAGGCACTCCATGCCTGGCCCTCAAAACAGATGAGAAACACACACACACACATCCAGCTCTTCACACCTGCTCAGTACCATAACTGATCCCCAAGATGGGAGAGACATGCATTTGCGTGCACACAAACACACACACACACACATACGCACAGTTTTCCACACCTGCTCGGTTCCAGGCCCAGATCGCCAGGATGCTCTAAGCTCTACAGTTTTAATTCACCATACAGACTACAAGCAACACACATACAGTTGCAGTATTGTATGTGTGTTGCTTGTAGTGTCTTGTAGACTTTTTCTTGATTGCTTAGTTCTTCAAAGCAAAGCGAAGTCCATGCCAGGAAATAATGCTAAAGTTGATTTTATTCTAGTAAAATAACAAAATGCCATGTGGGGAAGCAGAGTTACCAGGAAGAAGTGGAGCATCTTCTAGTCATGTCATCTTAAGTTTCATCATTTTTCTCCCAATTTCGTTCTTCTCCAAATTTATGTAGTGTGTCTACCCCTATTTTGTATCATATTTTTCATTTAAATATGACCAGCTAAATCCCTTACTCTTATCACCTTAATTAGCATATGACCAATCAAATGAAAAAAGCCTGTCTAATATATAACGTGTTCATGTATCAACCGTTTTATGCATAATGCCAAACCATTCCCTGTAAGGTGACCCAGCCGTAAGATGGGGCTGAAGACCCACAAATGAACCAAATTCTCTCAGTCCCTGACCTTGGCTCTTCCCTGGCCCTTTTTGGGTAGTAATTTCTCACACATAGATCATGTGTGTGTCTTCTAGAGTCTCTTAATTTGCCTAAACACTCCATTCTTTTCCCATTAGACCAGAACATCCATATATATTTGAAGACAGTTAGATGAACAGAAAAGAATATATAATGTGCTGGATATGTTGTGGCCTGAAACCAAGCACCAAGATATAACTAAAGACAGTAATTCATTTTCCCAGTCTTTCAAGATACAATTAGGACATAGAAACATACTGAAAATACTTTATTGACATGAAATCTGCTTTTCAGACTCTTCAGGTTCTTTCCAACAACAGTGGTCTGTAGCATTTAGCTGATTCAGGGAAAAACATGTCTGTATTCTCGGGGCCTCTCAAATGATAATTGCTTGTTCTTTTCTGTCACTGTATTTGAAACACTGGCCTTTTGGTCCTCTCACTAACTAGACACTTTACATTCTTTGCTCTTGTACAAAAACCAGTCACATGGTTACACAAAAGTGTTAGGAATTAGAAATGATGTGTGGGTAGCTGAGGGTGTGTGTGTGTCCTACCCAATAGCTGCTGTTTTCACAAATTTGGTCTCTACTAACGCTAACTATGTTTCAGTTTCATGTTCCTTCAGCTTCATGTTCCTGTGCCCCATCAGTTAGCGTTAGCGGCCTTTTTGCTATTTTGTCTCACACCTTGCTTGTTTTCACACCTGCCGACAGCACTCGCCAACATTAATTTAAACGATGATTCACATTGGAGTTCTTCTTTAAGAGACTCATGCATGAATAGAAGAGAGGAGGCTCCTTTCTCTGCCTCTCTTCTGGACTCTGATCAGGAACAAGTTCGGTTTCTTTATCCTCTCATGGATCCCACTAACATAACAGTCATCAGAGCCTCACTCATTCTTTCAGGTCCTTGATCTATTGAGAAAAGGATTATGTGTTATTGAATTTCTTCATTTCCATTCTCTCATGCTTACATTGTATAATTCATACTGCCTAACACATTTTAACCTTTTCAGTTTATTTTCCAGCTTTATTTTGAGCAGCCATGATTGTATTTGCACAGCTGCTGAAATCTCTGTTTTCAAAACAGAGTTAGAGTGTGTCTTGAGTGAATTGTCTTGGTCTTTAAAATGGGGGCTCAATGTGTTTCACTTTAATACACACACACACGTACACACACACCTGTAGAGCAGGTCCCATAAGGCATGTGCATCTGTTGCAAGGCTGTACTGAAATGACAGTGCAAGAATGTATGTGTGCGATGTGTGTGTATGGTGTGTATTAAGTCTGGGCTTCATCGGTTGATCATTTGATGAAGTAATGTAGCTAAAGAAACTGTGACCATGAAGCCTTCAATAGGCTTTGCCGGGCCGGATGTTTCCCACCCCTGATGTATACTATGTCTAAGCTATTTGGTTGCTGACATGAAGGCTGTTTGGTCACATTTTCAGGAGGCAAGGCCATTTGGCTGAGAAAAAAAAAGACGTCCCTTTGAAATGAATATATGTAATGAGACTGACAATGCAGAATGTGGTATGGAAGTAGTAAATACCATACTTTTAACTTATGGTATACCATTACCTATGGTATACCATAAGTTTTAAATTATTAAGAATATTCAGAATGTGACACTGAGATTGACTGAGACCTCCATGTTGAAAGTAATATATTACAGTTGTACATTGTTGTGCAGTAAAAAAAAAAAAAAAAAAAAAAAAAAAATGTCTGGTTTGCAAAACACGTTATAAAAACTGATGTGGCCCTTAATGTCAAAAAGGTTCCCCACCACTGATATGAATAGAAATGTATTCAGAAAGGCACAACTGAACTTGTGTTACAAACCCTATTGACACTCAGCGCCAGACCTAAGACAATTTTCTGTCACAATCGTGATGGACAGTAAAGCTTTTTGAAATCATCATGTTCTTCACATTGACTACATGTCATTCTATATTACTGGGCCATACAAAAATAAGTGTTGCTGCATCTACAGTATGTAAACCATTCAACTACAAGAAACAGGAATTCCAATCAGAGAATTATCCCCTCTCTTTGGAAACTGGGCTGCATGCATGGCATGGCAGTTTTACAGCATGAATATGATCCTAAACACACCTCCAAGATGAAGATACAGGTGATTGCTGTGGTGGCAAAATAGCCACAATTCACAACTCAAACCTCCGCCCCCAAGCTTGATTATAAATTTACATCTTTTGAGGTTCTTGTCCTTAACCTGATTCAACCAAACAGGAATTTTGCTAAACCCTTAACAATTGTAACATTATATAGACCCCTAGGCCCCTTCACTGAATTCTTATAAGAGTTCTCTGATTTCATGTCCTCTCTAGTTATTAAAACAGAAAAGAAAATTATATTAGGTGATTTTAATATCCACATGGATGTTGCAAATGATAGCCTGGCAATTGTGTTCCAATCTTTCCTCGATCACATCGGCTTCTGCCAAAATGTAAATACACCCACACATCAAGGTAACCACATTGACCCTGTACTAACATATGGATTACAAACAGAACAACTTACAATCTTACCTCAACATTCTACAGAAACTGACCACTACTTACTAACTCTAAAAATCACAGTAGACTAGCTAGCACCTAACTCAATTTACTACTACACTCGAAGCATAACTCCTAAAACTACGGATGACTTCATAGCAAAAATGCCTTCTCTTCTCGACCTTTTATTGACCCAGTATAGGGCTACATTAGAAGGCTCTACTCCAAGCTCAACCCAAGTTAACCAATTAACTGATAATGTTGTAAATGCACTACACTCCACATTCAACTCCATTGCACCACCACCACTAGAAAACTAGAACATTGGTTCTCAAACTGGGGTCCGTAGCACATTGCCAGGGGGTCTGTGAAAAAGTTTGCTACAAAGTATAAACTTGTCTTATGGGGAGAAAAATACTAGAGGTCAGAATAGAACCCAAACACATTGTGTTTATTACTCCCATCGGCATAACAATAGTGACAAATTAGCAAACATGCTACATTAGTTCTAAAACACCAATGAAACAAAAGAAAATTAGTTAATATTAGTTATGTGAAATAAACAGTTTTTTTTTTATAACACACTAGGCCTAGATTTGACAAAAAATCTAAACTTTCAAAACTTCAAATTTTAGCCCTAATCGATGGGTCTTATCAGCCCTTTCCAATGATAATTTCTTGCCCCCCAACACACACACACACACACACACACACACACACAGTTAATCCTAGCTTTCCTTGGGAGGTTCAGTAATGAAATAGACTACTGTATTGCAGGGGTGTGTATATTGAAAAGTGTCCAGTTTTCCATTTGTGTTCTTTGCAGTGATCATACATATACTGTAGGCCAGCATTTCCCAAACAATCATCGTGACCAAATTCACAAGCACGTGAGACTTATTCAGTTACAAACCTATATTTATCATTTGTACCATAGGCCTACATCACATGATTTTGTAAGATTAGTTCATTTTTCAGACTTATAATTGTCATATGGTGACCCACACGAAATCTCTGGCAACCCACCTATGTGTCCCGATCCACTTTTTGGAAACAGTGCCGTAGACTATGTCCTGTGGAGTCTGCTGTAGACTAATCTTTATCTAACTCTTTATGTAGTTCTGTACAAAACAGATTGGAATCTCCAGTGTTTTTCCAAAACCAATATGAAATGCATGGCTACTAAACCTGCTTGTTGTTGTTTTAATTCACCCCCAAGGGCTTGTCAAGAGTGGTGTAGATTCTCCAGTGGTCTTCCTCATCTCCAACCATGATCTCCGCAACTATGACTTCAGCCAGCTGGAGGAGACCATGGAGAGGGAGCTTCCTGAACACAAGGGTTACGTCCTCCTGCTGGCCTTACCCAACGTCTCCACCAAAATCCACCAAAAGAAGGTGGCTGCTCTGAAGGCAGACATATGGAGGAAGGCCCTGCTGTCTGGCACCTGTGCTGCAGTGCCCATCCCTGGTCTCTCCCTTGATGTGGATGTCAACCTGTTAATAACTGAGATTAAAAAGTACTACCAGACATTTGGTTTGGACGATGACTCTCTGGCGTGCCTTTCCTGTCAGACAGAGGTGCCAGTTGAGGAGTTTAAGGCTTGTCTCAAGTCTCCTCTGAACAAGGAGATCAATGCTGATGTGGTGATGAAGATGTTGACCAAAGCAGCAGGAGCAGGCATGATGGTAGCAGGGCATGTTTTTTTTAACATGTTGCCCCTCCTGGGCTCTTTGCCTGCTGGGGGTTTGTCTTTTATCTCCACCAAACTCATTCTGGAGAACTGCCTTAAGGAGCTGGCTGATGATGCTCAGAGTGTCCTGATGAGGGCGCTGCAGACTGAAGTTTAACAAACCAAATGTGCACTGACAGCAGTACAGAGTTCTCATGTGTTGTTGAACATGTTATATAACATAATGTTCTATAAATATATATTGTGTGTTATGAATGTTTTAATTAATCTTTTCAGTGATATTTTCAGTATTCTTAATTGTAGATATTGAAAGAAAATGGGTAATTCCATTAAGGAGCTGGCTGACGATGCCCAGAGTGTCCTCATGAGGGAGCTGCACACTGAGGTTTGATAAACCCACAGTGTTTCTCAATGTCAAGGAGGATCCTTATGAATAGGGGTGGGAATTGATTGGATTTTATCAATATCAATGCCATTTTAGATTCTGTTCATCAGTCCAATTCTTTTATCATTCTTTTATCAATTCCTTACTGTTTAGAAATTATTCTACACGTTTTCAGTATCAGCACATGACAAATAATATAGCCTAGCCTATTCCACTAAGGTGACAATAGCAGCTTATTAGAATCATGGAAACCATGTAGAGCTGTTAGCCATTTCAGTTTTGTGTCTGAAAAATCCATTGGCAATGGTGTGACAAGCATGTTGACATTGATCAGAGGAGGTGATAACCTCAGAGGGATATAGTACCAGTGAACTGAAACATTTGATTCTTGATTCTACTTGCTTCACGGTTCTTGATTCCCAGCTGTACTTACGAGTGGAGTATGGAGGAGCATCATTGTCGGTCTGTTCCAATCTCAAGAACCCTTCAGATCTAGTCTGGTAATAAAACCAGACACTCGTTCTACACTTTCATTTTGTACTTAGGTTCTGGACATTTGGTAGTGAGATTTGATTGTTTGCTTGAAGTATTTAAGTTTCAAAAGACTGGATCAGCCTCTGAATGATAGCAACGCCTCCCTCTGTTCGCTGATTGAAATCCTACCAAGTACTAAATTTTCACTAATTAGTCATTATGCTGCATGTTTAAATTCCAATTAACTAACATGGGAGAATGACGATAGCATACATTGTTTGTTAGCTGCTACTCCTACTACTACTAGTTACATGTCTGTAGCACTCTTCAAGACACTTTGCAGTGGAAAGTGGACCTCACTAAAAATCACCGTGTAACACCCACTCTGGTGATTCATGGCAGCCATTATGTGCCACAACACTCACCACACACCAGCTTGAGGTGGAGAACTAGTAGCAGGTTGGGGTTTTTAATGATGCAGACCTGCAGCATCTGGTTACTCCCTAGTCTGTTCCAATATCTTACTGATCGCTAGAGGGATTCTAGCCTTGTCACTGAAGAAGCGGACTTGGAAGGATTCATGCTACTAAGGATCTACCCTTGACTTTGAGAAACAGCACTCAGGTACTGAAAGCAGTGCAGAATAGTCATGTGCTGTTAACTCTGATTTAACTCTAAATTATTCAATAAAGCATTTAAGGACTATTTTGTGACTTCCTCATGTATTGCTGGTGCACAGATACATTGTAAATGAAAGTCAGGGTGTTTCTGAAATGCCACTCTACCAGAGAGGGTAAAAGCAGAGTAAGAGGAGCAAACGCTTGACAACTTCTATGTTTTACTCTCGCGAAGGAGGAGGGGAGGAGGGGTCCTCTTTATGCAGACCTGAGTCGAGCTCCAATATGCTGACACTAAGAGACACTGAAAAGTTTATTTTGTGATGTAATGTCACACTCCCACTTATTTAGACCGGAACTATTCACATTCCCTTTAACTCTCTTACAGTTATAGTAGGCCAATCATGCAGCTGACCTGGTCACATCGACGGTACAATGTGCTGGTGAGGTCAGGAAGACGGTTCCTTGTGCTGTCTGTTGTTATCTGATACATCTCATATATTTGTTGTCCTGCTACAAGTCCCTTGTGATCGCAGTAGTGTTGCAGATCCAACTGCCTTACAGGAGCAATAGTTAGAAGTTCTCTACTGATCTTTGACACTATGTTCATACTGAACTGTATACTGATCTACACTCGTCCTCAAAGTCAGATACAAAGCAGTGTCCACCTTGTTGAATGTTAAAAATCTAAGTTCTGTCTAATTAATTCAGCCACAGATTCAACAGGTCTGTCCATGTAGTATTCAGGCATAGGCCTAAACATACCTGACACACTTACCTGTCTTCAGTCTATCTTAGAGAGGTGGCTGCTTTATCCTCTGATTGTTATGCAAATTACCCAAATTCATCAGACTTTATTTATCTCCCTCTGTTCGCTGATTGGACAGGTTAAAAGGCCTCCAGAGACAACAAGCTCAGTGGGATCAAAGTCTTTAGGGGGAGTTGTAGGAGGGGTAGGAAGAGGCCCAACTCGGCCAATCAGAGAAGTGCTGGTCCAGAGTTGTGTTTCTTGTCAAAAAGAGAGTAAAAGTCTTGATAGTGAGATAAGAAATTCAGTTTCACAGCAATAAGAACACGTTGAAATTCAAGTCTCATGGTCATGGTTGAAACATGAACTATGACAGTTTGGATATGCAACCACTGGCTACTAAAGTGACACATAACTGCATTTTCTTCTAGTCTAATAAGATAGACAATAAGAAAGACAACTTTGTGCACAGGGTTGAATGCTGTGTTAGTTTGCTAATTTCAGACAGTAAATAGGCGAATATGCTCCAAAGGACACACACACACACACAGTCACACACCTACACTATTTCACTGCAGTTTTTTAAGCCAGTAACAATATGCATGTGACAAAACGTTTCTTGTTTCCTTGTATGTCATATTTTATTTTGGCAGTTTGAAAACTGCCATCCTAAAAGCAAAACTAAAGCCAGTTTGCAAAACTAGATCAATAAATATGTGAATACATTTATGTAAATAATACAACAAACAACACCGACTGTAAGGCCAATGTGTGTAGTCTGTCAGTGATTACCTCCATGGCTCTGATAGGCTACTGACTTCTGACTGGCACCATAAAGATCAGAGAGACAGACAACTCTGAGCACAGAGCACTGAATCCTGTTTGTGCAGGTGTTTCTCTGGTTATTCACAAGGCTAATAAGGTAGGTAAATATTTTCAAGGAATTAGCTTCTTTGAAGTATGATATTCTTTTACATTTTGCAATCAAATGAAAACAAGGTGCAATATATGACCAGACTCAAATGTAATTGTATATCATTTTATAATTTTGCAGATCTAGAAAATCATGGCAGATGATGATGATTATAGCATTATTACTGACACTGAGGTGGAGGCAGTCAGACAATTCTCTGACAATCTAGAGACCCACAGCATGTCATCTGCTGTTGAGGGAATACAAAAGTACTTTGATGAACTGAATAACGTGAGTCTCAATATTGCCATAACTGGGGAATCAGGTGTTGGCAAATCCTCATTTGTGAATGCCCTACGGGGGCTGGGAGACGAGGACAAGCTGTCTGCTCCGACAGGAGCGGTGGAGACTACCATGGAGCCCACCCCCTACCCCCACCCTGTCTACCCAAAAGTTGTCTTGTGGGATTTGCCAGGAATTGGAACTCCCAACTTCAGAGCTGAGGAGTACCTGGAGAAAGTGGAATTCCACCGTTACGACTTTTTCATTCTGATTGCATCAGAACGTTTCAAAAGTAGCAGTGTTGACCTGGCCAAACAGATTAAGACAATGAAGAAAAACTTCTACTTTGTGCGCTCCAAACTTGATGACAATATACGGGCAGAAAAAAGGAAAAAGACATTTGACCAAAAGAAGGTTCTAGATCAAATACGACAAGACTGTGTGAAGGGTAAGATATTAAAGTAACTTCAACTGTTTAAGCTTTAAACGTATACTTACTATGTGCTTTAAGGACAGCCCATAGGCCCTTGTGTGAAGAACACATCACAATCACAATAGCATTGTTGGCATGTTACCATGCATGGATGAGTGCAGAGATAACAAGCGAACAAGAGTGCTTCTCCAGACTTGTTGCTATAGAAACTAAAAGTACACGGGTTGGTCAAAGGACTGGGCTACACAATATCAGCAATTTCATGAAAATCTGGCTGGTAGTTTTAGTGTAATTCTGATAACTGGCCAATCAGGCCAATATGCAAAATATGTGATTTAACAGTATGATTCCTTAGTACACATTCTCTAGATGGAGGCAGACAGAAATTGCGAACAACAGTGTTGATAGGTCACCTTGGACAAGACAAAAACACTGCTGCAGTCTTTATTGACCTGACCAAGGCATTCAATTTTAGCTATGATTCAGACATAAAGACTACAGAATAGTCCAAACCATATCATTTATGTGTATATTAATTAATGTATCTAAAGTTTGTCATGAGTAATTTATTAATGTGCTATTATCTCAGTGGTAAGTAAACAGTTCTGTTGCTCCTTCATTCATGTAAAATTTCCACAATTATTTTTGAATTAATTAATCCTAAGGGCTTGAAGAGAGTGGAATTGAGTCTCCAAAGGTCTTCCTCATCTCCAGTCATGAGCTCGGGAACTTCGACTTCAATCAACTGCAGGAAACAATGGAGAGTGAACTGCCAAAACACAAGCGTGACACACTTCTGCTTGCCCTGCCTGTTCTTACTTTGAAGATCTTCCAGAAGAAGAGAGAAGCTCTGCAGTCTAGAATCTGGAAGTTGGCTCTACTGTCTGCTGGTGCAGCAGCTGTCCCAATCCCAGGACTCTCAATATGTGCTGATGTGGGAATTCTGGTGACTGAAATCAAAAGGTATTACCAGACCTTTGGTTTGGATGACCAGTCCCTGGAAAATCTCTCCCGTCAGACAGAGGTGCCTATTGAGGAATTTAAGGCTTGTCTCCAGTCACCACTGACCAAGGAAATCAGCACTGATGTGGTGAAGAAGATGCTAACTAAAGTGGCAGGGGCAGGTGTGATGGTAGCAACACACTTCATCAACCTGTTGCCTTTGGGCTCTGTTCCCGCAGCAGCTTTGTCTTTTACTACCACTAAAGTCATGCTGGATAAGTGCCTGAAGGAGCTGGCCGATGATGCCCACGCTGTCTTAAAGAGGGCACTGCCACAAACATCTGTGTGACCAACCTCAGTGCTCTTTATAATTACAGCAACACTAAATGTACTTGCAGCTGTGTACAGTACATGCAAACAGGCCTAGGATGTATGCATTATGTGCAAATGACAGTTGTGCATATCATCTGTGATAGCCTGCACATACTGCTCTCATATCTGTTTACATTATATTAAAATGTACTAGCTCTGTATTCCTTTTCACCTCATTAAACATGGTTGAATATATAAAACTTTTTTGGTTTTGGTTGTCATACTTTTTGTTTGTTTTCTCAATATACTGTTTAACTTGAAATAATAAATATGGAGGATCCATAGCAGAACACGTTTATAACACGTGCGGATTTGGTCAGACATGGGTTTGAGCTCTGTTATTTTCCGCAGAAAAGTGGTTCGTCAGTTGTCTACAGCAACCTGAGTCTCTTAAAATTATGTTTTAATATATTTCACTCATTTCACTTATTTTGTTTTCTTTTTTTCCTCAATCATTTTAGGCTTGTCATTTTATTTTCTATTATTCACTGTTCTTTGCCTTTATCTTTGTAAAGCACATTGAACTGCCTCTGTAAGAAATGTACTAGGCTATATATATTGGTAGGTTCTGTTTATATTGATATGCGGTAGCCTATGCCAATTTTTTGAGTTAAGAGATATTGATGAGATATTTCACTAAGATGAATGAGTATGAGATGGACGCAGAGCTGTATTAATATTGGTATTTTTATGTAAATTCAAAGCTAGTTTTCTCGTGAACCGTTTATTACAGCAACTGGCAGTCATATAGTTGGAAAGCCCGTGTCGTGCAGTTTCATGTGATTTGAGCGTGGTATCTTTGTGATGTAAACTCTGTGAGTAATCTGACAGACAATAATGGGTGTGAATTTGGGCGCAAAAAGAACTTTGGCCTTCATTGATTGATTATTTCAGGAAGTAATGTAGCTACAGTAATTGTGACCATAAAACCCTCATATTAGCAACCAAATAGCTTAGATAGTATATTAAATGGTATTCGAAAAGGCACAAATGAACTTGTGGTAGACATATCTGAACCACAGAATGTGGTCTGGAGGTGGTGATACATGGAACATCTATTTGAGCAGTGTTGCAGTGCAACCACAACTCCCCTTTCATATGTTCTAACTGAATGATCATGATCACCACCTGGCTGTCGCACCAAGTTCGTAAATGAAGTTTCTGAAACAGATCCCATGCACAGTGAATTCTCACAAGTGGGATCAACAGGTCTATCAAATGTTTGGCGGAAAGTCACACACACACACACACATACACACACACACATCCAGATCCCCAGACCCAGGCGGTATGCACACACACACCTACACTGACAAACATCCACTTCAGCCGACCCACAAGATGGGTAAAACACACCGTCAGCAAGCAAAACCAGTTGAGCTCCATATCCAACGCTCAAAATGGCTGACACATACACACAAAGCTCCATAGCATATGATGTGTAAAACACATACAAACACACACACAACTCCAAATCTGAGGCACTCCATGCCTGGCCCTCAAAACAGATGAGAAACACACACACACACACATCCAGCTCTTCACACCTGCTCAGCACCACAACTGATTCCCAAGATGGGAGAGAGATGCATTTGCGTGCACACACACACACACACACACACACACACACACACACACACACACACACACACACACACACACACATATCCTTCTCACCACACATGCCACACGATGGATAAGACACACACCCAGTTGGGACATATCTCATTGTTTGTTATAGACCACATCTAGAGATGATAGGCTTTAAGAAAATGCATAGTCTACCCTGTTTAACTTGTTTTCCTTGAAAAGTATTGTCCAGAATATATCACCATGTTCACACAAAGGCCTGTATTGAACATTTGTGAACCACGAGTAAACAAAGAGCACATACACGGAAGTAAACCAGTTTAACAGCATAAACTACATGTTTTCAGAAACTACACCCTACAGTGAACACCTCGTGCTTTTATTCTGACCTCTGCACCGGGTAATTGGCAGCCCTCATGTCCCAAAGCCTAACGTCTTTGTCTTGTGTTGTGTCAAGTTGCTGCAACCAACACACACACATACACAGTTCTCCACACCTGCTCGGTTCCAGGCCCAGATCGTCAGGATGCTCTAAGCTCTACAGTTTTAATTTCACCATACAGACTAGAAGCAACACACATACAGTTGCAGTATTGTATGTGTGTTGCTTGTAGTGTCTTGTAGACTTTTTCTTGATTGCTAAGTTCTTCAAAGCAAAGTGAAGTTCACGCCAGGAAATAATGCTAAAGTTGATTTTATTCTAGTAAAATAACAAAATGCCATGTGGGGAAGCAGAGTTACCAGGAAGAAGTGGAGCATCTTCTAGTCATGTCATCTTCAGTTTCATCATTTTTCTCCCAATTTCGTTCTTCTCCAAATTTCTGTAGTGTGTCTACCCTTATTTTGTATCATACACTTCACTTAAATATGACCAACTAAAACCCTTAGTCTTATCGCCTTAATTAGCATATGACATACTAGGCCTAGATTTGACAAAAAATCTAAACTTTCAAAACTCCACCTGCACTGTCAAGTTTTGCAAAATGCAATAACATGGCTATTTAAAACTGTTGTGGTATTAACAAAATATGTTTTATAATGTTATAATGTTACATATTTTGTAGAAGACTTCAATAGCATCTGAAAGAACACATGGCTATAGTTTGAGAAGTTTGAGAACCACTGAACTAGAAAACAAGAAAAAATTGCCCCATGGGTTACCACACAGATGCGCTCACTGAAACAAGCTGCACACTTGAAAGGAAATGGTATGCCACTAAACTTGGAAAAATAGCTTAAAAGAGTATAAGACAGCACTTAACAATGTCAGGTCAGCATAGTATACCTCACTAATAAATAAAAATAAAAAAATAATCCCAAATTCCTTTTTAACACTAGCTTGGCGGACTGCAGTTAACGTGTGAATGTTTTCAGCACAGGTGTTGGAGCATTGACATTGAATGGTAAACCAGTTCTGCACCATGTTGTCCACCTTATGAAACATTAAATATACACATGTTCTATCTATTACACCGGCCGTGGGCTTGTTTTCGCCATAGACAGTAAAATAAATCACGCAGCTTTATATCTTGAATACGTATCAATAATAACACTCCGCTAGTCGTCTACAAAATGCATTATCAGTAATCAAATTATTTGAGTTACTCGAGTAATGACTTTAGCCCTAATCGCTGGGTCTAATCAGCCCTTTCCAATGATAATTTCTCGCCCCCCCAACACACACACACACACACACACACACAGTTAATCTTAGCTTTCCTTGGGAGGTTCAGTAATGAAATAGACTACTGTATTGCAGGGGTGTGTATATTGAAAAGTGTCCAGTTTTCCATTTGTGTTCTTTGCAGTGATCATACATGTACTGTAGGCCAGCATTTCCCAAACAATCATTGTGACCAAATTCACAAGCACATTTTTTTAAACCACGTGAGACTTATTCAGTTACATACCTACATTTATCATAAGTTGCTGTAAGGGAGTCTAGCATTGAAGTAATTAATGGTTAGATAGTGTCTGCTAAATGCATAAATGTAAATTCTCACCACAGATACATTTAGTGGTTATTATAAGACTGTCATTTAGTGCTGTGTCCGGTCTAAAGAAAATGAAAAATTGTCCAAATTTCTCTCCATCCCTGCTCTTGACACATTGTATGAACCACAACTCTTACAAGCTCTTCCCTCTGGTTTACATGTGAATTACATAAAGAGAGCAAAGCCCATTGTTCACATTCACAACTGTTACAATTCTTGTAAGGATAATATTTACTTTCCTTGATAATCAATCTGTGTTAGACAAGTTTTCAAGTTTTCACGCACAGCCACACAGCCAAGACAGACATGGGGTTGCCAAATAAAATGCTTAAACAGTAAGCAGATGTGCACATGTAGCGAGAAACATTTTAATAAAAATGATTCAGTTTGAACTATATTTAAACACAAAAAGTAATGGCTTAGCCATATATGGGGATTTTTCATTACTCGTAGAGCATTATTTATTTCTCATTCCTCCAAGAGTATTAATTTATTTCTCATTCCTCCAAGAGTATTAATTTATTTCTCATTCCTCCAAGAGTATTAATTTATTTCTCATTACTCGTAGAGTAATTATTTATTTCTCATTCCTCCAAGAGTATTAATTTATTTCTCATTCCTCCAAGAGTATTAATTTATTTCTCATTCCTCCAAGAGTATTAATTTATTTCTCGTTACTCGTAGAGTAATTATTTCTCATTACCCATAGAGCATAAACCAGGACCTGTTATCTGACTCATGTTCACTACCTGTCCTGCCCTGGTTGAAACCCCCTGTCTCCTCTCCTAACTCCTCAGGATAGGCCACTCTCCAACTATTTATTTTAATTCCCAACCACCTAAATTAGTCAATGACTTCTTAATTGAGGTCATGTTCATAAAAAAGATGCTAGCAAATTTGTCCATTAATGTATTTCTGATGCCCACGCTGTCTTAAAGAAGGCACTGGCACAAACATCAAGTCCATTAATGTATTTCTGGACAAATTAAATTTGGCAAACCCTGCCAAATGGCTCACCCTAACCCTAACCCTAACCCTAACTTAACTCAATCTTTTTGGCTTGACTTAATTAGAGAAGACTATGCAGAAATGTCATGCAGGACTAATTTCTCGCTGGATTAGGCTACTTAATAGTACCCAAATTCAGCAAACTACATGTTTTTATGCTTATTTTGCTATAGGCCCACTGTATGGTTTGCCATTTGTTGAGTAAGAGTTTGTGGGTGAAAGTGAGCGTGTGATGGATATAGAGCTGCAGAACAGCCTATTAAGAAATGTAATGTGGCCTACTGTATTTTCAAAGTTATTCTTCTCACAAATCATTTATCACAACAACGAGTCACTTGCCCCATCTGTTAGATTTTGGGGTGTTTTTCCTAGGTTGACTTTTCACCCGAAGTCACTGTTCACCTTAAAGTTGCGTTGTGTTTTCTTCCCACCAAAACAGAAGACTGGATGTCTCAGTCACGTTGGATCAGGATCAATGATTTATTATGAGTTTGATTACAATTGTCGATTAGATGGATAATAGATGAAATAATCACAGTAAAAAGTTATTTTTGTCAAAAAAGAAAAAGCATTTTTTTGCAAAAAAAAAAAATCAATGCTTAAATAGGATTTCTGCCCCCATACCACCATGACCAAATAAGACAAAGGACACAAAGTGTTGTCTTGTTTTACTGAAATAGAATCACAGCTATACATACAAAGACATATCTGTAAGCCACCTACAGCATCAAAAATGGAACCAGACATTACCCCTGACTCAGCCTGAAAGGGGAAGGGGGGTGGGGGGGGGGGCTGGAGGGGGCTAGTGATAGTCATGTGTTAATCTCATTTTTATCAGCAGCCATATAGCAGACACTTCATTTTGATTAGAAGCATTACACATCAAAAAAGGAGGCCTTAGGACCTCAACTTAAGGATAAAAATTAGGGAATATTGTTCCTTCATTGGATTCTTGCACTGAAACCTTCCCCCTCTGCAGAACGCCATCTCTCTCTCTGCGTGGTGCATTAACTGTGACTATTGTCTGGTTGAAGTAACTTTGCGGCATGGTGAATAAAGATTCACATCATTTTTTTGTCAAGTTTGCCTCCCTGAAAATCTCCAAAAACATAAACATAACATGTTTTTAATCTCTCTGCCTGATGTCACCATGATGATCCATCAGAAAAAGATGCAGGCAGAATCTGGAGGGTGGCTCTCAAAGATTCTAGAGCAGAGCTAGATTCTAGAGCTAGAAACTTTGGCGGCTCTGCTGTCTGCAGGCAAAGCTGCTGTTCCTGACTTCTCTTGCTGTGCAGATGTGGGGTTGCTGGTCTTAATGATAAATCTCTGGACAATCGCTCCCATCAGGCGGAGGTGCCAGTAGAGGAGTTTAAGGCTCGTCTCATGTCTCCTCTTAATGAAGAGATCAATGCTGATATGGTGGTGAAGATGTTGACCAAAGCAGCAGGAATGGGCATGATGGTGGCAAGGGACTTACTCAACATTCTGCCTTTCATGGGCTCTGTTCCTGCTTTCTACATCACCAAACGCACACTGGAGAACTATCTGATGACACCCATAGAGTTCTGTAGAGGGCAATGCTACAAAAGATTAAATTACCAAACATCATGAATGCCTTGTCATGGTGCAGCAGAGAGGTTAGATGTGTGCACAATTACTTTATTAATTACTGAACATGTGTGCAACGGATAACTTTTGTGGCTATTGTTATGGCTGTAATTGAGTAGGCATCTGCATGGTAATGATAGTGATAGCAGTAACACAAATCCTAACTCTAAATTCATTCATTAATTATAAGCTGTGGCAATTCTAGACTTTTTTGGCCGGGGTATCCCTTAGGTATACACAATAATTCAAGGGTGGCATGAGGCATAACATTTAACACTGAAGCTGAAGAGGGACATATTTTTGTGCAGTTATTATTATGTGCTGTTCAATTCACATTTACATGTCTCAAAGCATTTAATCCGATCATCACCTTTTGACATGCACAGGGGTTTCTCATGTTGTCCTTTTGTTTACATCCAACTGTCGTCCCTTAGCTAGCACCCCTTAGCCTACTACCAGTTGTGGATTAAAAGATGTTCATAAACTAACTTTGTAACAAATAAACACATTGAACTTGATATACATGGTCTGTATTGTGCTCTATTAAAATTATGAGAGAGCTGTTTACATTATCATCCAAATACGTTAACTTTCACCCATTTGATAATTAATGTTAACGTTAGCAAGGTAGCAGCCAGCTAATACCACACGTAGCACCCTATGGAAGTATGTAGGTTACTACTTTCTAGCATGCTAGCTAGGTTTGTATGGTAAGATAAGTGAAAATACAAACTCATTTGCGGTCATTTCTGTAACTTTGTGGTGCCGGTAGTACTTTTAAGCTATTTGTGTGTATATTTGAGTTACCAAGCATTTATCCCTACGTGCGCAAACAGGAAAATCTAGTCCATGGATCCAATTGCACGTTTACATGCTCATGGATCGGTTTATCAAAAGGTGTACACCACTTCTCTCAATCCGATCAAGCTGAATCTGATTGGATGGCATGGATACATGTTGTATTTTTAATCAAAATTTTTGATCCTACATAGCTCCTTTAACAATACTACTACTACTATAAATAATAATAATAATAACAATAATAATAATAATAATAATAATAATAATAAAACAATTCTTTCCTCTGGTTGTCATGTTCCAGAGTTCAGAGAACATAAGAACCCAATAAAAGTTGAAACTTTACTTGAGACTTAAAACTTTACTTTATCTTCAGAATTTCAGTGTAGAAACACAGCGCAACATAGCACACGAAAACATGATGAACACGAACATATACAGTGTCACAGGAACAAATATCACAGAAGAGCTTAAATACAGGGGCAAACTAATCATACAGGGGCAAACTAATCACAGGACATGAACCATTGGACAGAGGCAAAAGTACACAGGTGAGAACAATGTAGACAACAACTAAGCGAACCAACAGGAGGAGACACAGGTAGAACCAATGACCAGGAACTGGAAGAACACAAGATCACATGACAAAACTAGGAAGTAAAAACAAGCAGGACAAAAACCAGGAAATAAACAGAGGGCATGGACACAAGGTAGGGTAAACACAAGCACACGGGTAACAGGATATAAAACACAGGAAGAACATAGAAGTACATGCTGGTGAGGTCAGGAAGACGGTTCCTTGTGCTGTCTGTTGTTATCTGATACATCTCATATATTTGTTGTCCTGCTACAAGTCCCTTGTGATCGCAGTAGTGTTGCAGATCCAACTGGCTCACAGGAGCAATAGTTAGAAGTTATCTACTGATCTTTGACACTATGTTCATACTGAACTGTATACTGATCCATACTCGTCCTCAAAGTCGGATACAAAGCAGTTTCCACCTTGTTGAATGTTAAAAATATTTGTTCTGTCTAATTAATTCAGCCACAGATTCAACAGGTCTGTTCATGTAGTATTCAGGCATAGGCCTAAACATACCTGACACACTTACCTGTCTTCAGTCTATCCTAGAGAGGTGGCTGCTTTATCCTCTGATTGTTATGCAAATTACCCTAATGGATCAGACTTTATTTACAATAATTTGGAGTGTCTGTGACCGCAAGACTCAAGTCCTTAGGGGGAGTTGTAGGAGGGGTAGGAAGAGGCCCAACTCGGCCAATCAGAGAAGTGCTGGTCCAGAGTTGTGGTTATTGTCAAAAGAGAGTAAAAGTCTTGATAGTGAGATATGAAATTCAGTTTCACAGCAATAAGAATATGTTGAAATTCAAGTCTCATGGTCATGGTTGAGACATGAACTATGACAGATTGGATATGCAACCACTGGCTAATAAAGTGACACATAACTGCATTTTCTTAAAGTCTAAGAAGATAGACAATAAGAAAGACAACTTTGTGCACAGGTATGAATGCTGTGCTAGTTTGCTCATTTCAGACGGTAAATAGGTGAATATGCTCCAAAGGACACACACACAGTCACACACATACACTATTTCACTGCAGTTTTTTAGGCCAGTAACAATATGCATGTGACAAAATGTTTCTTGTTTCCTTGGTCAAATTTTGGCCGTTTGAAAACTGCCATACTAAAAGCAAAACTAAAGCCAGTATGCAAAACTAGATCAATACATTTGTAAATACATTTATGCAAATAATACACCAAACAACACCCACTGTAAGGCCAATATGTGTAGTCTGTCAGTGATTGCCTCCATGGCTCTGATAGGCTACTCACTTTTGACTGGCACCATAAGGATCAGAGAGACAGACAACTCTGAGCACAGAGCACTGAATCCTGTTTGTGCAGGTGTTTCTCTGGTTATTCACAAGGCTAATAAGGTAGGTAAATATTTTCCAGGAATTAGCTTCTTTGAAGTGTAATATTCTTTTACATTTTGCAATCAAATGAAAACAAGGTGCAATATATGACCAGACTCAGATGTAATTGTATATCATTTTATAATTTTGCAGATCTAGAACATCATGACAGCTGATAATAGTAGCAATACTCACACTGAGATAGAGGCACTCACACAATTCTCTGAGAATCTAGAGACCTACAGCATGTCATCTGCTGTTGAGGTAATACAAAAGCACTTTGATGAAATGAATAACGTGAGTCTCAATATTGCCATAACTGGGGAATCAGGTGCTGGCAAATCCTCATTTGTGAATGCCCTACGGGGGCTGGGAGACGAGGACAAGCTGTCTGCTCCGAGAGGAGCGGTGGAGACTACCATGGAGCCCACCCCCTACCCCCACCCTGTCTACCCAAAAGTTGTCTTGTGGGATCTGCCAGGAATTGGAACTCCCAATTTCAGAGCTGAGGAGTACCTGGAGAAAGTGGAATTCCACCGTTACGACTTTTTCATTCTGATTGTATCAGAACGTTTCAAAAGTAGCAGTGTTGACCTGGCCAAACAGATTAAGACAATGAAGAAAAACTTTTACTTTGTGCGCTCCAAACTTGATGACAATATACGGGCAGAAAAAAGGAAAAAGACCTTTGACCAAAAGAAGGTTCTAGATCAAATACGACAAGACTGTGTGAAAGGTAAGATACTAAAGTAACTTCAACTGTATAATCTTTAAATGTATACTTACTATGTGCTTTAAGGACAGCCCATAGGCCCTTGTGTGAAGCATCACAATCACAATAGCATCGTTGGCTTGTTACCATGCATGGATGAGTGCAGAGATAACAAACGAACAAGAGTGCTTGTCCAGACTTGTTGCTATAGAAACTAAAAGTACATGGGTTGGTCAATGGACTGGGCTACACAATATCAGAAAGTTTTATGAAAATCTGGCTGGTAGTTTTAGTGTAATTCTGATAACTGGCCAATCAGGCCAATATGCAAAATATGTGATGTAACAGTATGATTCCTTAGTACACATTCTCTAGATGGGGGCAGACAGAAATTGTGAAAAACAGTGTTGATAGGTCACCTTGGACAAGACAAAAACACTGCTGCAGTCTTTATTGACCTGACCAAGGCATTCAATTTTAGCTATGATTCTGAACAGACATAAAGACTACAGAATAGTCCAAACCATATCATATATGTGTATGTTAATTAATGTATCTAAAGTTTGTCATGAGTAATTTATTAATGGGCTATTATCTCAGCGGTAAGTAAACAACAGTTCTGTAGCACCTTCATTCGTGTAAAATTTCCATAATTATTTTTGAATTAATTAATCCTAAGGGCTTGAAGAGAGTGGAATTGAGTCTCCAAAGGTCTTCCTCATCTCCAGTCATGAGCTTGGGAACTTCGACTTCAATCAACTGCAGGAAACAATGGAGAGTGAACTGCAAAAACACAAGCATGAGACATTTCTGCTTGCCCTGCCTGTTCTTACTTTGAAGATCTTCCAGAAGAAGAGAGAAGCTCTGCAGTCTAGAATCTGGAAGTTGGCTCTACTGTCTGTTGGTGCAGCAGCTGTCCCAATCCCAGGACTCTCAATAAGTGCTGATGTGGGAATTCTGGTGACTGAAATCAAAAAGTATTACCGGATCTTTGGTTTAGATGACCAATCCCTGGAAAATCTCTCCCGTCAGACAGAGGTGCCTATTGAGGAATTTAAGGCTTGTCTCCAGTCTCCACTGCACAAGGAAATCAGCACTGATGTGGTGATGAAGATGCTAACTAAAGTGGCAGGGGCAGGTGTGATGGTAGCAGCACACTTCATCAACCTGTTGCCTTTCGGCTCTGTTCCCGCAGCAGCTTTGTCTTTTAAAACCACTAAAGTCATGCTGGATAAGTGCCTGAAGGAGCTGGCCGATGATGCCCACGCTGTCTTAAAGCGGGCACTGCCACAAACATCTGTGTGACCAACCTCAGTGCTCTTTATAATTACAGCAACACTAAATGTACTTGCAGCTGTGTACAGTACATGCAAATAGGCCTAGGATGTATGCATTATGTGCAAACAGTTGTTCTTATCATCTGTGATAGCCTGCACATACTGCTCTCATATCTGTTTACATTATATTAAAATGTACTAGCTCTGTATTCCTTTTCACCTCATTAAACATGGTTGAATATGAAAACTTTTTTGTTTAGGTTGTCATACTTTTTGTTTGTTTTCTCAATATACTGTTTAACTTGAAATAATAAATATGGAGGATCCATAGCAGAACACGTTTATAACACGTGCGGATTTGGTCAGACGTGGGCTTGAGCTCTGTTATTTTCTGCAGAAAAGTGGTTCGTCAGTTGTTTACAGCAAACTGAGTCTCTTAAAATTATGTTTTTATATATTTTATTAATTTCACTCATTTTGTTTTCTTTTTTTCCTCAATCATTTTAGGCTTATGTCATTTTATTTTCTATTATTCACTGTTCTTTGCCTTTATCTTTGTAAAGCACATTGAACTGCCTCTGTAAGAAATGTGCTAGGCTATATATATTGGTAGGTTCTGTTTATATCGATATGCGGTAGCCTATGCCAATTTTTTGAGTTAAGAGATATTGATGAGATATTTCACCAAGATGAATGAGTATGAGATGGATGCAGAGCTGTATTAATATTGGTATTTTTATGTAAATTCAAAGCTAGTTTTCTCGTGAACCGTTTATTACAGCAACTGGCAGTCATACAGTTGGAAAGCCCGTGTCGTGCAGTTTCATGTGATTTGAGCGTGGTATCTTTGTGATGAAAACTCTGTGAGTAATCTGACAGACAATAATGGGTGTGAATTTGGGGGCAAAAAGAACTTTGGCCTTCATTGATTATTTCAGGAAGTAATGTAGCTACAGTAATTGTGACCATAAAACCCTCATATTAGAAACCAAATAGCTTAGATAGTATATTAAATGGTATTCGAAAAGGCACAAATGAACTTGTGGTAAACATATCTGAACCACAGAATGTGGTCTGGAGGTGGTGATACATGGAACATCTATTTGAGCAGTGTTGCAGGGCAACCACAACCCCCCTTTCATGTGTTCTACCTGAATGATCATGATCATCACCTGGCTGTCGCACCAAGTTCATAAACGAAGTTTCTAGAACAGATCCCATGCACAGGGAGTTCTCACAGGTGGGATCAACGGGCCTGTCAAATGTTTGGCGGAATGTGACACACACACACACATACACACACACACATCCAGATCCCCAGACCTAGGTGGTGTGCACACACACACCTACACTGACAAACATCCACTCTAGCCGACCCACCAAAACAAACCAAACCAAAACCAGTTGAGCTCCATATCCAGCGCTCAAAATGGCTGACACATACACACAAAGCTCCATAGCAGATGATGTGTAAAACACATACAAACACACACACAACTCCAAATCTGAGGCACTCCATGCCTGGCCCTCAAAACAGATGAGAAACACACACACAC
This sequence comes from Tenualosa ilisha, assembly GCA_015244755.2. Classification (NCBI taxonomy): domain Eukaryota; kingdom Metazoa; phylum Chordata; class Actinopteri; order Clupeiformes; family Clupeidae; genus Tenualosa; species Tenualosa ilisha. The sequence goes on from PYXC01001219.1 coordinate 1,627,273, forward strand.
ACATCCAGCTCTTCACACCTGCTCAGTAGCATAACTGATCCCCAAGATGGGAGAGACATGCATTTGCGTGCACACAAACACACACACACACACATACGCACAGTTCTCCACACCTGCTCGGTTCCAGGCCCAGATCGCCAGGATGCTCTAAGCTCTACAGTTTTAATTCACCATACAGACTACAAGCAACACACATACAGTTGCAGTATTCTATGTGTGTTGCTTGTAGTGTCTTGTAGACTTTTTCTTGATTGCTTAGTTCTTCAAAGCAAAGTGAAGTTCACGCCAGGAAATAATGCTAAAGTTGATTTTATTTTAGTAAAATAACAAAATGCCATGTGGGGAAGCAGAGTTACCAGGAAGAAGTGGAGCATCTTCTAGTCATGTCATCTTAAGTTTCATCATTTTTCTCCCAATTTCGTTCTTCTCCAAATTTATGTAGTGTGTCTACCCCTATTTTGTATCATATTCTTCATTTAAATATGACCAGCTAAATCCCTTACTCTTATCATCTTAATTAGCATATGACCAATCAAATGAAAAAAGCCTGTCTAATATATAACGTGTTCATGTATCAACCGTTTTATACATAATGCCAAACCATTCCCTGTAAGGTGACCCAGCCGTAAGATGGGGCTGAAGACCCACAAATGAACCTAATTCTCTCAGTCCCTGACCTAGGCTCTTCCCTGGCCCTTTTTGGGTAGTAATTTCTCACACATAGATCATGTGTGTGTCTTCTAGAGTCTCTTAATTTGCCTAAACGCTCCATTCTTTTCCCATTAGACCAGAACATCCATATATATTTGAAGACAGTTAGATGAACAGAAAAGAATATATAATGTGCTGGATATGTTGTGGCCTGAAACCAAGCACCAAGATATAACTAAAGACAGTAATTCATTTTCCCAGTCTTTCAAGATACAATTAGGACATAGAAACATACTAAAAATACTTTATTGACATGAAAACCAGTAGTGCCAAGAACTCCTCTATGTTAAACTTTTACATATTTAAAATGTTCCACTAGATCATACTGGAAACTTCCTCTGTGTGATTCATGAGACTATCTGACCTTGTCTCTTGTGGGTGTGTTATCTACACAGTGGTGCCTTGTGGTGTTGGTCTGCTTTTCAGACTCTTCAGGTTCTTTTCAACAACAGTGGTCTGTAGCATTTAGCTGATTCAGGGAAAAACATGTCTGTATTCTCGGGGCCTCTCAAATGATAATTGCTTGTTCTTTTCTGTCACTGTATTTGAAACACTGGCCTTTTGGTCCTCTCACTAACCAGACACTTTAAATTCTTTGCTCTTGTACAAAAACCAGTCACATGGTTACACGAAAGTGTTAGGAATTAGAAATGATGTGTGGGTAGCTGAGGGTGTGTGTGTGTCCTACCCAATAGCTCCTGTTTTCACAAATTTGGTCTCTGCTAACGCTAACTATGTTTCAGTTTCATGTTCCTTCAGTTTCATGTTCCTGTGCCCCCATCAGTTAGCGTTAGCTGCCTTTTTGCCATTTTGTCTCACACCTTGCTTGTTTTCACACCTGCCGACAGCACTCGCCAACATTAATTTAAACGATGATTCACATTGGAGTTCTTCTTTAAGAGACTCATGCATGAATAGAAGAGAGGAGGCTCCTGTCTCTGCCTCTCTTCTGGACTCTGATCAGGAACAAGTTCGGTTTCTTTATCCTCTCATGGATCCCACTAGCATAACAGTCATCACAGCCTCACTCATTCTTTCAGGTCCTTGATCTATTGAGAAAAGGATTATGTGTTATTGAATTTCTTCATTTCCATTCTCTCATGCTTACATTGTATAATTCATACTGCCTAACACATTTTAACCTTTTCAGTTTATTTTCCAGCTTTATTTTGAGCAGCCATGATTGTATTTGCACAGCTGCTGAAATCTCTGTTTTCAAAACAGAGTTAGAGTGTGTCTTGAGTGAATTGTCTTGGTCTTTAAAATGGGGGCTCAATGTGTTTCACTTTAATACACACACACATACACACACACCTGTAGAGCAGGTCCCATAAGGCATGTGCATCTGTTGCAAGGCTGTACTGAAATGACAGTGCAAGAATGTATGTGTGCGATGTGTGTGTATGGTGTGTATTAAGTCTGGGCTTCATCGGTTGATCATTTGATGAAGTAATGTAGCTAAAGAAACTGTGACCATGAAGCCTTCAATAGGCTTTGCCGGGCCGGATGTTTCCCACCCCTGATGTATACTATGTCTAAGCTATTTGGTTGCTGACATGAAGGCTTTATGGTCACATTTTCAGGAGGCAAGGCCATTTGGCTGAGAAAAAAAAAGACGTCCCTTTGAAATGAATATATGTAATGAGACTGGCAATGCAGAATGTGGTATGGAAGTAGTAAATACCATACTTTTAACTTATGGTATAAGTTGGTATATATAGTATGGTATACTCATTATAATATTAGTTATGTGAAATAAACTGTTTTTTTTTTTAAACACACTAGGCCTAGATTTGACAAAAAATCTAAACTTTCAAAACTCCACCTGCACTGTCAAGTTTTGCAAAATGCAATAACATGGTTATTTAAAACTGTTGTGGTATTAACAAAATATGTTTTATAATGTTACATATTTTGTAGAAGACTTCAATAGCATCTGAAAGAACACATGGCTATAGGAAGTTTGAGAACCACTGAACTAGAAAACAAGAAAAAATTGCCGCATGGTATACCACACAGATGCGCTCACTGAAACAAGCTGCACACTTGAAAGGAAATGGTATGCCACTAAACTTAGAAATAGCTTAAAAGAGTATAAGACAGCACTTAACAATGTCAGGACAGCATAGTATACCTCACTAATAATAAATAAACAAAATAATCCCAAATTCCTTTTTAACACTAGCTTGGCGGACTGCAGTTAACGTGTGAATGTTTTCAGGTGTTGGGGCATTGACATTGAATGGTAAACCAGTTCTGCACCATGGTGTCCACCTTATGAAACATTAAATATACACATGTTCTATCTTTTACACCGGCCGTGGGCTTGTTTTCGCCATAGACAGTAAAATAAATCACGCAGTTTTATATCTTGAATACGTATCAGTAATAACACTCCGCTAGTAGTCTACAAAATGCATTATCAGTAATCAAATTATCTGAGTTACTCGAGTAATGATTTTAGCCCTAATCGATGGGTCTAATCAGCCCTTTCCAATGATAATTTCTTGCCCCCCAACACACACACACACACACACACACACACACACACACACAGTTAATCTTAGCTTTCCTTGGGAGGTTCAGTAATGAAATAGACTACTGTATTGCAGGGGTGTGTATATTGAAAAGTGTCCAGTTTTCCATTTGTGTTCTTTGCAGTGATCATACATATACTGTAGGCCAGCATTTCCCAAACAATCATCGTGACCAAATTCACAAGCACGTGAGACTTATTCAGTTACAAACCTATATTTATCATTTGTACCATAGGCCTACATCACATGATTTTGTAAGATTAGTTCATTTTTCAGACTTATAATTGTCATATGGTGACCCACACGAAATCTCTGGCAACCCACCTATGTGTCCTGATCCACTTTTTGGAAACAGTGCCGTAGACTATGTCCTGTGGAGTCTGCTGTAGACTAATCTTTATCTAACTCTTTATGTAGTTCTGTACAAAACAGATTGGAATCTCCAGTGTTTTTCCAAAACCAATATGAAATGCATGGCTACTAAACCTGCTTGTTGTTGTTTTAATTCACCCCCAAGGGCTTTTCAAGAGTGGTGTAGATTCTCCAGTGGTCTTCCTCATCTCCAACCATGATCTCCACAACTATGACTTCAGCCAGCTGGAGGAGACCATGGAGAGGGAGCTTCCTGAACACAAGGGTTACGTCCTCCTGCTGGCCTTACCCAACGTCTCCACCAAAATCCACCAAAAGAAGGTGGCTGCTCTGAAGGCAGACATATGGAGGAAGGCCCTGCTGTCTGGCACCTGTGCTGCAGTGCCCATCCCTGGTCTCTCCCTTGCTGTGGATGTCAACTTGTTAATAACTGAGATTAAAAAGTACTACCAGACGTTTGGTTTAGACGATGACTCTCTGGCGTGCCTTTCCTGCCAGACAGAGGTGCCAGTTGAGGAGTTTAAGGCTTGTCTCAAGTCTCCTCTGAACAAGGAGATCAATGCTGATGTGGTGATGAAGATGTTGACCAAAGCAGCAGGAGCAGGCATGATGGTAGCAGGGCATGTTTTTTTTAACATGTTGCCCCTCCTGGGCTCTTTGCCTGCTGGGGGTTTGTCTTTTATCTCCACCAAACTCATGCTGGAGAACTGTCTTAAGGAGCTGGCTGATGATGCTCAGAGTGTCCTGATGAGGGCGCTGCAGACTGAAGTTTAACAAACCAAATGTGCACTGACAGCAGTACAGAGTTCTCATGTCTTGTTAAAGATGTTACATAACATAATGTTATATAAACGTTATATTGTGTCTTATTGTTACATGGTGGTGGGTTTGGTGTTGGCTAAATATTTGATTAAGCATTAAGCACTAATGCTTGTGCTGTTTGCCCTGTCTGCTATCTCCTGTTGATATAGGTGGAGCATGTGACGTTATATTGGCTTCTGGAGCCAGCCCACTATAAAGTCCACCCCCTTTCCAAGATGTCTCTCTCTTGCGCGTCTCGGCCAGACCAGACGCCGGCTCATCCGCACCCGTGTTTTTTTGTCTAGATATGGCTTGATTATTCGTTTAACTCTAACACTGTGTATTTATTCCCTGCTCATTTTTGGTATCCCAGGTGGTTACTTTCTGCATGTTTTTAGTGTAGACAGTTAAAATAGGTAAGTAAGTGGAACACGGAAGATCACTCCTTTATTTGCCTCTACTGCGTATTGTGCGTGGGGCATGGAAGTAAGTGAGCTGTCTTCCACCTCAGTAAGTAAGTCGGAGGGTTTTCTTTGTGTTTCCTTTTACCACTATCGTAACCACCTTGGGCATCTGTTGACGGGTTTTTTTGCTTCTTGTACTGTGGAACCCAACAGGCTTAAATCAGTAAAATATAAAGCGTTTTCCCGCTTAAAGTGTTGTCTGGTCTCTTTTATGTTACGAGGTCCTGAAGTTATTTTTTACTTAAGGTTGAATTTCGTAACACTTATGAATGTTATAATTAATCTTTTCAGTGATGTATTCTGTATTCTTACAAGTAAATATTGAAAGAAAATGGGTAATTCCATTAAGGAGCTGGCTGACGATGCCCAGAGTGTAGAAACACAGGGCAACACATCACATGACAAAACTAGGAAGTAAAAACAAGCAGGACAAAAACCATGAAATAAACAGAGGGCATGGACACAAGGTAGGGTAAACACAAGCACAGGGTAACAGGATATAAAACACAGGAAGAACACAGAAGTACATGAAACACACAGGGGGACCAGACACAGAAACACAAGTGAAACTAAACTCAAAGACATGAGTCTAAGACAAGACACAAGGACAACAGACCAAAACCCTGACACTGGGACTAAATAATAGTCTAGGTGGTAGAGTAAAAAAGCAAACAAACTGGTAAGTCTTGTTCGGTCAACCAGAGCATAATGAAGTCGCCAGTCAGTTTACTCAGTGGTATCTATTATCTGTGATTTTTTATACATTTCTCCTGGAAGTTCTTTCTTTAAAAATTTAAGGGGGGGATCTTCCTCCCTTTCCTCAATGAAGGAGTCGCCTCTGATGAAGTTGCTAGTCAGTCGACTCAGTGGTCAGCTGCTATGCTTAGCCCCGCTTAACTGTATGCTGATAGCAATAATTTTAGAAGTGTATTCTGCCTCAGACAGCCAGGAAGCCGCCACCATTTGGCATGGCACAGAAACAACAGGGATCGTCCTCCCCGGTGATCAATGTAAATTAACGGCTGGTACCCCTGTGACTGAGGAGAACCTTTTGTTCATATTTACATTGCAAAGACAAACTTACCTCAGATAGATTTGGAATGTATATCTACATTTACATTTAGGCATTTAGCAGACGCTTTTATCCAAAGCGACTTACAAAAGAGGATAACATTCAAGCTACACAACACAATGAAAGAACTAACAAGGAGTGCATATTGCTAACATAGAATCTGCACTATTTTAAGTTGAAAGTGCAATAGTGTAACACAGTGTAGAGAAATTAAATTATTAAGTGCATTCTCAAAATTTACGCAGGAGATATTCTAGGAAGAGCTGGGTCTTCACAAGTTTCTTGAAGGTGGAGAGGGTATCAGTTGATCTGGTAGCACTTGGGAGGTCATTCCACCAGCACGGAACCAGATATGAGAAGAATCTGGATTGACCTGCACAAGGTGTTGGCTGTGCTAGAAAGCGTTCCTTAGAGGAGCGTAGCGGTTGTCGGGTGACATAGGGCTTCAGAAGAGTATTCAAGTAGATGGGAGCAGAGCCATCATTCACCCTGTAGGTCACCATAAGTGCCTTGAATTTAATGCGAGCAGCCAAGGGCAACCAGTGAAGTTCAATGAACAGAGGTGTGACATGTGCCCTTTTTGGCTGGTTAAAGACCAGACGTGCAGCTGCATTCTGGATCATCTGTAGTGGTCTCACCGCACAGGCTGGTAAGCCTGATAGGAGGACATTGCAGTAGTCAAGACGAGAGATAACCAGGGTCTGAACCAGGAGCTGGGTTGCATGTTGGGTTAGGTACGGCCTGATCTTCCTTATGTTAAATAGGGAAAAACGGCATGACCGAGCCACAGAGGCAACGTGATCTGCAAAGGTCAGTTGGTCATCGATCATGACACCTAGGTTTCTTGCCACTTTGGTGGGAGAAACAGACAGGGAGTCGATCTTGATACCGATGTCGTGATGTATGGCTTGTTTGGCTGGGAGGACCAGCAGTTCAGTTTTGGAGAGATTTAGTTGAAGGTGATGTCCTTTCATCCATGCAGATATATCAGAGAGACAGTCCGAGATCCGTGTTGACACCGTGGAGTCGTCCGCGGAAAGGACAGATAGAGCTGGGTATCATCAGCATAGCAGTGGTAGGAGAAGCCATGGGAGTGGATGATTGAGCCCAGCGAGGTGATGTATAGGGCGAAGAGAAGGGGCCCCAGCACAGATTCTTGGGGTACTCCTGTGGTGAGTTGGTGAAGTGCCAATGTCTGTCCTAGCCATGATACATTGAACGACTGTCCAGTAACATAGGACTTGAACCAGGAGTGCGCTGTGCCATCAATGCCAATGTTGGTCAGCTTGTCCAGTAGGATGCTGTGGTTGACCATGTCAAATGCTGCTGATTGGTCCAGCAGGATGAGCACTGAGGACTGACCTGCTGCTCTGGCCTCTTTTAATGCTTCTGTCACAGACAGAAGCGCCGTTTCAGTGGAGTGGCCACTTCTGAAACCGGATTGGTTGGAGTCGAGGAGGTTGTTCTGAGTGAGAAATCCTGTGACCTATTTAAAGACAGCTCGTTCATATATATATATATATATCTGTATGTTATGACATGTGAATCTATTCATGTTTGGTATCATCTTTATTGTCTCAGCACAAGGAGTACAATAGTCAAAGTGTATGACTGGTCAGGACAATCCATAAGTAATATTTCTGAGTCTTAGTGTCTACATACAACTGGATAGCCATTTAATAATGCTAATTGCCATAGGTGTGTCCTTGGGCCATTAGACACGATGGCGCCAGGTAAAGAACCAATCACCTTTTATTGTATTGTACTTCAACTGTATGCAACTCCCCTCAGTTAAGTGTATTTAAGTAGAACACTTTCATTGTTTGAGTTAGATTTAATGGTGGATGCTTTGGGGCTGAAACCCTTATGTCTCCCTTGACGCGCCATTGTAACGAATAAACCTGTTTCCTGAAGTTCCGGAGTCTGCCACCAGTCTGCAATTATTACTACAAAACTAATTGCTTTCAATGCATAGCCCTGTGCACTACTCTCTCAGCATCCCGGCTGAAGTCTGTGACTGTCTTTTTCAGCAAGTAATAGGCAGCCGTGAAGGAGAGTCCTCCAGAGACAACCGAGCCCAGCACAGGCACCCTGCTCTCAAGCTGTCTGATGATGATCTGAGGGGCCGGGGCCAGCTGGGACAGCATCTGTTCCAGAGTCCCCAGGTCCAGCTCTCGACCCAACGACGACTTCACCTCACCATAGAGATCCTGCACACAGAGTAAAACTGCTACAGTAAATTGAGAAAAAGTTAAGAAAAATAGGAGCGTAAACTCAAGGATCAGGGAATGGAAAGGAAGTGCCAGCTTCTGCAAAGAGCTAGGTCACAGAATTTGTGATCTATAGTTAATCTTACTGTGACGCCCCCCTGGGCTTGTCTCATGTTTTCTGTGTCTGTCTTCCCTCTTACTAGGTTCTGTGCGCTTGAACACTCAACATGCACTCAACACATCTGACTGCCACTTCGCAACACAACTGGTTACTGACTATTCCAGTGTAACCCATTTTGATTAAATAAATAGTTCTCACAAACGGATTCGGCACCCTCGCCTCCATTTTGTTGTTGTGGTTTCAGCTGGCCCATGACACTTACCTGATATGTTGTTCCTGTCATGGCCGCCAGGCGATGCAGAGATGCCTGGTCCAGACCAAAGTTCCTCTGGTACAACCTCAGTGTGTCCATGAGCTTAGGCAATGCCCCACCTATTGCGTCCCCACGGGTGAAACCATCCAGACAGGCAGACATGGCGACTTTCCACAGCTCAGCAGACAGCACCTTTAAGGGTGTCCCCATTTACATTTAAGTTTAAATAAAGTTTTAGAAGTTAAAATAAAGTGTTTGGGATAAAACCTAATAAATTATTTTATTACCTGTAGTAAAAAAACAGCTGAAGAGGAAATGTAGGTATGTAATTTGTAAGGATAGAGAATGTCTATGAATGTTCTGTGCCCCTTTAGCTTAGCTAATGAACAGTGTCATAACCATGGGTTTGACAACCAGGGAGCACAAATAGCTAGCTAACACACATCTGTACTCTAAGTCTAAGTTACAGAATGGAGACAGACATCCACTACACCTTTCTCTTCTGCTCCAGGATGGAGGCTGTGTAGCTGGGTAAGGAGAGGAGGAGGGCCCGTCTCTTCAGCCCCTCCAAATCCTCCAGGAGGCTGGACTGGAGCAGAGGCAGGTCGAAAAACTGTGGCTCAAAACAGGAGATCAGGAACACCTTTGGTTCCATTATTCCAGTTCTCTTGAGGTTCTGCAGGCAGTCTGTTCTAATCTCTTCCAGAACATCTGAATCCATTCGAGCTTGTGGGCCTCGCCGGCGTGCATTGGCCTGCATTTCACGATCTATTTTGTTGCGCACAAAGTAGAACTTTTTCCCAGCCTGTGAGATGGCATTGGCGAGTTGTGTGTGACATTCTCGGAACCGCTCGGAGGACAGGATGATGAAGAAGTCATATCGTAGCAGACCCACTTCTTCCAGGTAACATTCTGGCCGGAACGCTGGAGTTCCTATCCCCGGCAAGTCCCACAGACGCACGTTTGCAGCAGTAGGGTGAGCATATGCCGATGCTACCTGCGTGGTTTCTGTGACACCTGTTTCTGCAGCACTAGCGTCATCGTCATGGAGACCGCGGAAGGCGTTGATGAAGGAGGACTTGCCCGCACCGGCCTCACCTGTCACCGCGATGTCCAGAGAGGCAGAGTCAGCCTGCTCCAACATCCCTCTGACCTGTCCCATCACCACAGAAACCACACCAGATGGCAGCATGGAACTCATCTCACTGATCTCCCACTCACTGATTGGCTGAGGGGACGCCATGGTGATGCAGGCTGTCAATGAGAAATATAAAGTGAATGAATTCAGACAAAAATAGAATAAGTTCACTAATAGTTCAACTGAGATAGTAGTTTTAACTGAAAACTATTTCACATTCAGTTTATTTCATTTAAAAAGGGGTGGATAGGCTTTGTAATTCTGTGCTCATTTCAACCCTCTTCATAATCAGCTCACTTTGGATATGTGTTTTAAAAATTAACAAAAATCTGTAGTTTTGGATCCTCCTTTACAAATGTGTTAGGACGAGCCTACTGTAAATTCCTCAGCCTCTTACACAGCACTGGCTAAAGTTACTGTGGCCAACAGAGGCCTATGCCAGTAGCACTCAGCAACATGAACCAAATAGTTGTCTTGTTGTGTATAATCTGAATTCTGTCTGAAGGCTAATAGTTGAACAGGCTACCGCTACACTCCCTCTGCACTTCACATAGAGAAGATACGAACGCCTGAACTCATTTTTGCATTTGGGAGCTCTTGATCTCTATAGACCACAGGTGTCAAACTCAAGGCCCGCGGGCCAAATGTGGCCCGCCACGTCATTTTATGTGGCCCGCAAGAGCTGCAAAGTTCTGCTTGTCTTTAAAAAAATAAAGCAAAAGCGTGCATTGACTATAAACTACATTTCCCACAATACATGCCAATTATGTTACCCCCGAATTGTCGCCATCCCGCCACTAGATTGCAGTGTATCTGCATCAATGCTATTTTTGATAAATTAGTTTGATCTGGCGCTTCTCTGACTTTAAAGCACAGCACTCGGACTTTGCCATCTTTGCCGATCCTTTCACCACCGACGTCTGCACTGTACCGCACCCCAGCACCTTCAGATGGAGTTAATCGAGCTTCAAAGCAATCATAGCCTGAGAACAAAGTTCAAGGATGTTGCGATCCAGGACTTTTACCGTAAAATGCCCCCTGGTTCAATGCCACAGCATCGACGTCAAACAGCCTGTGTTCTGTCTATGTTTGGGAGCACTTATCTGTGCGAACAAATATTTTCAGTGATGAATCGAAACAAAAACAAACACAGATCACGCATCACTGATGAGAACCTCCACACTGTGTGTTCCAGGACAGGCATCTTCTCATGAACTTCACCTAAAAACTTGAGACAATATAGTTTTGAATTGAGATAACCCTGATTTTGTTATTTTGAGTTATTTACAAATATAACTTTATATGTGGAGTAATTCATTCAGTGTTTACAGGTTTATATGTTTATGCAGACAAATCTGCAAGGCTGCATGCAGCCATTTGTTTTTGTAAAATGCTACATCTGTCACATGTTCTTAACAGCTCACAATTGTTGGTTGTACTTATTCTGTTATTCTGCCCCTCTTAGCTGTGACAAAAAGGATTTGAACAAAGTTATCATAACTGATGTTGGATGATGTTTTTCTATTATTATTCACTTAGATGGTTTGGTCATTGATTGATGGAGTAATGTGGGTTTCTTAACCTAACAAAGTAATTTTTATGTGATATTAACAGAGCTACTAGCAACCTTTGTTTACATCTATGCAAATGCATATGCATTGTGATTTGAATAAGTAATAAATTCAGAGTTATTTAACATTTAGGAGTAGTTACATTTGGTTACATTTATACTCTTAGTTGCATTTACACATATGAGAAAGCTGTCATTTCTTGCTTTGGCTGAATACTCTTAGTATAAATGCAGTCTTACAGTTACATGTGGCCCTTTGAGGGCAACCATTGATGTGGCCCTGGGTGAAAATGAGTTTGACACCCCTGCTATAGACATAGAGAATATAGGATAGACATTGCATTCATTGCCATTTGGGTGCGTCTGTCACCCTGCTAAACCATCTACTTTTGAATTTGAAGTTACAGTGTAGTTACAGTGTACAAAGTTGTGGGTATTGAGAGCGGAAGCAGGTGGTTAGACATACAAATTTAGTGTGGGTTAACAGAAGACTAGAGTTGTTGACAGATTCCCTGGTTGTTGACACGATATAGCAAAAGCTAATGCGAAATGTGTAAATAGGCTGCTGAAATTCTTCGCCCGGTCAGCTGAATCCTGAAATATACAGAACCAACTCTAAAAGTTTAAAAACAGATGGCTTACCTGTCTCCAGTCGGTTAGGCCCCACTTCACTGAAGTTCATTCAGAGTCACCCAGTCCCCCGCATGCACTGTATGATTTCACGTCACTCACTGCAACAGAAAGTCAAACTTTCCTATCCAGAAGAATCGAAAGCTTTCGGTGACAGATTTACGTGGGGCTGCCTTCCTAACCACTTGGCGGCGGTAAATGCAAGCGTTGATATCTAATCCACAATCTGAAGAACGAATGTTTACTTGCCCCGTGTGCTCATGTTTTGAAAGCCTGCTTGTGATTGAATATCAAAGTTATCTAATGCGCGATGAGGCTTTGTCGGACGTTACAGAATGCTACGAAATTTAGGTCGGTGTTTGACTTCGGCAATAGGGAAGTCACGCACTGGTTCCAGGTGATATGGCAAAAGGTTCGTCCACTTGCTCTGCTTAACCTACATACAATCAACCAACCGACAGTAGACCGACAAACATTGTACTATATTGTAGTACTGTTCAATGTTGGGGACAACTAGGATAAATACCTAATAAATTATTTTATTACCTGTAGTAAAAAAAACAGCTGAAGAGGAAATGTAGGTATGTAATTTGTAAGGATAGAGAATGTCTATGAACGTTCTGTGCCCCTCTAGCTTTGCTAATGAACAGTGTCATAACCATGGGTTTGACAACCAGGGAGCACAAACAGCTAGCTAACACACATCTGTACTCTAAGTCTAAGTTATAGAATGGAGACAGACATCCACTACACCTTTTCTTATGCTCCAGGATGGAGGCTGTGTATCTGGATAGGGTGAGGAGGAGGGCCCGTCTCTTCAGCCCCTCCAGATCCTCCAGGAGGCTGGACTGGAGCAGAGGCAGGTCGAAACACTGTGGCTCAAAACATGAGATAAGAAAAACCTTTTCGTGCATCAGCCCAATTCGTTCCAGATTCTGCTTGCAGTCTGTTCTTATCTTCTGCAGAACTTCTGTTTTAGCCAGAGACTGTGGACCTTGTCGGCGTGCATTTGCCTGGAGTTCTCGATCTATTTTGTTGCGGACAAAGTAGAACTTTTTCCCAGCCTGTGAGATGGCATGGGCGAGTTGTGCATGACACTCTCTGAACCGCTCAGAGGACAGGATGATGAAAAAATCGTATCGTAACAGAGATACATCCTCTAGGTGACGTCCTGGTCGGAACGCTGGAGTTCCTATTCCCGGCAAGTCCCACAGATGCACATTTGGAACGGTAGGGTGAGCATATGCCGATGCTACCTGCGTGGTTTCTGTGACACTTGTTCCCGCAGCACCGGGGTCGTCATCATGGAGACCACGGAAGGTGTTGATGAAGGAGGACTTGCCTGCACCGGCCTCCCCTGTAACTGCGATGTCCAGAGAGGTGGAGTCAGAGTAACTCTATGTAACTTCTTGCCATTATTTGAGATAACCTTTTTTATCGATTTTATTTTGTCTGCACTTTAGGTAGCCAGTTCACTGGAGTTGTACACCAGAACTCCATAGTGTTGCTTTAAAGGAAAGATTTGGAGTTCTGGCCAATCTAGCCGTATTCACACACCATAGCGAGCTCAAATCCATACAATAATTTGCACCTAAACGTTGGATAGGCCTAGCAGGCTGAAGTTCCATTTTCAAATTAAACTAGTGCACTACACTGATACCTTAATTCAAATCTAAAGGTTTAGCCTATCTGTGCTCCTCTGAAAACGGCATCTACTCAGGGAAAAAATATAGGCTCTCTCAAGAGAATAGTGCAGCCTGTTAAACTGGCTACGTTTAAAGAAAGAAATCTAATCATATGTGCGCGAGCATACGAGATGCATGTGCGGTGGACTGAGGTGTGAAACCTTGTTGTTTCTTAAAGGATTATTCTATCTGTTTTTTTTATAATTCATAAATTTTCTCATAAACTCTCTTGGTAACCCCAGTTAATTTTTGAGAACAGTACAGTTACGCAAATCTGTTGCTGTTGCACATCAGTAGATTCAGGATGAACGCCGAGACTGCCTGACCTACAAACCCAAGTTGGTAATGAAAGTCTAGCTCTGTGGCTCTTAAATAAAATACCAGTACGTCAGTAATAAAAACAATGAAATGAAAACATGTACTTCCAAGAAGCGGTTTGATTGTATAGCCTGAGCATTTGTAAAGGCGTATTTTGTGGGACACACTGGGAGAGAAACTGGAAAGGAAATCCTCCGTGCAGAGGCTAATTTACTGAGGGAAGTTAAAAAGTTGAGGGCGTGGTGGTTTGTAGCCATGCCGATGTAATCCTCAAGGTCCAAGGAACATTCCATAAAATCTCAGAATTTTAGATATGGCGCTGCAACAGATAAAGTGGACAACATTTTGTGCAATGTTGAGAAACTGGTTCCATTTGTTCTGGTAGGATGTGATGAATGGAATCTACTGCATTCTCAAAAAAAAAAAAACGACGGGGCACTATCAATACGCTATGTGGCAGAACAATTTAGCGTCAAAATTGCTTCTGTCAAGTATCACCATCTAAAGTTTTGCTTTAATACAATGGAAATAAACCATTTCAACTTCGTCATATAAAGGTAGGGCAGAGTACATGTATTCACGATGCGGGGGGAAGTCATTGTATAGACTACTCAGGAACCCATGCCATTTAGTCTACGTCAAGGCTAAGCACGTATCCAGTCTATACATTTGAATTAAGGTTAAAAGTACTTTGATACGATATGGAGCCCACAAAATTGAAACGGTAACATAAGAAATTGTATCAGACGGCTGCAACAGACTTACTGACCACCAGAGGTTAAGAAAGGGTTGCAAAATTTCTTAGCTAATTGTTATCATGATATTTATCGACTGAGGTCATAAGAATGCTGAAAAACTGAAGACCTTCCCTACCCATTTCTGGTCGATCGGTATAATCCTGTGGCGCTGAAGTTAATTCAGATCTTCGCGTGATCCGCTGTGGCAGGTGGCAAGTCCAACTTTAATTTCTGAGGCTGTCAGTGACAGGTTTCCGATGGCCTCAGGTCTATGTTTTCCCACTTGGTGGCGGTAAGAGTAGCCGAAATAACCCTGGCAAGACTGTACTATGACCTGGGATGTGAGTTGTGAAAACGTGGGCTAATTCTAGGTAATATTTTCTAATAATTTCAAGAAACAACTTAACTTATGTGCACAATTTAGTCAAACGATCACTCAGAATGCCAAAAAAATTGTTTGTGTGTGTGTGTGACCAGCCATGTCTGTGTTGATGCAGCGGTCTTGAGTGTAATAAATTAATCGAAGGTCATGTCGCGCATATAATTTTAAGGTTGGGGGCGAATATGTAATTTGGCCTGGGGCAAGAAAGGCTCTAGGTAAGAGTTGTCGTCTGGTAAGAGACACTGGTTAGTGATATCATAGTCCATGTCCGAGAATTCTTTGACTGACAGGTGGATAAGAGCCTCTTTCAGTGGATAGTTCACCCGGCTGTAATCATGATATTTATCGAATGAGCATACCTCAGGCCACAACTACTCAACTTCATGATCCCAGAGAACGAGGTCAACTTGTGCATCAGATAGGCAATACTCACAGGAGGTTGTGAACATTTTCAGGCACTTATCACAGCATCCAAATCCTGCGCCAAACACTTGGGTCCAAATACAACAGCAATTAGATTTTCTCTTTTAATTGTTTTGTTAATATTTTATTTATTATTGTTTATTATTATTTATTTCTATGTATCTGTAAAATAGGTGGAAACACAAAGTCATTTACACTGAACAAGTGACTGGTATGCCTTTGCAGATCTTATAAATGAGTTAAAGGAATGAGTTGCGATGTGCAGACATTTTCTTGTAGTCTAGGTGTCTCTCGATTACCGGAAAGTCCCACTTGAGGAAAAGTACATTACCTAACCAAAATGTTACTCTGGTAGAAGTTCAAGTTGCCCACTAGCATGTTACTCAAGTAAAAGTATAAAACTATCTTGTATTTATGTACTTAAGTACAAGAAATAATCTATAATTAAATGTATTTAAAGGGTCTCTGCAGTACATCTATAGGGTATTTTTAAATTGTTCTCTGATGTCTCCAAAGATGGTGTGTAACTTTAGTTGGCCTGAAAATGGTACAAGGAGACCTTAACAGGGTCCTCTGTAACCTATTGAAATAGCCCCTAATTTTCCGTGCATGATAATGAACTGTGCTCTGATTCGCTGCTGTAGACTAGCTTTTTGCCGTTGCATGACTCTGATGGCAGGTTGAGTGACTGTGTGTAGAGCATTCTAGTCTCGCCTCCTTGTGGATCCGGAAATGTTTTTCCCAGTCATTTTCACCGTTGAGAAATAGATTATAACCCACGATCTGAACCACAGAATGTGGACATCTAATTAGCGACAGCAAGACAAAATAATTGTCTGTGGTCAGAAAAATGCCACAGGTTCATATGGCGTCAATCTTGTTTTAATAAAAGCACGTTTTATTTGTGATTTCATGGGGAAGCACTACACTACCCAACATCCAGAAGTGCAAATCAGCGTAAAACGCAACTTTTGATTGGTGGTGTTTCTGGTTGCTATAGAATTTGTTAATAGCAACACAGACCAGTCACATAGTCTCCGTGCTGGGAGGGAGCAATGGTGGCAGGGAAGTAAGAAGTGATCAGGTTAAACATGCAGGGTGAACTATTGTTGGGTTATAAATATTATAAATTGTATCGCTCGCAATGACTTTCGGGACAAGTAGTTCCTTCACTTGGGAGTAAAAAGTATGCACACAGTCTTGTACCTTTGCCTTTTTTTTGTCTTTTACTTAGTTTTTTCACTCGGAATTAAAGTTTATATGGTTCTGATGTACCCTGTAACTGGTTAGACTGAGTCAAGTCTTAAAAAGCTTTAGAAACAGGCTTTTCGAAACATCTATGGAGAAGTTCCAGGTTATGACATAAGGAGCACTGGCCAGCTCTATTTACATTAGTTCACTAATGTCAGAATTGCAAGGACAGAAGAACAAAACTTTATGGAGTATTACATTTCAGAGGAGGAAATGATACATCCACTGCTTGGAGATTGTAAATACACACTTCACAATGGTTAGCCAACATAACCAGATAACTGCTTCGTTATCGCAACATTACTGTTACAACCACAGGTCTAAACTTACAAAGCCTGTTGTATTTCCAGAATTGACATGTTATTCTTTTTGAAATGCACTGAAATCAGAAATAATAATGGACTTCTCCAAAAAAGTAACAGTAGTCATTTGCCCCTTAGCTCCTGTTATTTAGGCATAAAACTAAAAATAAGACTGTTGCTGTTCTCTTCATTTCAGATATTTGGTGATCTGGCATAGTTAGGATTATGTGGGGCAGACACTAATGAAATACAGGAGAGCATTGATTGGGCGATAATTCAGTGCTATCCACCAATGGCTTAGAGATAAGCAGGATAACGTAACAGACAAACTTTTCGTATTGGCCTGATTTCTCAGTTTATTTCTTCTTAGTATTAGTATTTCAGACAGCGAAGATAGTATTATATTTTCACATGCACTATATAACACAAACTCATATAGACCTATCATATTTTAAAAACAACGGGTAAAAATGGATTTGTGTGGCAGGGCACCTTTAAGTAATGAATGTAAAAGTGCAAGTCTGCTTGAAACATGTAGCTCACAACAAAATTCAGAAAAAGGAAGAAAAAAATCACATACACACCGTCAAAATGAAAAATGATGACATCACATCTACGAGTTTCACTTGTCCAATGACAAGTCAGCTTCCCCAAAACTTTGTTGTAGTCACTTAGACGACCACCAAATTCTGATATCTGATACTTGTAACTATGCCAATTAAAAATGTGGTTGAGTAAAAGTATATTAGCAGAGGAAAAAAGTAAAAGTTGAAAGATTTTTAACAACTCAGGTAAAGAATAGATACTCCCAAAACATACTTAAGTACTGTAATGAAGCATTTAAAATGATTTACTATACATCTCAGCTCTGTCTTCCTAGTTGCAAACTTTTACTAATTATCTTGGGGGTTAGTGAGACGATCTGGAGAGAAGTACATTTTCACATCCAGAGTTGAGGGGCGACATGGTGAAGATAAATAAATAAATTGCAGCAATAAACTGTGTTGGGGTTCCTCAGGAATGTGATTCTGCTCATGTGTAGTCCATGTGCAACCAGCGTGCTCTTTGCGCGTGATAGCTAAATTTAAGAAGCACATGGCAGCCTGCACGTGTCGCATTGATCATTCAATTGTGTTTGTGTGTGAAAGTATACCACAGTCCTTAGTCTTCACTGTTGAACACCCTTGAAATGTAATGAAAGTATATCCATGCAGTATTTATACATACAGACCTACCTGACATTTGTACCTGCCTTATCTATTCATTTTATACTATGATTTTATACAGGTGACTGCTTAATCCTTTGATTCTTGAGAAACACACCCCTCTCACTGTAAAATAAGACAGGGACTGCCTGGAATACCACTGATGGTTGTACCTCCCACAATAATCTGAATTCCAAAACTTGACACCGAGTACCACCAATGACCAACTTCTTCCCCGTGGGGATCTTTTGATGGTCACAAACTAAAACAGGCAGGTAAACTGTGTTTAGGAATTAAGAGAACATGTTTTATGTGTTGGTTTGTTTTTTTACATTGTGAGGTTCATGCACAATAGAATATGTGGCAATGCAGATGCAATACACGAATGATAGAATAATTATATAATAGAATTAGTGTCTACAATAGATAGGTTATGAAATATTTCTACATGATTTGCAGATCAAGGCCATCATGGCAGATTGTAACTGTGACTACTGTAAA
Source organism: Tenualosa ilisha (assembly GCA_015244755.2). Classification (NCBI taxonomy): domain Eukaryota; kingdom Metazoa; phylum Chordata; class Actinopteri; order Clupeiformes; family Clupeidae; genus Tenualosa; species Tenualosa ilisha. The sequence goes on from PYXC01001219.1 coordinate 1,645,956, forward strand.
TACTTCATCTCTGACACCAAAATAATGGCATCTGAGGAGCTCTCTGCATCTTCAGAGACACAGAGTATGGCATCTTCAGTTGAAGGACTCCAGAAAGACTTTAATGAGTTTGTAAAGCTCCACATAGCTGTCACTGGAGAGTCTGGTTCTGGCAAATCGTCATTTGTCAATGCTTTCCGTGGTTTGGGAGACGAGCAGAAACAGTCCGCTAAAACAGGGGTAATAGAAACCACCATGGAACCCACCCCTTACCCACACCCAAAATACCCAAATGTTATAATCTGGGACCTTCCAGGGATTGGAACACCCAGGTTTAAAGCTGAGGAGTACCTGGATAAGGTTCAATTTGAGCGTTATGATTTTTTCATTCTTATTGCATCAGAGCGTTTTAAAAGCAGCAGTGTTGACCTGGCTAAGCAAATTGAAAGAATGGGGAAACAATTCTACTTTGTTCGCTCTAAGATTGATGACAACATACGTGCAGAGAAAAGAAAGAAAAACTTCAACCAAGAGCAAGTTCTCAGTCAAATACGGCAAGACTGCATGAAAGGTATGATATGCTTATAACATTTAGCTGATGCTTTTATCCAAATGGACATAGGTCTATAAACACACTACATTTTTTATAAAAATGATTGTTGAAATAACACGAATTTAGATACACATTTGAACATGAGCCAGTTAGATACACACTTAACATAACATAATTATGTGTATTGCAAACTTAACATAATTTGAAGAACAAAGTTGTCTAGAGGGAGCATACCTCTTTTGACCAAGCTGAGCATAATGTACAGTGCTTCAGCTCAGCTATTACAGTTGTTTTTGTAAATCAGAGAATACTACAAGTTATTGTCCTGATACAGCATGCTGTTATTAGCTGGTGATTACTGTCATTTTTATTCCCCCAGGGCTTGTCCAGAGTAGTATCGAGTCCCCTGTAGTCTTCCTCATCTCCAGCCACGAACGTGGCAACTATGACTTCAGAATTCTGCTGGAAACCATGGAGAGGGAACTGCCTGAACACAAGCGTAAAGCACATAGGATCAACTATACATTCTCCAGTTTCATCCCCACCATTTTTGTTAAGAAGACCTCAACAGTGTATACATTCAAGGAAACATCTGTCTGTCTGTTCCACTTGCTTCTGCTAGCACTACTCAACATCGCTGTCATGGAGTGACCACTCATCTGTCACTCAGGCCGATCCAATTAGAAGGCTCCCTAAGTTTACTTGCCAACAGTTGATATTCCTGTTGCCTCTTAACACAGAACATGGTAAGCTGTCTGTGAATAATGAGCAGCAGCTATTAAATGCTGTCTGCTGCTGGAGCTGGCATGATGTTAGCAGGACACTGCCTCAATATGTTGCCCCTCCTAGGGTCTTTGCCTGCTGGGGGCTTGTCCTTTGCTTCCACTAAAGTCATGCTGGAGAACTGCCTTAAAGAGCTGGCTGATGATGCTCAGAGTGTCCTGATGAGGGCGCTGCAGACTGAAGTTTGAGTGACTGAATGCCATCATCAAGTGCTTGTTATAAACACCGCAGCCAGGCTATCATGAGTGGGTCTGTTTCACTGGTACCAAATTATGCAGTTTCACACCATCAACTTTGCCCATGGACTGAATGGACAAATTGTGATGCATCGACTTTTTGTTTTGTTTGTTATGGTTTGTCATGTCTTGTCTCTGGTTAATGTATGGTTTATAGCTGCGGAACCATCCAGTGTTTTTAATAACCTTATTGAGCGCTGCATGAAGGCTATCCTGGGTGCTTGTCTGATGTGCTGTGACTGAAGCTGTGTTTCACTGTGCCGTAAGTAATAGTTGTAATGTTGCTTGCAATGTCATTTTATGAGGCATATGTTGGAATGCAAACTTGGAATGCATTCGTATGAATGTCACAGCATGGCCACCCCTTTAATCCCCCTGGCCACCCTTCAGCCATCCCATGTAAAAAAAGCCTGGCTCTGCCACTGAAAGTCATTACGCTGTAAATGCAAATGATGGTCAAACTAATAAAAACATCTTGTGACGAAATTTTACTTTCAGATGCAAGTTTGATTCACACCTATGCAGGGAACCAGCCTACATAGTTTTACTAGTGCCGGTATTTCACTTTAAGAAGTTGGCAGATGATGCCCAGTGTGTCCTGATGAGAGCACTGCAGACTGAAGTTTGATAAACCCAACGTGCACTGACAACAGTTTTCATGTGCAGTTAAATCTGACTTTCTGTTCTTTATGAATTATTAAATAATATTATATTCTATTATATTTGGTCTTCTGTATGTTTAATTCATGTTTTGGTGATGTTTTCAGTAAAGTTCCAAGTAAACAATGAAAGCTCTACCCAGTGCCATGTTACCCAAATTCTACATGGAACTTGTATACTCATCTTGACTGACAAGTAGTTAATTTCAGTTAAGATCAGTCTGTGGTATTTTGGAAATGGCCTTACATGGCCTTCAGAATCAACCCTGTTCAACTCCAACTTGGGTGGAGAGGTTGGTCTTTAAAATGGATTTGTTGTGTTTCAAAACCAGTTTGAGGCATTATGGGAATGTGCGGTACTCAGGGGAGGGAGGCGCTATGAAGTAACCATGCAATGCACAGTTCCACACCCACAATCTACGTCTGATCAGGTTCAACTTGTTTCCTCTTCAGCTTGACAGCATATGTACTCATGAAGTTAAGCGTTACTGTGCTGCTGAGATCACCACCAGTTATTTGGTTTCTGCTCCAAATGGAGACCTCTGTGGCACAGTCTGATGACCTGACCAGTGACTGGGACATCATTACAGAAGCAGAGGTGGATGCTGCCAGACAATTCATGAAATCATTAGGAGATTTATCATTGATCAGAGATGAGGTGCTGATTGGTTACATTAACGAGTTGGATCATGTAACGTTGAACATTGCCATCACTGGGGAGTCTGGTTGTGGTAAATCCTCATTTGTGAACGCCCTGCGGGGCTTAGGGGACGATGAGGAGAAGTCTGCTCCAACTGGGGTTACAGAGACCACCATGGAACCCACATCCTACTCCCATCCTAAGTACCCAAACGTCACCATTTGGGATCTGCCTGGCATTGGAACTCCCAATTTTAAAGCTGACGTGTATCTGGAGAAAGTTCATTTTGAGCAGTATGACTTTTTCATCCTTGTTGCGTCAGAACGCTTTAAAAGCAGCAGTGTTGACCTGGCAAAGCAGATTCGGAAAATTAAGAAAAATTTTTACTTTGTGCGCTCCAAAACTGATGTTGACATACAAGCAGAAAAAAGAAGAAAAAGGTTTGACGAACAGCAGGTTCTTCATAAAATACGACACGACTGCATGAAGGGTAAGATAAGTCATTCTTTGTCTCTCACACTCACACACATACACAAACAGAACACACACAGGACACATGTGCCCACAAATGAATGCCCAAACAGTACTAACATTCATTGCAAGATTGGTAATAAAACATTGTAAATGTGGCTAATGGCAATAATTTGTAAATTTAGAAAACATTTCTCTAACAAGAATTAAACACACCTAGAGATATTGGTTGTACAGTGGGTGACACTCTAAAATGTCCACAATGAAAAGGCACAAAAAGCGATATTAAAGAGAGAGATTGTTTTGTATAAGGAATGTTTTTGATTGTGATTCCTCCCAATTCTTCCTTTTAAGGGCTTGAAGAGAGTGGAGTTGAATATCCAAATGTTTTTCTCATCTCTAGCCATGACCTTGGCAACTATGACTTCGGTCAGCTGCAGGAGACCATGGAGAGAGACCTCCAGAAACACAAGCATGACATGTTCCTGATCTCTCTTCCTGTTGTCACAATGAAGATTCACCGAAAGAAGAGAGAAGCTCTGCAGGCCAGGATCTGGAAGGTTGCTCTTCTGTCTGCTGGTGTAGCAGCTGTTCCCATCCCAGGCCTCTCAATCTGTGTGGATGTTAGAATTCTGGTGACTGAAATCAATAGGTATTATCAGGCCTTTGACCTGAATGATGAATCTCTGGAAAATCTCTCCCATCAGACAGAGGTGCCGGTTGAGGAGTTTAAGGCTTGTCTCAAGTCCCCCCTGAACAGGGAGATCAGTGTTGATGTGGTGCTAAAGTTGCTGACCAAAGCTGCTGGAGCTGGCATGATGTTAGCAGGACACTGCCTCAATATGTTGCCCCTCCTAGGGTCTTTGCCTGCTGGGGGCTTGTCCTTTGCTTCCACTAAAGTCATGCTGGAGAACTGCCTTGAAGAGCTGGCTGATGATGCTCAGAGTGTCCTGATGAGGGCGCTGCAGACTGAAGTTTGAGTGACTGAATGCCGTCATCAAGTGCTTGTTATTAGCTCTGCAGCCAGGCACAGCACCCAGGCTATCATGAGTGGGTCTGTTTCACTGGTACAAAATTATTCAGTTTCACACCATCAACTTTGTCCATGGACTGAATGGACAAATTGTGATGCATCGACTTTTTGTTTTGTTTGTTATGGTTTGTCATGTCTTTGAGATGCACGCTGTGCATAAAATGTGCTATATAGATAAACATTACTTAGCCTCGGGCAGTCTAAGTCTCCGCCTCTTCCGGTTGGTTCACTGGACCTTCACTGACAGAGAATTTGAATGGGCGTCAATGGAAAGAAAATAATAAATAATTATTTTCTGGTCGTGGTCATCATGAGCCCTATACACATAATTACACATATAGTTTATGTTAATTTTTTTCGATATTTTTTCAAGTAAAGAAAGATTCATGTCATGTCACGTTCATGTCATGATTGGTGAGTTACAGCGTTCGGTTTCTCAACAGGTCTTACAGGCTTCGTTATTAAGGGAAAAGAAGGCAAAGAATGACGACATAAACCGTTGCTAAACCACTGCTTAGTGAGATAGAATGTAGCATGCAGTAACCGTGAGTTAGCATGACCTCTAGCCCTATCGTTTTCAAAGCGATAGTGATGTCTCAGACAAGGGTGTAGTCTGATAATCAGCTTCACACAGAACATCATAACCTTTGAAGCCTGTCAGAAAAAAGTTTCTCAGTGTGCAAAATTGTGTCTAAAAATCTCAAACAGCATATGTGAAGCTCGTGACACAACACAAGACCAGACCAGAGAAAAGACCAAGACCAAACCAGACCAAGACCAGAATTTTTATCTCTCCATTGACACCCCTTCATATTTTCTGTCAGCGCAAGTCCCTAGACCCTGACTTATGCTCCCTATGGGAGAGGGTGTCTGGGGCTATCAATTAAAAAAAAAAAGTATATTTTTAGTAATAGGACATACACTGATGAACTAGATAATGTAAAGCTGAACCTTGCCATCACTGGGGAGTCTGAATCTGGTAAATCCTCATTTGTGAACGGGACGATGACGAGCAGTCTGCTCCAACAGAGGTGGTGGAGACCACCATGGAACCCACACCTTACCCAACCTGAATACCCAGATCTTGTTGTGTGAGATCTACCTGGCATTGGAACTCCTAATTTTAAAGCAGAGGTGTACCTGGAGAAAGACCAATATGACTTCCTCCTTATTATCACATCAGAGCGGTTCAAGAGTACCCTGGCTAGCATGCAAGCAGCCTGGAAAAGTGTGGGTTTGAATCCTGGCTGCCACCGTTGTGCCCTTGAGCAAGGCATTTAGCCCTAAGTTGCTCCAAAAGAGACTGGTCCTGATGTAATTGATAGTTGACAAAATATGTAAGTCGCTTTAGATAAAAGTGTCTGCTAAATGCATAACTGTAACTGTAACTGTAAGAGTAGCTCTGTTCAACTGGCGGAGCAGATCCATAAAATGAAAAAGAGGTTCTACCTTGTGCGCTTCAAGATTGACAATAACATATGGGCAGAGAAAAGGAAGAAGAACTTCAACTGAGATCAAGTGCTTGATAAAATACAACAGGATTTTAATAGAAAAATCATAAATGGAAAAAAAACTCAAACACTGAAATTGCCACCATTTTTTGTTTGTTTGTTAAGGTCTACACATCTCTTCTTATATCCTGTTCCTAAGGACTCCTCAAATGCACTCCCCTGCAGTCTTCCTAATATCCAGCTATGAAGTTGGCTTCTATGACTTCAGCCTACTAGAGGAGACTTTGAAGGCAGATCTTTACAAGCATAAGCATTACACTTTACTGCAGTCTCTCCAAAATGCACATGAAGATGAAGATCCACCAGGGAAAAAGGGAGGCTTTGCAGGAAAGTATATCCTTGAAGGCCCTCCTGTCTGCAGCCATGCCAACAGTGGCCATCGTTACTGTCAACTGCCTACTGTCTAGTGAGAGAGATCAGACGGTATTGCTATAGCTTTGGTTTGGATCACCACTCCCTGAAAGGTGCCAGTTGAGAAGTTTAAGGCTTGTCTCAGGTCACCCTTGAACAAGGAGATTAGTGCAGATGTAGTGATGAAGATGCTGGCTACAGTGGCAGCACCGGGAAAGTCAGCAGTCAAGCTCTGCCTTAGCTGTTTACCCATGCTGGGCTCCACACAAATAGGGCCATTACCATTTGTTACTGCCAAAACCATGCTTCAGAAGTGCCTACAAGAGCTGTAGATGATGCTCAGTGAATCCAAGAGATGTCAGTCTAAGTTCAGTCTAAAGTAATTGAAACACACAAATTGAACACAAATTGAAAGAGAAATTTAAAGCATTTTTGGTTGACCTACAGAGAGCAGAAGGTGGTGCTGTGATGCAGCTGACTACAGTAGCTACACCATGAATGGGCAGATGAGAGATGGCCTCAAGGGCAATAACAGGATTGAAGTCAGACACAGCATGAAAGGAGGAGTTGCGTGGAGGTGGGTTACAAATTCACTGGCAGAGAATGCAGAATGGTGACACAGTGGCAGATGCAGTCTTACTGAATTATAAGATGGGATCAGTTCAGCAGTCAGCTAAGATCTTAAAGGGGACATAGAGTAGATTGGAATATTGTACCTTGTTCTCTGATGTTACAATAGAATATATTCAACTGTAATTTATCAAAAATAAGCTCAAGTGCAATTTTACAAGCCCAATTAAAACCTTATACTTATGCTGGGTATTGAAATTGTCCTTTTGGCTAAATGGCGCCCTCCCTGGCAACCTCCATTGAACTTCAATTACTTTGTGCTATTTGATCACTTGTAGGCTTTGTTGCAATTTGCCTATATTTTACTGGCTATTTCTAAGTTTAAGGTTTTTATGAAGGAGAGCACAACCATGTTCCTCGTGTTTATGACAGCTCTTTGGTCATGCACTTCTCTCTTTAGGGGTTAGGAGAAACAGATGAGAATTAAATATCTTATTTATGAGACAAAGATAAAAATGACAAACCTGAAGTAATGTTTCCTCTGAGGTGATTTTGTGAGGATGCTTTAATATCCAGGGAACCGTGACCCTGCATCACAAGGGTGAAATGTTATCATAAACTCTATGAAATATCTGTCCATTTGAAATCAAATCTTCTGCGGAAGACAAATCTGTTTCCGTTGCCAAGACATTAAAAGTGACTCATGATTAGATCATCCCGCAAGTAAATGACCCGAATTGACCACCACCAAGCACCATACATCAAGCGTCCTACGTAGTTCTAAGCTGTATGTCTTTCTTAATGCCCTAACTTCAGCACATCTTTCAGCATCTTGATCTTTCATTTGTGTTGTGCATTTCTTATGCACACTTCATCCACATGTTGCCCTCTAATGGCTGTGGGACTGATTCTGTCTCCACTGAAGTCAGAGTAGAGAAATGACAGATTGTATTGTGCACACAGGGTATTGAAGTGGTCTTGAGTGCCCAGAGTTTCAGTTACAGTTATAGTTCATGTATCATACTGTGCTGTCTGATGGTCAATTTGTCTGTATCCAATTTTACTTAAAACAATGTGAAATAAATGCTAGGATCCTGTATGTGCTATATTATTTGTGACTTTTCATTGATGTTAGTAACATTAACTGTAACTCCTCAATGACTTTAGCATTAACTGTAATTCCTCATTGACATAAGCATTAACTGTCATTTAATGCTCTCAGAGTGTCCTTATAAGGGCACTATCATGTCCCAAGGTTAGAGCCAAGGACACTATGCACAAGAACTGGAATGAATAAAGAAAATAACCATTACAATAGGCACTATACGGTGGGCAGAGACTCTCTGCTTCAACCAATCGCTACAGTTTGGTTGTTGCGTATCTTATGTGCTAGAATGCACCGTTTGAATTCAGAAGTCATCGCTTTCAGCCCTCTGAGACGGAGCCAACCAAACCCTACAGTATGCTCCCTGACGCAGTTGCTGGAGGTGAATGAAATTGAGCGGAAGCACTTGGTGGTGCTAGCCTGTCTACATGATGATACCCAGAACGTTATCCGTTTATACTTGAAGATGACATTGTACTGGGTGGAGGCACAGTCACTTGTGTATAGTTAGAGAGGTTTGGGGCTGATGCAACAGCCCATGAACTCTGGGCTCAATTAGAAGCTCAGCAACAACTACAACACATTGCATTTACAGTATCAATCAGTGTCTTTCTAGATGCCCAAAGTGCTGTATCGTGGAAGGGGACCTCACTAACCACCACCCCACCTTGGGTCATACACAGCATCATAGTGGGGGATGATTAGGAGCCAGATTGAAATGGGCCAGGTTGGGGCTTCAGCCAGGACTGCACAGAAACCCCTACTCTTGCGACAAGTGCGTCTTTCATGACCATAGTGAGTCAGGACCTAAGTTTAACGTCTCATCCGAGGATAGCCCTTCCTACAGCATAGTGTCCCTGTCACTGCACAGGGGTATTGGGATTGATCTATAGGCCAGAGGGAGTGCCACCCACTGGCCACCCACCATGTGAATTATGTCTGTAGACTGTGTGTACAGTATGTATGTGGTTGTGCATGTGTGTGTACAGTATTTAGTGTCTACAGTAAGTATGTGGTTGCGTGTGTTTGTGTGCACACGTGTGCTTTTAATTCACTGAAACTTCAACTTTTAATTTATAACTTTTCACTTTGTAGTTGCACCTCAAATCTTGTTGTTTGTGTTGCTTACAATGAAGTTTTAATCATCACCATCATTACAGACAGCATAATGAAATGAAGAAAGCAAAAGGGGACAGGAAAATGTTAGGCATGCTATAACTGTAATAACCAAACGGAAATCATAATGTAAATGCCCTTAATCATCAGGCTGTTACAGTGAGCCTGTAACATGGACAATCATTTTGTATATCATGTTATAATATTTTGTGGTTTTGTACACAAATTGTACAATCTAGCAGTTCTTAACTTGTTTGGCCTTTCCCATTGCCAGTATATCATGACCCAAATTTTTAAACCTGCATTTATATAAGAATATCAACAAAGCAAAGGTTAACTGATAACTTTACCACACCCACTGCAGAACTTTATCCTGTCCAACTAGCTCCCCTCCCAGCACCTCTGAATCATTTCAGGGAAGTGATCTAAGTGAGCGTAATTTCACCTGTCACTGTGGTATGTATCTGCTTGGCTAGCTTGCTTTATTTTGTAGTTTAGTTATTTAGTTTAGCTTAGCAACTTTTCCTCTGCCCACTTTTTAATGGTTTTAGCAGATTGCTGTGTGGTTATAAAATTGTTCTTTGTTCAACAGTTAATGCTTGTGCAGCTGTTTTGTCAGTTTCACAAGCTCAGGAGCAGGGTTTTTGTTTGTCAGTTTGTGTTTCCTGTGAGCCTTTTCAGGTCACAAGTGCTGGTGAACTGCAGTAACAGTTGATGAAAAATGCAAGTAACCACTGCACACTAAAATAGGTGTAGTGATTTTTCTTCAGCGCAAACAGGTCTTTGTAAGCATGTTGTAAATATCAACAATAAATAGCTGTGATTTTAAAAGGTTCCAGATAGGTCATGTGACCTCCACTTTTTACCTGAGTTTCCCATAGGTTTAGAAATTAAATTAATATACGTTGTGTCAAATCTATGACATTGTTCAATAGAAAAACACCATTAACTACACTAGATTCAGGCATCCTCAAAAATAACTAGTCTGCCAAGCACCAACCAATAGAAATAGACATTAAACAAAAAATATTCTTCCTATGAATAATGAAATAAATATTCTAAAAAATATAATGAAAACAATACAAATTATTGATTAATGAATAAATGGTAACAGTAGTGTCCCCTCTATGCCAACACCTTTCCTGGCACAAGGGAAGTACTGAAGTTAACCTAATTTAATACCAAGTCATCTTAGGGGGCACTGAGGTGGACAGTTTGAAGTCTGTGAATCCACAAGATGTCCAGTTTTGAAGGAGATGGTGCCACTTGTCAGATGTTGTGTCCAAAGTGGCCACAAATGACTTTCAACTTGTGTAGTTTGTTGTGATGTTCTCATTTATAGTGTTTGCAGAACCTTTCCTAGAGGAAATATCAATAAATAGCCTTGTGACTAACAGATTTTTTTTGACCAGAACATGGTATCTGCTGTTGAAGAGCTTCACAGATACTTTGATGAGTTGGATAATGTTCTGCTGAATATTGCCATCACTGGGGAGTCAGGTGTTGGTAAATCCTCTTTTGTGAATGCTTTTCGTGGGTTAGGGGACGATGAGGAGCAGTCTGCTCCAACAGGGGTGGTGGAAACCACCATGGAGCACACGGCCTATGCCCACCCCAAGTACTCAAGTGTCATCGTGTGGGACTTGCCAGGGATTGGAACTCCAAATTTTAAAGCTGACGAGTATCTGAGGAAAGTTCATTTTGAGCATTATGATTTCTTCATCATCATTGCATCAGAGCGTTTTAAAAGCAGCAGTGTTGACCTGGCCAAGGAGATTCAGAAAATGAGGAAGCAGTTTTACTTTGTTCGCTCCAAGATTGATGATAACATAAGGGCAGAGAAAAGGAAGAAGAATTTTAACCAAGAGAAAGTTCTTGATCAAATTCGGCAAGACTGTATGAAAGGTAAGATATCAACTTTGTTATTTCATCCAAACCAAGCATTTTTCAACAAGCTTTACAGCCTTTAAGTGTACTGCCGCCCTCTCTGGGTGCCTACATATTCTAGCAGTCTACTGTCTGGCTGCTATTTGTTGAAAGATGTGTGGAGGACCACATTTGTATTAGCACAGCATATGTTCAAATGACTTATAAGATAGTACCAGAGCGGCTTAAAGTGGAGCGAGAGGCACAAACATCCGTTAAGTTCAGAAAATCACTGAAAAGTTTATATTGTGATGTTATGTGACATTCCCACTTATACAGACAGGAACTGTTCACGTTTGCTCCCATTGTAACATATTATGTTGCTCTATCTTGGTCAGTATTCAATGATCTTTGATAGTACTCTGCCATCACTAGTGCTTCCTTGTAGCTCCCTTACAAGCTTCCTTGACAAACGAAACCTTTAAAGATCACCTGGCACATCTGATTAACTCAAAAGAGTGCATGTTAGTCAGTTCGTCTTTGACTAATGGTTGCCCTTGTCTGGCCAAGTCAATCAAGTTACAGTCAGATTAAAAGATTAAAAGATTAAGTCAGATAAAAAGTTCCTCAAGTTCCTCAGATGAAAAGTATATTCTTACTGAAAACCTTTAATCTATCCTCAGGGCTTGAACAAAGTGGAGTTGAATCTCCAAAGGTCTTCCTCATCTCTAGTCATGAGTTTGGCAAGTATGACTTCGGGCAGCTTCAGGAGACCATGGAAACAGAGCTACCCAAACACAAGCGTGACACACTTCTGCTTGCACTACCCAACGTCACAATGAAGATCCTCCAGAAGAAGAGAGAAGCTCTGCAATCTAGAATCTGGGGGATGGCTCTGCTGTCTGCTGGCATAGCAGCTGTCCCAATCCCAGGCCTCTCAATCTGTGCAGACGTGGGATTATTGGTGACTGAAATCAAAAGTTATTCTACAACCTTTGGTCTGAATGATGAGTCTCTGGAAAATCTCTCCCGTCAGACCGAAGTTCCAGTTGAAGAGTTTAAGGCTTGTCTCCAGTCCCCTCTGAACAAGGAGATCAGTGCAGATGTGGTGATGACGATGCTGACCAAGGTGGTGGGAGTAGGGATGATGGTAGCAGGATACCTCCTCGATATGTTACCTGTTGTGGGCTCTGTGCCTGCAGCAGGTTTGTCCTTCACCACCACCAAACGCATGCTGGATAAGTGCCTGAAGGATCTGGCTGATGATGCTCAGAGGGTGCTGGAGAGAGCTCTACAGACATCATAAAGAATAGCCATGTTGGAGGAGTAGTAACATCACCAAATGTTATTTAAGGTGGTGGCGTAGTGGTTAAGGAACCTGGCTTGCATGCAAGTAGCCTTTAGGAATTGTGGGAATTGTGGGTTCCTGGCTGCCACCGTTGTGCCCTTGAGCAAGGCACTTAGCCCTAAGTTGCTCTAAGGGAGACTGGCCCTGATGTAATTGATAGTTGACAAATGTAAGTCGCTTTGGATAAAAGAGTCTGCTAAATGCATAAATGTAAATGTAAGGTCCACAAACCCATGTCATCAGTACCTAATAGATGTAAGGCAGCATTAACTTTGTTTGCTAACTACCAATGTGGTTCCTATTATCAGTTTGCAAGGGTTAAGTAATGTAGGAAGTAACAGTAGGAATCTCTGACTAAAATATATTATCTGACTAAAAATATATTATTAGTAGTATTATTCTCTACTCTACAGATTATTACAGTGGAAACATTTCCAAGTTGCAGGTTCCCCAACTTACAAAGTAAATGGGTTTGTTCCAACAGCTCAGTTAAACATGTTGCACTGACAGATATTTATCCTTCTGCTGTTCAATCCGATGAAAAATTAGACATACTGCATTGTCATTACAGATAGTTTAATCAACCCTGTCAACTTTTGTGCTTTTGTTCTATGCCAGTTACTGAATTATTCACCTCATAATGCTGAATACTTTGAATGAATTTTCAGTGAGGAACAGAATTAGAAACCGGTGGTGGATGTTGGAAGACAACTGCAAGTTCCACAGTGTAACAACCTTGACACTGGAGATGGTTTTCCCTTCAGAGAAGCCTCTGAACATTAGAATTAACGACACTGAACAACACTGAAGCAGTGCCTGCTTGATTATGCTTGATTATGCTTGATGTGATTGCACATGTGGTCAATGATAGCTCCCTGGTACAGCATCGGGGTCATTTGCAACTGCCACAACCCATACAATAAACTTTAAGAAATATATTTTTCAGTGTCAAAAATGAGTATACTGTAAATACATTTCAGTATACTTGCATTGTTATAGCACTGGCATATAATGGTCATTCAGATATGTACTGTATACTGTAATATGTATGAATTTAACAGGGAATAAAAAGCAACAGGTTTGTACTTCTGAAATATAAAATGATACATGATATGATCTGATAAAATGTACATTGACTTTGCAAAGCCATGATGGTTGGAAAGTTTAACTTTAAAAAGTATTTATTTATTTATTACTTTATCCTGCACCTGTGTACAGTAAGTTTGTCCCAATGTGTTTACAGACAGAAAACATACACATTTTAAATAAAATTTTTATTTTAAATAAGCATTTAGTCCAAAAAACTAAAGAGCCAGGAGATTCAGGGCCCAAGAGTTGAGCCTATTCCAGTTCCACAAATTTGGTAGATAATAGCATAGATAACACAGATGGCAGATAAAATACGTGCTTTCCACAACAGCAAAGGACAGACATTTTATGTGTTTAGCTGAGCTGGCACGGTGAGGGAGTGCCTATAGCCTAGGCGTTTACACCACCGAACATAAAGCCAGACACAGGAGGGTGAAAAAACATGGAGTTCAGATGATAAGCATCTAAAATGCACCTACAAGATTAACTTGACAAAGATGTCAAATTACACAGATTCTGCAGAAACTGAATCTTAAAGTGAAAAGACACTTCAGAAACATTATGAAGACACTTCAGAAACATTATGCAGACACTTCAGAAACATTATACAGTGCTTGTTGTTGTTGTTGTCTTCCATTTCTGTTGTGTGTTCTGACAGAGAACGGTATGGTACCTTTCAGGGATGGTTGGTGAGAACTACACCTGTTTATCTGTTCTAGATTTGATGTTCCAGCAACAAATCTGTCATGCAATTGTTTATTTAATTGGTACAAAAATACAATAGTGTGGACCGGTGTTTACTTGTCCTTCATATACACCACATACCATTATCAAAGTTAGTCATAAAAGCAAATCGTAAATAGTTAAAAATATTTGCTTAGTGTTGCTTCAGGGCAGAAAACTAGCAAGTCCTGGCTGTTCTCTCACAAGTCAATGTGGTAGTCCCCATGATCAACTGGTGAGCTCAGTGTCTGCTTGCCTGCAAAGCCTTCCTAATAACCCTCTCTGAATCCTGGCTGAGGTCACTGAGTGCAGTGCTGAGCAGATAATATGCAGCCATGAAGGAGAGTCCTCCAAAGACGACAGAGCCCAGCACAGGCACCCTGCTCTCCAGCTGTCTGATGAGGATCTGAGGGGCTGGGGCCAGCTGGGACAGTAGCCGTTCCAGAGTTCCTGAGGCCAGCTCTCGACCCAACGACGACTTCACCTCACTGTATAAATCCTATGGGGGAAAGAAAGTATAGGGGATCAAGTAAATAAATGTAAGATGGGGGGTTCCTGTGCCACAGACCCACAGACCCAGGGACCTGGAGACCCAGGGTTCACGTCCAACCTGGGGTCACTTCCCGGTCCTTTGCTGTCTCTCTGTCCCACTGGTTTCCTGTAGCTCTCTACTGACTGGACTGAACAAGGGCACAAAGCCCCAAAAATACACTTTAAAAGTACATGTAACATAAGAGACAACGGAATTGATAAGAGTGGTTTTCCACATGCCCACAAGAACAACAGCATTTAGGCTGGAAAGCCAGGGGTGTGTTTCCCAAAACCAGAATTGCATTGCACTGCAACCAACACATTTGCTAACTCAGTAAGCAACTATGGTCTTGGGAAGCACATGCCTGGTCAGTAAGTCCATAAAAACAGGTATTTATCCTACACCATACTGCTAGTAATACTAAAGTATTACCTAACCTTTCCTCTGCCTGGCTGATAAGATACCTCACTGATGCACAATGAATTTGCAATCTAAAGTTCATCTAACCTGATATGTTGTTCCTGTCATGGCTGCCAGGCGATGCAGATTTGCCTGGTCCAGGCCAAAGTTTCTCTGGTACACCCTCAGTGTGTCCATGAGCTTAGGCAATGCCCCACCTATTGCGTCCCCACGGGTGAAACCATCCAGACAGGCAGACATGGCGACCTTCCACAGCTCAGCAGACAGCTCCTTTAAAGATGACATCCTTAAAGCTTTTAGATTTACCACAGCCTTCAAAACCTTTTTTACACCCATCTTGAGCTTGATCTTGAAATCTTGAAATTACTGATTTCACTCTGCAGTTCAGTTTAGCCATGAAGCCTACTTGCACTTTTCTTGTTTGCCTGAGATAGGGAACCAATCAAAAGCAGGCTTTTACCCCTAAAAGGTATTTTGATCCCACCTCAGAGAAGTGGGAGGTGACAGCTATGTATCCAGACTAAGTTCAGTCTCGGATTAAGGTTATCGGTTCTGAAAACCAGACTACATTTACCACCCACACATTTTTATTCATAGTTAATCATGTTCCATAACACAAAGACAGCATTTCTGGGCAAGAACCCCAACACTTCAATCATTTTATTTTTTCCAAAATAATGTCTACTGTATATTCATATTTTACCTTTTTTCACAGTATAATCATAGGCCTACACGATAACCTTCTATTTTGGGATATATTTTTTATTTCTGCCATCCTCGCCTAAGTAAACCCAAACGTGGGTCTGGATTGAAGTCCCTCACCTCTATTTCCAGGGGTGTGCCCAGCTTGAAATGAAAAGATACGCTGAAGCATTAAAACACACCAAAACCCTTTGGAGAGTGCAGCACACACACTCTGGCTTAGCTAATGAACAGTGTCATAACCATGGGTTTGACAACCAGGGAGCACAAATAGCTAGCTAACACACATCTGTACTCTAAGTCTAAGTTACAGAATGGAGACAGACATCCACTACACCTTTCTCTTCTGCTCCAGGATGGAGGCTGTGTAGCTGGGTAAGGAGAGGAGGAGGGCCCGTCTCTTCAGCCCCTCCAAATCCTCCAGGAGGCTGGACTGGAGCAGAGGCAGGTCGAAACACTGTGGCTCAAAACAGGAGATCAGGAACACCTTTGGTTCCATTATTCCAGTTCTCTTGAGGTTCTGCAGGCAGTCTGTTCTAATCTCTTCTAAAACATCTGAATCCATTCGGGCTTGTGGGCCTCGCCGGCGTGCATTGGCCTGCATTTCACGATCTATTTTGTTGCGCACAAAGTAGAACTTTTTCCCAGCCTGTGAGATGGCATGGGCGAGTTGTGTGTGACACTCTCGGAACCGCTCGGAGGACAGGATGATGAAGAAGTCAAATCGTAGCAGACCCACTTCTTCCAGGTAACATTCTGGCCGGAACGCTGGAGTTCCTATCCCCGGCAAGTCCCACAGACGCACGTTTGCAGCAGTAGGGTGAGCATATGCCGATGCTACCTGCGTGGTTTCTGTGACACCTGTTTCTGCAGCACTAGCGTCATCGTCATGGAGACCGCGGAAGGCGTTGATGAAGGAGGACTTGCCCGCACCGGCCTCACCTGTCACCGCGATGTCCAGAGAGGCAGAGTCAGCCTGCTCCAACATCCCTCTGACCTGTCCCATCACCACAGAAACCACACCAGATGGCAGCATGGAACTCATCTCACTGATCTCCCACTCACTGATTGGCTGAGGGGACGCCATGGTGATGCAGGCTGTCAATGAGAAATATAAAGTGAATGAATTCAGACAAAACTTTACCTTTGCAGACACTGTGTCAAATTTCTCATATAATGTCATATCTGATTATTCTTTCTGTGTATTTCAAAGTTATGATAATTTCAGAAAAGCATTCTAGGGCTACATAATGCTTTCCTTGGGCACTCAACACAGGAACTGGCTATACAGGATCACTGAATGATAGTCTACATGAACTGCACAAGCAGGTCCATTGGCACGTTATCATTAGTTGTGTTTGAGTCCATTTTTTAAATAAGTAAATATATTAAAGTTTTCTTCTATAGACATACATTGAAGACCATTCCATAAAGTGTCACAGTGAGTGGGGACACAAAGGAAAATATTTTAAGCAGCTTTGTTGAGTAACTGCACAGCTGGTTCCATGAGTTCTGATTGGATGCCATGCCAATGTTGTGCAAGTTCACACATCACATGAACTAGTTTAAAGTTCACAGAAAAATAGAATAAGTTCACATAATAGTTCAACTGAGATAGTAGTTTTAACTGAAAACTATTTCACATTCGGTTTATTTCATTTAAAAAGGGGTGAATAGGCTTTGTAATTCTGTGCTCATTTCAACCCTCTTCATAATCAGCTGACTTTGGATATGTGTTTCAAAAATTAACAAAAATCTGTAGTTTTGGATCCTCCTTTACAAATGTGTTAGGACTAGCCTACTGTAAATTCCTCAGCTTCTTACACAGCACTGGCTAAAGTTACTGTGGCCAACAGAGGCCTATGCCAGTAGCACTCAGCAACATGAACCAAATAGTTGTCTTGTTGTGTATAATCTGAATTCTGTCTGAAGGCTAATAGCTGAACAGGCTACCGCTACACTCCCTCTGCACTTCACATAGAGAAGACAAGAACGCCTGAACTCATTTTTGCATTTGGGAGCTCCTGATCTCTATAGACATAGAGAATATAGGATAGACATTGCATTCATTGCCCATTTGGGTGCGTCTGTCACCCTGCTAAACCATCTACTTTTGAATTTGAAGTTACAGTGTAGTTACAGTGTACAAAGTTGTGGGTATTGAGAGCGGAAGCAGGTGGTTAGACATACAAATTTAGTGTGGGCTAACAGAAGACTAGAGTTGTTGACAGATTCCCTGGTGTTGACACGATATAGCAAAAGCTAATGCGAAATGTGTAAATAGGCTGCTGAAATTCTTCGCCCGGTCAGCTGAATCCTGAAATATACAGAACCAACTCTAAAAGCTTAAAAACAGATGGCTTACCTGTCTCCAGTCGGTTACGGCCCCACTTCACTGCACTGAGTTTCCCAGTCCCCCGCATGCACTGTCTGATTTCACGTCACTCACTGCAACAGAAAGTCAAACTTTCCTATCCAGAAGAATCGAAAGCTTTCGGTGACAGATTTCCGTGGGGCTGCCTTCCTAACCACTTGGCGGCGGTAAATGCAAGCGTTGATATCTAATCCACAATCTGAAGAACGAATGTTTACTTGCCCCGTGTGCTCATGTTTTGAAAGCCTGCTTGTGATTGAATATCAAAGTTATCTAATGCGCGATGAGGCTTTGTCGGACGTTACAGAATGCTACGAAGTTCAGGTCGGTGTTTGACTTCGGCAATAGGGAAGTCGCGCACTGGTTTCCAGGTCATATGGCTAAAGGTTCGTCCACTTGCTCTGCTTAGCCTACATACAATCAACCAACCGACAGTAGACCGACAAACATTGTACTATATTGTAGTACTGTTCAATGTTGATATCAGTGATATATGAAGTGTGTATGGGGGGGGGGGCTGCATTAAGATGGAGGGTGGATGATGTAAAAGTGATGAATAGTGTTGGCAGAGGGCAAGAGCTGTGTGGCTTGCATGGGGGGAGAATTACAATACTGCCACACATTTACAAGGAGCACCTTAACAGGAGCAAGGTAAAACTCAAGGTAAACAAGTAAAGTAAAAAAGTAAAAAAAGGAAGAAACCTTGGGTAGAACTATGGTGCAAGGGGCGAACCTGACTGGCAGGGTTCATGCAGGCAGAAAGAGGGAGTGTGTGTGTGTGTGTGTGTGTGTGTGTGTGTGTGTGTGTGTGTGTGTGTGTGTGTTGGGGGGGGGTGTTCCTGAAGATGGCCATAGGTGATGTCTGGGGTGAAGTGTGTGTGTGTGTGTGTGTGTGTTGGGGGTGGGATGGGGTGTGTGTGTGTGCATATCACTAGACCATCACCAGCACATTATTGTGTGTCTATGAGCATGTAGCCAGCAACCAACCTAATTGTCTGATGATGAATGATAAACGATTATGTTATTTCTCCTGACCAGGACTCAAGCAGATGAGAGCAAATCTAAAGAGTGTCGACTGCATTATAGAAATCCACGACGCCAGAATATCCTTCCTTCCTTAACTGTCTGAATGACTATCCATATGCATTTACTGCACCTGTGGGGTGTTTAATTCTGTTCCCATGTGACATTGTGTTCTTTAACGGGGTTACATTCCTTTCTCTGGGAGAAACCCAGTCTTTCAGGAGTCTTTAGATGTCCGTCCACACCTGCTGGTCCTGAATAAAATGGACTTGGCTGATACTTCAAATAAACATGTATGCCCTTAGTTATTCTGTAGTGATTCTTTTTCTCAGTCTGTGTATTAACCTTGCCATTGGTGTTGCATTGCACAGTGTTTATCTTATCCTGTCTGCCATTGTCTGTGTTCTTCCAGAGCATCCTTAAACAGCTAGAGAGAGATGGCATCAGGAATGTTGTTTTTACAGACTGTTTAAGGCAGCAAGCTGATAATGTGAAACAGGTAACGAGAGATCACTTGAATCCCCATACCTGTGTTTCACTTAACATCATGTATAAGCAGGGAAGAAAGTCAAATCATAGGTCATTAGTAACCTGACTAACTTAACTAGCCTTCTGTTTTGTTACCAAAGTTCAGAGTATGTCCTGTACCCTTTAAATCAGGTCATGAGTCTGCTGTGTGGTTAGTGAATGATATCAGTTCAGATGAATTGACTGATAGAGGTGTCTGTTGTGCTTCTCAGTTAGTACCTCGGGTGGTGGAGCTGATTGAGAAACATCCACGTTTCCACAGAAGCGAGGTGAGACGTCACCGGCGGAGGCCTGATCTTTGGTCACTTCTTAGGGCCTCCACACACCGCCTCCCACATCATTGCGGAGCACTTTCCAATCTGGCTGTTTTGTTTGCCCACACGACCTGTAGCGCATGGCATGCAGCAACCTTCATAATAGCCTGTGGAGTCACTAATGGATTTACTGAATGGCAAAAATGAACCTGAATCATAATCAACATGAGGGCAGCGGCGGAGTTCAATACTGGTGTGAGGGATTGTACTGAAAACAATGGAATCTCAATAAATGAAATGAGAATGTCAGTAGCGAAGTGCGCTGCACTTTCTCGGAGCCGGTGTGCAGATGCACACACTTCTCACAGTTCTGACTGCGCCAAACACTCATCCTGAAGGATGGATTTCTAGGACTATGCAAGTTTAAACTGACTTTGCTGGAATTTCAGTGAATTGATCATTTCTTTTCTTTCCAAGGAGAGGAAATACTGTCTTATGGTGATCGGAGTTCCCAATGTAGGAAAATCATCTTTTATCAACGCCTTACGAAGAACCAACCTGAAGAAAGGTATCAGATATGCCCAGTGTGTGTGTGTGTGTGTGTGTGTCCGTCCCTGCATGCTTATAGATTTCCCCTCTCATCTAACCTTCTCTCTTTCCTCAGGTAAGGCATCACGAGTTGGTGCTGAGCCAGGGATCACTAAAGCAGTCTTGACCAAAATTCAGGTAGGTTTGACAGAGTCGCTACTTTTGTGTGTGTTTGTGTGTTTAGGGATGTGGCAGTGCACGTACACACACATGTGTACTTGCTGGGTACAGAGAGTTGCAAGCTGTGTGTTTGTGTGTCCCTCACTGGCAGTGCTAATAAGAGCGCCCTCTTTTGATCAGGTGTGTGAACGACCGATAGTACACTTGCTGGACACTCCAGGTGTCCAGTCACCACGCATTGAAAGCTTGGAGACAGGAATGAAGCTAGCACTGTGTGGTAAGACACACACATGGACACACACACATGCACACACAGACACACCATTGAGAGAGTGTGGTGACAGGGATGAAGCTGGCACTGTGTGGTAAGATACACACACACACGCGCACACACACGCGCGCGCACGGACACACTATTGAGAGAGTGTGGAGACAGGGACGAAGCTGGCACTGTGTGGTAAGACACACAGACACGCAGACATGGACACACACACACACTCACACACATAGACACACACACGGACACACCATTGAGTGTGGTGACAGGGATGAACCTGAACTGTGCGTGCGTGCGTGTGTGTATGTGTGTGAGATTTGGAGGGAGGTCGTGTTTGGAAAACTGGACATGGATGATATCTGTGTTTGTCTCCTGTGTGTGGTGTGTGTGTGCGTCAGGCACCATTCTGGATCATCTGGTTGGGGAGGATGTGATTGCTGACTACCTGCTGTTCACCCTTAACAGATTAGAGAGATTCAGGTGAGCTCCTCGTCATGCTTGACTTTGAATGGAGAAGCATCTTCCTCTCATTCACCCTTAGTTCACCCATCTGAACATGTATGACTGTCTGTTTATGAGCAGGATAGCAGCCTTCATTGAGTTCAGATGCTAGATGCTAATCATTTAGACTAGGGCTGGGACTTTATCGTGTTGATTGCAAGTAATTAATTACAGGAAAATAACCCCACCAAAAAAAATAACACATTTAATTGCAATTTATTTTTGCACTTCAAACAGTGCAGAACGTTTCTCATTGCACGAGTTCTGGTATACCTGTGATAATGATGCACAGGACACAACACGAGAACAACCATAGATTTGTATGTAGGTTACTGTATAATATCTATGAGGCAACCATGGAAACCGCTGAATAGAAGTCATTGCTGGTTTGGTGGAGATTCATCAGCTATATGACACTGAAATACACGTGACATTTGATTTATTGGAGAAAGAGATTTATTTATTGGAGATTTATAAGACGAATGTGTTGCTGTGACTGGGGATCATTGCACTTCGGTAAGTAATACAAATTACATTGGTGTGACTGTACACATTATTGACGACACTGACAGGGAATGGCACCTTAAGTCTTTTGCCCTAACCATGCAGAAGACGATCATGGGACACTATGCTGAAAACTGGCAGAAGCACATGGTGTGATGTGTGATGCGATGGAACATGAGAAAGCGAAGTATTATTTAGATGATTTGTTTTTTTTTTCATGTCTCATCTCATTGGCATTACTGATGTGTCTACTGATGTTCCTATGCAGTTTCCCATAAATAAGTAGTAAACATGTTTGTATGTTGTATCTGTTATGCAGTTATGTGGAGAAGTACGGTCTGGAAGAGCCCTGTGACAACATTGAACAGGTGTTGAAGTGCATCGCTATCAAACTGGGCAAGACACAACGCGTCAAGGCCATCACTGGAGTGGGTGGGTGAAGCCTTTACACACACACACACACACACACACACACACACACACACACACCACACAACACACACACACACACAACACACATACACACATAGAAGACACAGATAAATGATAAGTGAAGAGAGCAGAGACATCAGTGGAGTGGGTGGGTGCAAACACACACACACACACACACACACACACGAATGAATGAAGAGATGAAAGAGAGAGTGAAGAGAGAAGAGACATCAGTGGAGTGGGTGGGTGCAAACACACACAGATATATATATATATATATAGAGAGAGAGAGAGAGAGAGAGAGAGAGAGAGAGAGAGAGAGAGAGAGAGAGAGAGAATAAGACATGGGCATCTCCATCCCTGTCTAAAGAAAGGAAGTAAGTGTGTGTGTAAGAGAGAGAGTCAGCAACTGTAGTAGTTTTTTCTGTTTTCGTTTTGTTCTCACCAATACACTCAGCGGAGTATGACTCGTGTGTGTGTGTGTGTGTGTCTGTCTCTCTCACTCTGGTTGTCCAGGCAACATCACCATCACGGTCCCTAACTACACAGCAGCTGCCTACGACTTCATCCGCGCCTTCAGGAAGGGAGAACTGGGCAAGGTCATGCTGGACTGACCCATGATGACCTTTAAACCCCATGGGATGGCCTCTGACAAGACCATCCCAGACTAGTAGACTCAGAGAGCCATTATCCCCACCAGCGGATGTCTTGTCTCCACAGACTCAGTCAGGCATGTGATGCTGGTGGGATTTTAGGCACTGAAAATCATGATAACTTCATAGTGTTTGTAAATGTCAGCATACAGTACAGTATGTAAAAAAATTGCCTTTGTAATAAGGTGCAGCAACAGCAATAAACTATTTATTTATTTTGATTTGTTTGTACTTTGATATTTAATTATACAGAATATTTGGCAAACAGGTAGATGAATTTAGATTCCCACTGATGTTGGTTAGCTGATACAATATTAAAATCTGATATTTCCATTGGGATTAAAGAACACGTTTTTGAAGAACAGAGAAATTACAAACACTTGATACTTGAACAACAACGGAATTGACAGTATTCTGAGTAAATATGACAATACATAAACTTCTGAAAACATTTGACAGCACTCAAATACAGAGAAACAGTAGGCCAGATTATCGGCTTAGTTTGTATTACTTCAATATAAATGGAGAGATTCAGATTCCTATCAAAATATCTCTAATACAAATATTTGGCTGGTTTAATTCACCAGGCACATACCTTACATCTTCATTTTCTCAAATTTTGAGATGTCATTTGATTTCTGCAATCAAAAATTCTTACAAATTGCATATAGGAAATACTTACAAGTACAATATAAATCTTTCATGCGTGTTTTTCAAAAGCTGTAGTGTACCTATCTCTACCAATCTATAAGTTTACAAAGTGTTACATACAAGTCACTTACAGTACAGTACATGGGCAGAAGTTAGAGACATTGCACCAAACAAGAACGTGGAGGAAAGGTGATCAGAACCCCCATGATCTCCTGATTCCTAGGCGATGTGGTCATCAGCAGTTGAGCGTTTGTTTATAGAGTTTTCGGAAGAGCAGTGGAGTCTTAACAGTGCACGTCAGGTGAGCAGCGGTGACTTGGGATCCAGGTAGAGTGCAGGGCTGGTAAGTGTCTCAGGTGAGCACAGGTAACACTGGTCTGAGTGGGGCTGAAACGGCAGCGACCCTGGCACCCTCAGTGCAGGTACGCACAGGTGTACTCGAACAAGTACTTTTACAGTCTTACAGTTTCACAGCGGCTTTCCACTCATAGATTTGCCTATCTAAGCCTCAGCAACATTTAATACAACTCTGTTCTAATGTGTTTTCTAGTGAATTTATTGCACAGTTACTTAACAATAGTTAGCTTATCAAGCTGTGAGATAGCATGTAGCCTCCAAGGTGGCTCACAGGTGGGAGTAGGCCAGTGTGTTGATTGACAGCAGGACTGACCACACTTTGGTGAAGAGACAGCCTGAAGGGGCAGTGCCTGAGGTCCTGTAGAAGTCCCATTCCGTGCGATTGGCATACAGTTCCTCGAGCTCTGCACTGTCGAGCTCCGGACGCTTTTGTGCGGATGCGTACCACCCTCCCGCTGCAAGGGCGACCGCCGCACCCGCTGCAGCTGCTCCTGCCACTCGGACGGGGGAACTGCGGCCGCCGCTACGGCCACGACCCCCGCGAGCCGTACCCCGTGCAGATCCTCTGGCTCCACCTCGACCCCCTTTAGGGGCAACAGGGTCACAGAGAAGGGCAAGCAGAAGCACCACGGCCCAGCTAGCTGCCCACACTTGCCTCATCTTACCCAGCCCTGCCAACACACCCTGGGGGCAAGATAGGGGGAAATGTAGGTGTTAATAACATTGTAATTAACATTAAAGAAATTACAATATTACCTATAACATGTTTACTAAAGCTAGCCTGACAAGCCAGACTGCAACATCAAAATGTATAGTCTGGGAACGACAGATAGACTGGGCTCAATCCTACGTGCAGAATCAGCGGTTGTCTTTCAAACTGGACATCGCTACGACCAATCAGAGCAACATCGGCAAAACAGCAAGTATGTCCTTCTTTTAAACAAAAGAGCACACACTGCTTACCTCCGTGTCTACCTCAGATCTACAGCTATCCTATGTGTGCCTTCAAATCCAAGTATGCAGAAGAAACCTGCATATCTATATACTAGCCACACACAGTTTAGAGAACTGTACTAGCATATATTTAGGATTACCTATCCATAACACCTATTAAACGCTTCTGCACTTGTACCAAAGGTCCAAAACTGAGAGAAAGCGCCACCGTGTGGACATTGCTTATAGTGCAACCTAATTTACTGGTGCTCTCTGGTCTTGTGAATTTTATCCCAACATCCCCAATAATTACATTTAACACATTGCGAATAAAAGGCCCACTTTGTACATACGCCAATGCAACCAATCATGCGTTATAAGTAGTTTTACGGCAAATATGTGAAAACACAATGTGTTGCCTAGTCTATCAAGCTATAAATCATCTGAAACATCAACACCATTATGAGTGTTCCAGGCAGACCCATTCCGTTTGTCAAAGGCAACTCACCCATTTATCACAGGCTCCAAATGGGCAACGACGAGAAAAATAGGTGACATGAAGCCAGCTCTGACCGAATGGGCAAATGCAAGCAATTTAGACTAACACCTATATTTCATCTGATGGGAAATATATTAAATGTCTTCAGCTCATCACATGCATCAAATGATAGAGAGGACATCCTGCGCATCGCCATTTACCGACTCCATTTTTCTCCAATGGTGAAAAAAATAGTACACTACACTACACAATCATACAGCCTTCGAATAAAATTTGCTCTGAAAAAATGGCATTATGATAATGAATAAGCCTATGCTTGTTGTTAGCTATTAGACTATAGGTGAATAAGGATGTAACTCACCCCCAAAGGCACACAGCTTCTCGTTCCGCACTGTGTCAAATGGGTAAAGATATAGTAACTACTCCTGCCGATTTACACGGGCAAACTCACGCCTATGTAGGCTACGGAAACGGTGATCACACGCAGGATCACACGAAGCCCACGCGAGCGAGCGAGCGAGCGCACTGAGGCATTGGCACACATTCACGGGCACGCACTGCTTGCTTCATGAAGTATAAATAATTTAGCTTACATGCTGATGGCGTAATGTCACGTTTTTATTTTCTCATTTTTTCTTATTCTCCGATATCCTAATCTTAAACCGTCAGATTAAATGTATTGCTTGTCATCTACTACTTTTGTGAATCACCTGTTAGCCAATTAGGGTAGCTTTATGCACTTTTCTTTTTTCATTTTCGGAATGAAGGGTTGTGAGACTTTAGTGCTGGAGTCTTTGGCTGTCTGCACCTTGATTGTGAGGATGCTCTGTCTTTAAGTGTCCTCCTTACCATTTTTAGTATAGCCCTACTCATAGCCCAGTCTGTGGAAAATATCTATCCTATTTCTGCTTTCTTTGGAGGGCTGATTCGGCTAACAAGACTTGCTTTTACTTTACCACTGAAATGTCTTAGAATAATAGCCCAATTTCCACCGAGGTCCACCTACCTCCCCAGACTTTTTGATTGGGTTTCAGATATCGCGAGAGTTTAGATTGGTCGTGATTGTCTTGAGTGTCAAGTTTGTTGGAGGTTGGAGCCCATGGTTTGAAGCTCACGTCTGCACAGTGACTGGTCTGGAATAACGATATGGCCTTGCTCTACAAATCAGCTGCAACACTCCTCAGGCCGTCAATCCTGGCCCCTTTGACAGCAGCAATAACGCGACATTATTCAGGTAAGCATGTAAGTCTAAAAGCAAACGGCAATGATTTTGCTCGTGTCAGTGCGGCAATGTCATCGTTAGCCTCGTTGTGAACTTCAAGCTAAGTTACCGTGCTGGCTGAAGTTGCAACTTGCAGCGCAACCAGCAGTGCTACTGACAATAGCAATGACTAGCAATGACAAGCAATGCTGACTTTTGGACTTCTGTTTACTTGCTTCAGCAGCTGACCTCATCAGAGTTTGATTGTCTTGTCTGAAATATTTGTCATGTTGCACTGAAATCCGAATGCTCTGTCACTTGCTATCCATTGCCAGCTAACGTTAGCCAGGTGTTAGGAACATGCATACAACCAGCAAAGTTAGCTGCTATCAAACAGCGACTTAACCTCTGCCCTAGTGAAGTTAAACCTTGCGTTGGTGTAGTTTTTGATAACTTTTAACTTAAGAGCCTTTGCGTACAGGTCATTAGAGGGCAATTTGTTTGATGTAGCCTTGACGTGTTTATGAACGTAACCATGGGCGCTTTTTACACTCGTAGATTACGAGGGTAGGAATCGTTTATCGATTCTTTGAGGAAGATCTGTTCTGAAAACTGGACATATTTCGTTTATGATGCACTATCACTGTGCGCAAGATGCACTATTACTGTGCGCACTGATATAGGATAACCGAGACACTGAGATATATTCAACCTGATCAAATGCTATTTGTTGTGAGGGGATAGGTTAACATTTGTGGATTCTTATTGACAGACCAGAGGGTGTTGTGTGAGATTGTGCTGCAGTGAACTCATATCACAGAAGCCAATTTTCCATGAAGTAGCAAGGTAAACACAGGTGTAATGACAGCCAGTAAGATTCTGGTTCAGTGTAGCAGAATCAGATCCTTATTGGATGATATCGATGTCATTAGTAACACCAGAGAGGGTAAAAGCGGTCGGTATCGCCTGGCTTCCTTGCTACCTCCTGGAAAATTGGCTGCTGCCACATGGGTCCATCCTCAAAACTCCCCCAGAGCTTCAGGATCTTCTAACATTGTCTCTGTCTAAAGGTTTAAATGACAAGCAAGAGCATAACTTTATCATAGAAGAATGTTGAAACCATAAGACTTTTCTATGAAGCCATGATTAGTCACAAAACCACATGCTTAGAATACCTCTATGACAGGACCATGGGCCTATAATATGAAGCGAGGTTACTGGTCAACCCAGCTAACTTTGAAATTAACCACTGATCTCCAAAAGAACTCTGCATGGAGCATCTGTTGTTTCTGAATTAACATGTTGTTTGTAGATCAGCAGTTACACCTGAAGTCATCTGGGTTAGCCAGTAACCTTTCTACGTATTTGTGTTTGTTTATTGGTAAGTAAATGAAGGGGAAATGTTGGTAAACACTCACTGTCTGGCCTGGTTCACAGCCAGCCAGTACCAGTACATCTTGGTGGAGAAGCGTGGTGACAAGCAGAATGTGGGCTTCATCCAGCTGAACCGGCCCAAGGCCCTGAACGCGCTGTGTGATGGCCTGATGCAAGAGGTGGGGAAGGCGCTGGATACCTTCGAGGCTGACGCTCAGGTGGGCGCCATCGTCATCACGGGTAGCGAAAGAGCTTTTGCAGGTGAGATCCCGTTTAACTGTCTTCACTTCACCCGATGATTCACCAGTGGTTTGGCTAGGAGTGTGAAAATATGAGGATGTAACCCTGATTCTCTTGTTAGTAAACCGGTTTGTGTTGGATTGGATTTTTTATAGTAGACTGTAACCGTGACAACTATAACACTCTATTGTTTGGCTTGTTTTCTCCTCATTCTCTACTAAGCATCTTGCTTTACTTCATCCTATGTTTGTTTTTGTTGCTGTTTACCAGCGGGTGCTGACATCAAGGAAATGCAGAACCGCACATTCCAGGAGTGCTATGGGGGGAATTTTCTTGCCCACTGGAACAAAGTGTCTCTGGTCAAAAAGCCTGTCATTGCAGCAGTTAATGGATTTGCAGTAAGTGTTTAGATAAGGATGTATGCTAGTGGACTTCCTAGTTAAAGGTATACTTATATGGTGATGAAATTTGAGACATTACCCTATTCTGTCAGCCGGAAGCAACATATTGGTTTGCAGGAAGTATACATATTGTCTGTCTGATACTGGCATGGAGTGTGTGTGTGTGTGTGTGTGTGTGTGTGTGTGTGTGTGTGTGTGTGTGTGTGTGTGTGTGTGTGTGTGTGTGTGTCTGTCTGTGTCTGTGTCTGTATGTGTTACATGTGCATTATGTGTGTGTGTTTGCAGCTTGGAGGTGGCTGTGAGTTTGCCATGATGTGTGACATCATATACGCAGGAGAGAAGGCCCAGTTCGGCCAGCCAGAGATTCTCCTTGGCACTATCCCAGGTAAGAGATTGGGGCCTGGACCAAACCAGGCTACAGGGTTAAAGGTTACAGTTCCAGCTCTCCCCTCTCTTAATAGTGTCTGAGTTATTGCAGAAAACTCCGAAGTCTTCCACACTACTGACCAGAAGGGAAAACCTGGAAAAGCCATACACTCTGCAACCAGTGTGCTTTTTAGTAATGCAGTTTGAAAATGGATGTGACAGACCATGAGCAACATAGTATGTAAGGGATAATGAACGTCATAGTGTGCGTGTATCGGTGAATATTACACGTTCCAGGTGGTGATAAGGGCCCAAAGCGGAGCCGATAAGTGTGGTATTCACCGATATACACACACGTGGAGTTTGTTATCCGCTTGTACCACTGTTGCTACGTCTGGGCTATGTAGTTTTGCTAACAATTTCCACAATTTAATAACTAACGCAGGCTCGTTTGCTGAACTATTTCTTTCAACTACTTCTTCTGACATCCGACATCGACAAAACTTACAAGAATAAACTGCCATTACTTTTTCTAAATGGATGGTTGCTATAATCAAAAGCGGGTCATTAGTTTAATCTGTCGTTATCAAGAGCTGCATCCAGAGATTCTATCCTGTCTTTGCTTTGGTAAAGTCACTGTTTCCCATACTCCTCAACGCAGTGTAAAAGACTTAAAAGCCATCTTGGTTAGTTGAAATGTTGCTGTGCTGTGAACTTCAGTCAGGCCGCTAAATTGTAACCCTGTGTTAACATGACAGTTCGTTTGAACTTCACATTGAGTGAATTGATATGCTAGTGTAATAAGGCCGGAAAAGTGGAACTTCTTCATAGATGTGTAGTTATCTGAAAATAATGCACGTTCTAAATAATGCATCACAATAGAAAATGTGATCAAGCAGTGGTATAATATTATTATAAATATTAATATATATTTGTCAGGTCTATGGGGCAGCTGTGGCCCAGTGTGGGGGTGTGTGTACAGGCGTACGATGGAGCTGTGATACTCATACTACTGATGTTTGGGCGTACATACACACAGGCCAATAGTGTTACCCTTGTGTTGTGTCATCATTGTAAGCCTTGTTCTGATCTGCCTTTAAATGTCTTATAAATAGCTGTGTTTCTGCTATTAAGCATTTCTTAACCTGAACTCTCACGGGTCACATGAGCCCTTATCTGTACCTGCAGTAGGTGGGAATTAAAGAGAAAATAAAAACAGAAGTTACTTGGTGGTCTGCAGGCACAAGCAGCAGATTCAGCAGGCTAGCTGGATTAGCCAACACATGCTCTTTGTGATGCACACCAAACAACACAGCTTCACCTGGCATGAAGCTAAAACAGATGTAACAGCCTTTTCACACATGGAGGTAAAATATTCTTAGTTGGCTATGAGAAACCCATGAAATGTGTGTTTGAGATGTGCATTCCCTAACAGCTATGCTACCACCAG
The DNA here is from genome assembly GCA_015244755.2 of Tenualosa ilisha. NCBI lineage: Eukaryota > Metazoa > Chordata > Actinopteri > Clupeiformes > Clupeidae > Tenualosa > Tenualosa ilisha. The sequence goes on from PYXC01001219.1 coordinate 1,676,369, forward strand.
CCGTTTGAACACATACAGTATGAACCAGACTCTTAACTACACTCTGATGAGCCCTGAGCAGGGAATTTTTTTCCCATGATGCCTCAGCCTAATACATAGTAGTTGGCCTGTAATGATCTCCTGATCTGGTCCTGTTTGTGACTCAGAAGTGCTCACCTGTCGGAAGGAGACTCACCTGTACTGTCTCTCTTCTCCTGTTGTCAGGTGCTGGAGGCACGCAGAGACTGACCCGAGCTGTGGGGAAGTCTCTCGCCATGGAGATGGTGCTGACTGGAGACCGCATCACGGCTCAGGACGCCAAGCAGGCAGGTAGGCACCAGACCTTAACCATGCAGTTTGAGTCATCAGCACCCACCATCCCAGAGACATGATCACACGATCACAGAGAAGCCTACCGGCAGGTAGGCACCAGACCTAAACCATACAGTTCCACTCATTAGCACCCACCATCCCAGAGACCTAATCACACAATCTCAGAGGAACCGATCAAAGATCTAATCGCACAATTCCAGCGAAGCCTACCAGGCAAGCAGGCACCAGGCCTTAACCATGCATTTCCACTCATCAGCACCCACTATCCCAGAGACCTAAGCACACAATCTCAGCGAAGCCTACCAGGCACATAGGCACCAGACCGTAACCAACAGTTCCACTCTGTGCATCCGATGGACCACTGCAAACAACCTGCTCGGTTCCCTCTTGAATGTAACAAAATATTTAACTTCTGTTTCCAATGAGCAACTTTCAGTGAGAGGAAACCCATAATTATCAGACAGGCATGTATTGCCCCCAACTGCCTTGACAGTCATCTTGTCTAAGCAAGCAGGAAATGTGAACTCTGTGCATGGCCAGAGTTGAGTCATGAACATTTCTATGGCAACAGGGATCTCTTCCAATCAAAAATGCAGTGTGTTGCTTCTTTTTTGCGTGAAATGGAGGATAATAAGTGTTTCTCTTATAGCAAGGTTAAGGTCACATGAACTTATACGTTGCGTGGTTATGCTGTCATACCTCACAAGCAAATTCTCAATGAGGAATATGCATGAGATGTTTAGATCCAGCACTGGAGTGAGTAGTCCTTGTTGAGTTATGGAGCAAATGTCAGTAGGACTCAATAGACTCAGAAGAGATCTCAGGCAAACAATGACAAATGTTCTAATGTGGAATGTTGTCCTTGACTTGGTGTTTTGAGCGACAATGGATTAAATGTCTGTGTTAAGGCAGGTATGGTGTGTGAAGGGAGCAGTCATTCACAGGTTATTAGTTTACCAGAGTTATTAGATCTCTGGTAAATTATTTTTAGAGTGTTTGCTGTTGCTTGGCAATGCTCAGGATAGATCATTTGTGTGTGTGGCGGGGTTCATGTCTGGTGAGGCTGGATCTTCCCCCGAGATGCTGACTGCCTCTGTTATGTCTTCAAAAGCCACTAGGGGGCATCAGCAGGGGAATTATTACTCCAGTCTGGACTTCAGTAACAAGCGGCTTAGAGCAAGGTCAAGTCAACAGCGCATGAAGCCCACCCTGGGTCCACCTCAGTCCCAGAGACAGGCTCAGGGAAGAGCTTAAGGACTCACCGACTCACAGGGAATCCTTAAGGCGGCCAATCTCAGCGTTCCTAATGGCTTGTTATGAGGTTGAAAGGTCACCCCAGTTATTTTGCCCTCAACCACCCATGGCCCCACTCAAACAGCTCCACCCACCCCCCACCCTCTCCCAGCCCCGGCGCCAGAGCTTGAATCCTCTACTGCTCGGCCCCACCCTAAAACAACAAACTTTGGGGTGAAGGAGCGAGCACCTCCCAAAATTACTCCTTTTACCCCTGCGTAAGTCCGGCCTTGTTTTGGAACACCATTGTGTGTGTGTGTGTGTGTGTGTGTGTGTGTGTGTGTGTGGTGTGTGTGTGTGTGTGTGTGGTGTGTGTGTGTGTGTGTGTGTGTGTGAGTGAGAAGAGTAACATTTGAGCTGATGTGTTCTCCAGGTCTTGTGAGTAGAATGTTCCCTGTAGACCAACTCATCACAGAGATGTGTGTGTGTGTGTGTGTGTGTGTGTGTGTGTGTGTGTGTGTGTGTGTGGTGTGTGTGTGTGTGTGTGAGATGTCCTCCAGGTCTCGTGAGTAGAGTGTTTCCTGTGGACCAGCTCGTCCCAGAGGCCATCAAGACCGCAGAGAAAATCGCTGGCAACTCCAAGCTGGTGTCAGCCATGGCCAAGGAGGCAGTCAACGGAGGTCGGTTAACAGCACTGGGCTCAATCAATCATGTGTTTTTATTTATTTGTTTTGTTTTTCCTATGCCTCTCTGAAAGTTGCTTCTGCAGGAGACCAAGTGATGTTTTCAGAGGCGAACTAGAATTATGGTGCTAGTGTAGCGATTAAGGAACCTGGCTAGCATGCTAGTAGCCTGGAAATTGTGGGTTTGAGTCCCAGCTGCCATCGTTGTGCCCTTGAACAAGGCACTTAAGTTGCTCTAGGGCCTGAAGTAATTGGTAGTTGACAAATGTAGGTCACTTTGGAGAAAAGCCTCAGGTAAATGCATACATGTAAATGTAAATTGGAGGAGTGTGATATGTCTCCATTAATGTCCCTCACGTACTTATTTCCACATCATTAACGCTCATTTGGTATGTCTGGTTTTCAGCGTTCGAGTTGACATTGGCCGAGGGGAATCGTCTGGAGAAGAGGCTTTTCCACGCCACCTTCGCTACGGTGAGTAGCCTGTCCGTCTCGGATCGGGAATGCTGTGTCTGTCTGGGATCAGATCAGGAACACTTTGTGTGAGTGTTGGACACTTCTGACTGGAATTCTCTCTGTTCCGTTGCATTGCAGGAGGACAGGAAAGAAGGGATGACTGCATTTGTTGAAAAGAGGAAAGCTGACTTCCAAGATAAGTAAAAGAAGTCGGGTGAAAACGTTGGACTGTTGTTGGATAAATTATTTTGGATTGTTTAGTTCCAGCTATCAACTGGATGCTGAGAAGTGCAATGCCTTACTGAGGTTTTCTACCTGACTAACTAATCAGAGGGCCAGACCAGACATGCTTACAGTCTTGTAATACACCACTACTGGAAAAAACACATACACACACTCTTCTCTCACACACACACACACTCTTCCACATGCAAACACTTGTGATCAACGCTGTTCTCTTTGCCTTCTCTTTTCTTGAGGCCATCATGTTTTTGATACATTTTCCTCACAGCAGTGTTTTTGTCTCTGAAGTGTTTGCTGAATAAAATTTAGGTTGTGTTACCAGAATTGTTTGGATTGATTTTTATCGTTCAGTTGACAAAGTGTTATGTGACAGCACACATTTCCCTACAAAGACATGGACAGAATTTTCCCACACCTAAACTAAAACAGAGCTAAAATACAAACACCTAAATGGGTCACAAACACAACCTTTTTTTCTGAAGGGTAAAAAAACAATAATTGTATTTCCATCTCCTGATCTGTCATCAGTAGAATTTATCATAACGTGCAATTACCAAAGATAATGAAGCGTAATAAAGGGGCAGTCACTGGTTTCACACCTCATTAAGTATTGTGATGTTCCAGTCCAAAAACCTTTGGATAACACTCTAAGGACGACTCCAAACACAGAGATGTTGAAAAACAATACAGGAGAGGTTGTCAGTGCTTGAGCACAGTATAGCGTGACAAAAGACTGGAAATGCGTCTAACGCAAAAAAACAAACAATGAAAGTGCACGCCATCTGTACCCATGGGTTGCGCCGAAGACCGTTCAACGACGCTAGATGTCGCCACAGAATCACTGCGAAATAATCATGTTGCGCTAATGATATATATCCTCAGACAGCAGGCCGTGTAGTGCTTTATGGGCAGGTTTATGGGTATAGTAGCCAAATAGTGCTTAAATTCTATGTTAAAGCACAAACTGATATGCAGAATTTAGATAAAATTCTAGGCCTTGTTTAAATATTTAAAATGTTTTCCAATTGTTTGCAATTTGCATGAACTTGCGAAATGCGCTAAAGTGTAAATGACATGCAAACTAGTCGTTGTCTTCCAAATAAGGCAATTCATGTTCACACAGGCATACACCATGCCGGTAATCCTAAAGAAATCACAGAATCACACTCAATTCTTCAGTTTTAAATACATCTTACACATTAATCAACTCGCACTGAAAAGTCGCAGCATGGGTATTTAATTTGGTTTAGATCTGCCAGGTACCATGTATTCTACAATGCATGGTCACAAAATGCGTGATGAAGTGGCGTTTTACTGACCATTCTCATTATTTTATTTTGTGATTAAGGTCCTGCTTTTTCTAATGACTTTTCTAGAGTAAGACTTCATCACCTCTGTCGGGAAACGGGGAATTGCTATAACTTACCTGCAATTTAATAGCTACAGTGATGTTAGTTAAATGTTTTGCAATGTCTTAAATGTTTAAACTGTAAATGATACCTAAAGAAAAAAAATATTTTTTTATAAAATTTAGGAGCTTAATGTTCACACTTTTGAAGACTAACTTTTCCTTCCTCTATAAATTATTTCTTCTGAACCATATGAATTATTTCTTCACAGTAGCCTCTGTTCTGAAAAGACTGCCTGATTGTGTAGTTTTATGTGTTTTAAACTAAATAATAAATGCGTATTTTTACCAAAATTCGAAATAAATTGCGCAAATAAATTCCATGGCACCATCCCAAGTGAGCTGAATGCCAGAACGTCACAATACCTACTTTTTTAGGCAAGGAATATTCGAGGCGTCTGGGAGAGAATGGGGCCATAGCGGATTTGATTAGAGAGGGGAGTTTTTTTCATTCCCATTCTATCATTCGAAGACACTTTCCTTCTATGATCTCTACTTCTTCACACGGCGCCTCACTATATATTCACAGGTCCATAGCCTAATTGATTTTTATTTTCATTCAGTATCCTCCCGGAGTGGCCATTCTTCCCAACCCTTGGAACAAAACTTCTGAAAAGGCCGAGAAAAAACGTCTCCGTCCGCACCGCGGAGAGAGCACAAAGGTTTCCTTAAAGAGAGCAAAACAGTGGTTCCGCTTTGATGTCTATCCCCTGCTAACGAAAGGTCAAAATAATAAATGTAGACCCAATTGAGGCGCTCCGCGGAGACAAAGGGGGCAAAACGTTACATTCTGGCAGCCGCAGACCCTCATAGCGTGATAAACTCATTTCAAAAAGCAGAACCAAAGACAACGCAGCATGGCTCCCCGCTTAAAGAAAAGAGCTTTCAAACTGATCAGACAGTCTTGGCTCCTCCGAGCTTCTTTTCTTTCCCCCATCTCTCTCTCTCGCTCTCTCTCTCGCTCTCTCTCTCTCTCTCTCTCACTCACTTATTCTCTCTCTCTCTCTCTCTCTCTCACACACACACACACACACCACTTCTCCACTCTTTCACTGACTTTGGCGCAGCTGCTTCGGCGCGTCCATTGAGCCGGATAAAAGGAAATTTCCTCCAAACGAAATGAGCTGCACCTCATCACAAGAGAGAGGAAAAGTCACTTGCTATTAACACTACCTGCACGTCCGCCGTGTAAAGTTGGAGCAAGATTTGGGTATAGGCCTATAGTTTCTAGTCTCAGAGCTTCTTTAGTTTTGGCGACAGTTACTTATGCTGTCCAAAATTCCAATGGTGCATATCTTTCATTAAAGAGAGTGAGGCGAATGGTTTTGATCAGATATTTTCATTATGTGGCATTCCTGACATCGGAGACACTTCAGCAGACAACACTGTGACTCAGAACCACATTACATTCTCAGAATGTCAAAAGGAAACATTAAAAGGTGAAAAATATTAGGCTATAGTAGTTAGCAATGATGCAACAAGATTGGTGCGTGTGACTTGCTTGCAAATGCCCCTTCATCCATTTCGTAAATGAACTGAAATGAAATGATAAATGAAACATAATAGTCAACACCTTAGCCTATCTCATAATTTATTTCATATTTTGAGACATCAACCCTGAATATTAAGTAGGGCTATTTATATTAAACTATTCTTTAGACAGATCAGTTTGCATAGACTTGTTTTGCGGTTTGCATGGTCTTGTGGTTATAGATAACCCTAATAATAATTTTTATAGCAGTTAATTATGGCCATGGCCATTCTGGTATGACATGTTAGAAAGAAGTTTTTATACATTCTGTATAACATGTCTTATGATCCTTCAACTACAATGATAATAACTCAGGCCACATCCTGAAATCTTTTGGCCATAATTTATTAAAACTTCCCCTATTGTTCAAGAATTGTGAAATAAACTAAGCCTATCCTGCCAAGTTTAACAGTTATATTCTTATTTTGTAACTTTTGCAAAAGTTCACATGCTCAGTAGGCTACACCGGTGACTTCGGAAGATTGTCTCTATGCTCTGCTACATTTCATGGTCATCTAAGCCGAGGAGGCCATATCCAGCAAGTGGAAGTCCTCTTCCATATTCCAGCTATCATCAGACAGGATAAAGAGCTTGACTGAACAGCCACTTACTATAACCTAGTGTTTCTCCTAAGTCTCCCGCAGGACTGTCCCTGATTATGGTTACTGTACATCAGAGAGTTAGCAAAATGTCTTTTTAATGTGGTTTGTCATGTTGAGGTTACCCATGCATTAACAATCTTGCCACAGAACTCAGTATTGTATAGCTTGTGTCTCATCACTATTAAGAACTTCTCAGTGTATTAAATCAAGAGGTGGAACAATTTTAGAGAAAAAGCAGAGTTTAGCTGAATTATATTCCCCATGCACAGTTTCCCTGTTTGTAGATCCTTCTAGAAAGGTGTTTTTTTTTTTCAAATAATATATAATTCAGGTTAAGACCAATCATGGGAACACTCGTGTTTACTTAAAACTAGTTAAGTTAAAATTTAAAAGGTCCTTTGGGCCCTCATGCCAAACTTATAAAATTCACTGGAGTCGTCGGTTAAGTTTCCGAATCCACGAATAGTACCGAGAGCTAAAACGTCACCATCGCGGAGCCTGTCAAAGAACCAATCAATGATCAGTAAGATCACGCTGCCTGCTGGTCCCTGTCAAAGAGTCTGCTGACAGCTCGCTTGCGCTATCATGGTTGTGTTAAAAGGAATACCTTCTCTCCTGTCGCCAGAGCTTTTGTACGCCTTGGCAAAAATGGGTCATGGCGATGAACTGGGTGAGTACTGCACTGCACTGCAATGCACAAATATACTCCTGACCTGAAATAATTGTGCCAGCGTAAGCTTTTATTAGCAAGGAAGCTAGCGTTAGCATGGACTTCGAGCTCCTGTAAACTATTTAAATAATGTTATAAGACAGAAATATTACATTCCAGGCTAATAGATTGGGCATCATGTTAAAGTGCTTTTATCTATAGACTAATTCTGCCTTGATAAGTTTCCGTGGAATAGGCTAGTGAACAACTCCCTTTCCAAAGGCAGCGACATAGTACTGTTATAGGTCATTGCAGGCTAATATTTACTGGTATTTCTTGGTTTTGTCTTAAAATAATTAACCGGAAATTGCTGACACATTGTTACGTTTGCGTTAGAGCAATCTAAAGTAATTGTCATTTTGTTTTCCCATTGTGTACTTCCCCCAGTACTAGCTGATGCCAACTTCCCTGTGTCTTCCGTGTGTAAATGCGGACCTATTGAGATCAGGGCTGACGGTACGTTGAACACATGACGCACAGGGCACATCTCTGCGTTCAACAGAGTGCCTTTGCGACAAGTTTTAAAAATGGAGATTATTTTGCTGTTTCGCTTTGTAGTTTAATTGTGTGCGCGCCCTTACAGGTCTACAAATCCCAGTGCTACTGGAAGCTATTTTAAAGCTTTTCCCTCTGGACACGTACGTGCGTAGCCCGGTAAGATCACTGCTTTTTATCGGCAGGTGTTTTGGTAGGTTGTTTGTGACTCAGGCCTCCAGCCCTGACCCCTGTCAGTGAGGCATATCTACAGTGTCTGTTTCAAAGTTGCTATTTCCACATTTCAGGCCCTGGAAAATGTAAAAACCTGTGGAAATAGACATTCAGAATGTACCAGATAATTTTTAAATAAGGCATGCATAATGTTTTAATCTTAAAACTAATAAATGTCCAACTTTCTTTAACTGATTATACATGTAAATAAATAATTAATTTGTTTGTTTCTTTTACTTCATTGTACCTGTTCTCAGCACAGTGGCTTAGCTGAATCTAATCTATTCTATTGTTATATTGAGATTCACAACTCTTCAGTGTTAGGCCTATTTCTTAATCATCATAAATGACATTTTATGACAACAAAAGCCTCTGATATTAACTCTAATTTCTGTTGGCAAATTCTAAGATTGTTTAAGAGGAAATGTTTGTGCTCTAACACCTTAACAAATATATGGACATTTAAAAGCAACACTGTATCTTTAAGTTTGAGAGAATATGTTGATCTCTCAGGGCTCTGTTTCAGGCGGCTGTTATGGACTTGGTGGACAGTGATAAGGAGTGTGGACTACAGACGCCAGTTTGGACAACGTACATCCAAATGATGAAACAGGCAGGATCACAGGTAGTGTGTGTGTGTGTGTGCGTGTGCGTGCATGTGTGTGTGTGCGTGCACTTGCTTGAATTATACACATTGCACATGGATAATATGCAAAATTTGCACAAAATATCCTTCACTAACAAATGGTCACTGGACGTGTGTGTGTGTGTGTGTGTGTGTGTCGCGTGCGTGGTTGGATTATGAGGATGACAGATTATGCACATCCCATAATAAATGCTGTTTATCGATACAAGTGGTCATTAGGCAGAACACACCCTGTAAGCTTTATAGTTGTAAATAGATTTTATTTCATGCCAGTTTAAGCCTGATTAAGCCTGAGTTATTCAACTTATATTCATGCTATTGGGGTGTTTTAGTATGACTATTCGAAATGTTATTTAGTGCTTTCAGATGGGGTTACACATTTAAAACATGGGTCTTAGTGGAACTGACACAATCATTTGACTTTCTCCACTGTCAAAGTAAGGATTTGGTTGTTGTATAGATATGCACATTAATGCTGTGTTGCTGTATATTTTCTGCTAAAGGGCAGCTTGGAAACCGTGGAGAGATTCGCTTTTTATGAGAGAGCCAAGAGAGCGTTTGCTGTTGTGGCAACAGGGTAAGATATTGCCAGAAGTTGTTGAAACTAAATTAAACATTAATGACTTTTTAACCAGATCCTCACCCATCTTTGTCAACTTACAGAGCTTAGTTTATCATACTGTGTGTGTGTGTGTGTGTGTGTGTGGGTGGGTGGAAAACATGCATTCTTGAATTTTTTATTTGTTCTCAAAACTTTCCCAGGAACAATATTTTTAGTTCTTCAAAACTCCATTACTTCTCTTTCCCTCCATCACCCTCACTCCTGTGTTTCTCTCTGCCTCTCTGTCTCCGTCATTCGTCTGTTTCTCACGCACTCTCTGTCTCCCTTGCTCTTTTAGGGAGACGGCACTGTATGGCAACCTGATCATAAAGAAAGGGGTGATCTCTCCTGGGGAACTGTGCTGAATCCTCTGCTGTGTCTCCCTCCCTCCAGAAATTTTTTGGACTTCTGCTTGTGTGTGCTCAAACAGCGGTTTTAAAATGCTTTATTAACACCCAAAGAGTTTATTGAAGACACACACGCACATACACACACTTCTCACCCAGCTGTGAGTGGGGAGTTCCTTAAGCCGCCTTAGACATGCTTTATCACTATTCTGGTTTTTGGAATGTATGTAATGTCGGCATCAACGGGAGAGAGACGCGTCAGAAATCTAGCGGTTGTGGGAACACACAGTGATCTGTAGCTGTAACCCAACACGCAGCGCTCTCATGTTGCGATGTAATCACCCCGTGAAGTGTGTGTGTGTGTGTGTGTGTCTTCATTCGCTCTCCGCCGGGAGTGAGAGCTATGTGGGAAGTGAATTAATGACCCTGTTAAGTTTGGTAAATTTATGAATCAGTATGGATCCATGGGACACAGCTGAGTGGATTCACGGAAATCAATGCCAGATCCAAATCTCTCGACACCAAAGTAGCAGACACCAAATATTATCAGAAGCTCTTTGACATCAATGGAGTTCTCACATACGACACCCTTGGTACCTAACTCCATTTGCTATCCTGTGTGAATTACAAAGGCATCATTTAAATAGTGAATGTATAATTGTAAATGGTTTTACAGTCCATGTTGGATATACTGTTGATTTTACTGTCCATTTATTATTATTATTATTATTATTATTTCTTTTAGTGAATCACAGTTATGTTTTATTTCATACTTCATACAACTTTGTGATTTTAATGAGTGCAGGACACAGTTGATTTATTCGATTAGAATTTTGAATTATTTTTTATTGTCACTGTTGGAGGAAGAATTATAAATAAAAACATTTTTACAGGTTCATAGCTCTATCCTTTAATGTTCCATGTCTACATGATAATACACACATGAGCATAGAAGTGGAGGTCAGTCGACTGGATCGTTATTTGTGGTAGAGATCATCGAGGTCTTCCTCTGGGACAGCATACCCCCTGTGGCCAAGCATGGACATGTCATCCATGTCCTCCTGCACCTGGGTTTCTGCTGGCCCTTGCCCCATGTTTCCATGGTAAAGGTCATCTAGGTCCACCTCTGCCTGGTCATAGCGCCCCCTCCTGGTTCCCGGAATACCCTGCTCCTGCTCCAGGGGGCCACCCTCCTCCACCACCCACTGGGACGCCGGGTCAGGGAAGTTGTGGTAGACCTTGTCCATGTCCGGTTCGGCCTGGTCGTACTTGGGGTTGGTCTCTGGGATGAAGGCAGGCACAGGGGCACCCTGAGCTGGCTGCTGGCCCTGGATCAGCTGAGCTTCGGTAAGGTGGTAGCTGGCATCATGATCTTCCTCGGGCATCATGTGGGCATGGGCATTGGCACGGGACTCTTCTATGGCCCGCCGACGCGACTCCTGCACAGCCTTCCAGATAAGCATGGAGGGGTCAATGTCCATTTCTGGGACGTCCATGTCCTCAGGCGGTTCCACCTCTTTCAGACCCAGCGGCAGCTTGTCCTCACCCTCAGCCCTGGGACAGGAAGACCACGCCACACACGGGTGAGTACCGATGAATTTGTGTGGGCCAGTGGAGTGTGGACAGTCGTGTGTGTGTGTGATTGTGTGCCAGTGGGGTGAGCATAGACATTACTGTGTGTGTGTGTGGACTGCAACTGTTGTGAACATGAAACATGAGCATGGGTAAATTTATAGTAGATGAGTCAAAACCCTGTTTGTGTTTTATTTTAGGATTTATCCAGCATCATGTGATACGTCGTGTGTCTGTATAGTTATAGTAACAATTAAGCATAAAAGTAAATAAACTGTCCTACGACTGAAACCGACTCAAAAGCTCCAAGAAGGAATATGTGACTGCAACAAACTAGTCCACCAAGATTTACTTTTATGATTTTTTTTTTTTTGTAAATAATAATGGAACTAAGCATGTGTTCAGCGATAACATGGCCTTTGTTAAGCCACACTCCAAAAAACATGTTTGAGCTACTTACATCACAGTCTCTTGTACTGCAGCCTCATCTAATTTTACCTGTAAAAAGTCAAGGAAGCCATGCCACGGATGTAAATGTTATGCAGTCTTTAACATTACTTTAGATCTTTAACTATTAAAAATTAGGACAATAAAACGCATTTAGGAATGGCACAAAACCATAGCATTGGAAGTCAGATATTTAGCCAGCACTTAAATACATTCCATGATGTAAGAATACAATAGGAATTTGTTAAGGGCGACTGTAGCCGTCTTTAGGCCTGGGTCCACTAACATTAAATCGTCCTGTGGTTATCAAAATATTAAATCAACAGATTTATGATACAAGGCATTTACAATTAGCATATCATAATACAAGATAAGACAACGACTTTTATTATTTTCTATTATCACCTGAAGATCATGTGTTCATTAATGTTAGCTGACAAGAGCTCAACAGCTTGAAATACATGTTAGAATCGGCATCGACATTTTTCTAAATTAATAATCGCCTCTATAACTTTATAACAACGGGTTGTGCGCTCTGATTTAGGCAACTATGTAAATTCAATCATGTAGGCCTCTTTGTAGGCTACTCCGTCAGTCATGAAACAATAAAATATGTGGGATACCCAAAACAATAGGCTTAAATAAGGCGATTGTTCTGTTTTGAATTCATTGGTGTAAACTGTGTGAATTTGTAATAGTCGCTCACATCCACAACAAGTGTATATTTTTTTAAAAAGTTCACAGACAACTGTTGACACAATTTACCCATGTTCTGCGTGGCTTTGAAGAGGCCCCGTAAACCAACAGGGAAATTCCGACCAGAAGTGAAAACCTTAAAGCACAAAAACGTAATAATAAACTTCCAAACAAACTAGAACGTCTGAGAGAGAATCAAAACCACCCATGGTTATTGAGCAATTCAATAATGTACGAACTTAAAGACCGGCAAAAACTTTCCAAACCATTTTCTGTTGGTGCAGTCATGAGACAATACAAGAGTGGTTTGCTTGTTAATGCCCTCGGTCATTAAGCTCCTCTGCTCCAAAGGCATGGTTGTAGTTTCCTCACTTTTCGCATGAAAACACGACACAGACAGAGATACTCACCTGAACATGACTGGCCCTCAAACGATTTCAGTAATGATTTCATGGTCACACATGCAACTCTTAATGCGGCGTACTTGTAATAAAAGAGAACAAAGGTCAACCTTTCTTGCTCGACCGGGTCTTTGGACTCTCTCTCTTATTTCTGCAGAGATAAACATTTATGACACAATGCTTGCTTGCTTGCGTTCCTTCTGCGCGATGAAGTGCGTCGCCAGATTGGGCTTAAATCGAAAAGAGGGAGTGCGCGCCCTTACACTGACTGCTTCCAACGTGTTTGTAAAATTGATAATAATATGTTTGATTGTGTTTAATAGGCTTGTGCGTGGTGACGCTGTCACGTAATATTTTATGATTGCGTTGCCAAAAGACAGCGTTTTCTTACTTGGTCATGCTGCTGATCAGCTGCCTTTCTACCCCCTCCGTCTAACCACTCCGTTTGGCACTCAAACACCTGGACAAACATGGGCTTTTGTCGACACATTTTACGTCAGTGTTTTCATTTTCTGTTTATTTTGTCATATATAGCTAAATTTTCATATTTTCCACTGTCAGATTGCGTCTTTTTTCAATGAGACTGAATGTCTTTTTTCAATAAGCCGACATTAAAATGAGGTCCATACACAGTAACCAGTGTCACAGTCGCCTCTTGTGGCTTTTGCACCCAAACAAACCTACCTACAGTACAGTAACACAGTCGCAACGATGCAGCCAATACGGACAGATCTGCAAAATACACGACATCACCAAGGTAACCAGACCAGATAAGACCAGAAAGCCCGTGGACAGGAAACGTGCGGAGGTGCATCGCAGACAGCTAGGATCGAAGAAACCCAGTAAGTCTTTATTTGGCTTTCGCTAACCTCAGCCATATGATATCAAGCTAATATGATAAACGGTCATTAAACGCAGGTTTGCAGACTGTGTTACTGTTTCACACAAATATCTTCAGCAGTGGCCTAGCCTAAACGCGTTCGATCACGTATTAATGTTTGGCAAGCAGAGATAGGATGTCTTAATTTAATACCGAAACATTAATAACAATGACAATAGATTTAGCATTGGGCGCTTTAGGTAGAGGTTATAGTCTCTGGTTGATTTTAATGTCATTTAGTCATTATGCAATGAATGGCTTATCCTGGAACGCAGCTTTGGCGACAGAGACAGAGAGGATGCCGTCTGAGATGCAGATATCAAATCCGATGACAACAAAACGCAGCAAATTGGAGGTTTTTATAACTGCAAAATTATTATCAATATCATTCGAATTTTACTTTGTGACAGCCGTGGTGTATGCCTCGTTATTAATTTTATTTTGTTTGTGCAGCATGTATGTTGATGCCTTGCGCTACCGCCCCGCCTGCTCTTCGTCCCCAGCTGTTGCTGCGCTAAGAATTCGCGTAAATGATGCGCACCGGTCGGGTCCTTAGATTGTGTGTGTTATGAGTGCGGAGAATGAAATGAGTGTGATTCGGCTCAGATGGCTTATGTTAGAGCATAGTTTAGGTTTTGTGACAAAATAGCTTTTCTTTTCAACAACTGGCATAGGTGAAGTATATAGCACTTCAGAAAATATTTTCCTCACTTGAAAATGTACACTGTTCTGTTTATTTTCGATTTTAGGCTTGGACTACAGTACGGTGACTAAAAGCGCCCACACCTAGACTCAAATTGCTCAGATGTGAGCGCGCACAGATTGAAGGCAGATGACGCGGTTGCGTGCCAGACGCTCGCACTCACCACGCGTCAGAGACGGAACAACACAATTATGTTCACTAATGAGGGCGAAATCACAGAGATTGTGAGAGAGTGTGTATCACCAAGTTGCTATCATTCTCCCTATTGACCACTGTCCTGCCAGATTCTGGTCCTCATAGTGGCCCGTTGCATTCCTGAGGCAATGTATTTTGGAAGCTTTGGCCTTGCAGCATCTGGACATGGGCTTCTCAGATTAAATATTTCAAGGTTGTGATTGCTTTAAACACGTTGTTGTGATGCTATGCAACAAGTTGTGGAGTGCTACCCAATCTAAGGAGGATAACAGGACTACACCCAGTTACACACATGAACACACATCTGCCTGGGAGGAGCTGAACACGTGCCGTAATCATGGCAGGTGTTTGGCAAGTGTATGCACATCCGTCCAAAAAAATCACAGTTTAGCATGAAATCAGTAGCGGCAAAACTTAGTTAAGACATATTTAGCATTTAGGATAACACAAAATGCATCTTCACACACTTACACATGTTAGCCCAGGTCCTGTATAGGTTTGTGTAGTGTAGTCTGGTTACGTTTTATGTGCTTGTGTTATCACTACAGAGGTGATACAGTATCTCTATATTGATGTTAGTGTCTTGGATCAGTGTGATAGGTAGTACACCATTGCTGTAATTGTGTGCTATTGTAGCTGATGTACTATAAATGTACGGAATGATTTTTGTATAGGTTTGTGGTGTGTTTTTTTTGTTAATGTTGTTGTGTGTTGACTGTTTTGTGAAGGTGAGCCATGGTGAAGCCAGGTGCAGGTGTGTGTGAGAAGAAGCTTCAGAGGCAGCAGCCAGAGGGGGACGGCTTCGATAACATCCCCCTGATGAGTGCACTCGAGGCAGGGAAGCTTCAGCCACAACTCCCCGTCAAGGTAAGGGGGTGTGTGTGTCACTCGCAGAATAATCACTCTAAAAATAGGCCTCTCACTCCTCTCACACACACACACACACACTGAAAATTTCACATGCACAAACAGTAGCACATGTTTAAACCACTGTTGTGTATAAACTGCATGGCACATACATCCTCAGCTTATCTGTCCAAACACTAAACATGCACAAATAAAACCTTTCCTTTAACAAGATGACGTTCCCATGGAAGACACATTTCCTCTGCTCAGTGGAGTGTCGAGTGCTCCTGTGTCCTAGTCCTGGTTTAGCCTGCCACCGAGGAGCAGCTAGAGTGGCGAGACTATTGTGTTGGAGATGAGACAAGGACAAAATGGAAATGTAGAACTTTTTTTTATCCTCTCTGCCACTCATTCTCAAATACATGAACACACACTGAAACAAACTGCTGTTTTCATGACAACCAACACTTTCAGAATAAAAGTTCCCTTGTGAATATTTCTGCACAGCAGAGACTCTCTCCTCACAGCTGCCCATAGAGCAGCTTGTAGAGAGACTGATGGGCTATTTCCACAGGACTTCTGTTTTAACATTCCATATGTTATCTTAATTCATTACCTGGAGAAATGAAATACTGTTTTCTGACTGGCTGACAAGGTGTCTGTTATAACGGAACACCTATGACGTACATCTGGTATAAAAGTTTAATCACCGTTCCACCGTCGAATTTAGAGTGGTAACTAAAACAACAGCAAGCAGCCTTGTGGGTCTACTTTGCCACAAATTGTTAGACAACCATTTTTTTGTAGATTATTGCCAAAGAAAATAATTACATAAATAAAAAAATAATTCCGGCAACCGGGTGATAAGCGGGATGACGGCCTTCGACATGTCCCAGTATTGGGGAATAATGGACTTGGTGTAATGACTCCGCCCTCAGAGTCATGATACATGTCCCAGTATTGGGGAATAATGGACTTGGTGTAATGGACTCCGCCCTCAGAGTCATGCTGTTCTTCGCCTCTGCCTTGTTCCTAACGTAGCGAACGTAGTTTGGAACGAAATAGAATATTCAAGCATTGTTTTTGTTTTTGTTTTTATTATTGAAACGGTCTTTATTCCCGCAGGTGATTGTGACAACCACAGCTACGCAGCAGCTTCAGCAGAAGAAGTCCAGATTCCTCCCTGATGCCCCAACACTCAACAGGAAGATGCCCAAAGGCCTCTCAGAGAGGGTCAAGGTATAGCAGGCTCTCATCTTGCACAGACAGCACTGATGATACATGCTTTATTGCTTTTCACACCGGACTGAATTCTTTTGTGCAATTCTTCTGTGTGTGTGTATGTTTGTGGTGGCAATGCATGTGTGTTTGCGTGTATGTTTTTCATGATGATGCATGTGTTTGTGTACGTGTGTGTGTGTGTGTGTGCGCGCGCGCGCGTGTGTGTGAACGTCACAGCTCACAGGACTTTTTGTTGCCATGGTGTTGCTGGCGAGTCTTCTGCTGCTGGTGATGTACAAGTCTCTGTGGCTGGACCAGATGAGATGCCCTGAAGGTTTTGTTTTTAAGGTGAGCTCACATCACACTCACACACACACACTCTTACTCTCTGTCTCACTCTCAGTATTTTTAAGGTGAGCTCACATCACACACAGACACACACACTCTTACTCTCTGTCTCGCTGTCAGTATTTCTCTATATGCCTTCTGTCTGCAGCTGCACCAGATGGTTTCCTTTGAATGTTTTGTGTTTAAGGTGAGGTTACTGCCAGGCTCATGGTTACCCATGGCAACGTGCATTACCACATGAGTGTTAAATTGTTTTGTTCATATTAGCATTCCCATTTATTTATTTTTTGGTGCCGAGGTTCAGTATGCTACCGGGGAGAACAGAGAAATAACAGTAGACAGCTGATTTACTCTTTCATTTTGCAATGGCCGTCTTAAAAACACGACAACTGCATCATAGCCCCTTAACACACACGACTGTTGCCTCTGAACACACACACACACAACACACACACAGATTGACAACATGCACACATAAAAACTCTCGACACACCCCACCACACACACACATGCTGTACCTACACACTGCACAGACATGACAACAGTGTCCCAGGCCCCGTCTTCCCTCGTGAGTGGTCTTTTATCGTCTGACAGCACACACACACAATACATACATGGCCGACAGCGTTGTCTGTGTTTGCTGTCTCTCTCAGAGGCGCAGACCACCCATCCGCTCTAGAGGACTTTATCAGATCGACCCTTCGCATCTGAGCACACTGTTTCTGCTCTGCACCTTCTTAAGATCTTATAATCACAGCCTCAGGGGTTTGTGGTCAGAAACACTACCCAGCCCCCCACAACTCCCTGAATTTCATTCCCCTGCATTCTGGATGAGAGAAACCCACACAGCAATTGACTGTGGATCGACTTTAGGTCTTAACTTAAACCAAGCTGTAAACCAGAATCAGACCAGACTGGACTTAAACTAGATTTACACTGAATTCAGACTGAACTCAAACCTTCAGTCCGGATTTCGATATCACTTGGGAATGTAACCTGCATGGTGTTCTACATGAGGATGAGGGTCCTGTGGTGAGGAATGCAGACTTTGTAGCATACATGCTAAAGGTCTTGTAGTGAGGAATGCAACCTTTGCAGGACCCACGCTAAGGACCCCTGTAGCAGCAGTTGCCAAGCCGTCGTTCGTGATCAAGCAGTCGATCTTTGATACTTTCCTGGTAGATCCCAAAAATATTAGGGCAAATATTAGGACCATCATATCATGCCTGGTTAACTTTAGGTTTTGCAAATCCCCCTTCTCACTTGAGCCAGCAGTAGAACTGAACAGGGGTGGCCATAGGCCTGTTTACGTATTTTAAACATATTTAATCTTTATGAAAACTGTATTGTGTTCGTTCATAAACTATGAATGCTACATGAATACTATATATATACTAAATAAGGCTGGTGACCACTGTTCTTTAGTGAGGAATGCCACCTCTGGTCCATTGGTTAACCTGCTTACCCGGGTTCAGGAGTGTGACCTGTGGGGCATTTCTTCCAGAGGTTCTCCCCTCAGAACCGACAATAAGGCACTACTACATGTTTATCCAGTCACACACACGTATACATACACACACAGTTGCCTATATGCTGGAAATACAAACACACAAACACTATTAGCAACTTTTATTTTCCAGCAACTTTCAGCAACATCCTTCCCACACACACACACACACACACACACACACACACACACACACATATTAATTAGCATATGTCACCAGGTATTAGCATACCCTGTGATAACCCTAAAAGGATCCACACAGTGAGAGAGCTGCCACTCTTTCCACCCCTCTCAGGGTCACATGATCACCGTCTGGCCAATCACAGACAGTTACCTCTCTGGCAGGATCGGGTGCAGATCAGGTTGAGATGCAGATAATAATCTCGTAGGATGTGTGTATGTGTTTATTTGTTTATCTATCCAGGTGTTTATGTGTATGTGTGTGTTCTGATTCTCAGTCGCAGCACTGTACCCCTGAGGCACGCCTTATGCACTCCGGACAGCAGGGGGCAGTGTCTACTCTGGGCCAGCAAGCCAGCCTGTACTCTGCCCTCGCCCGCATGGGCCAGAGCAAGAGGCCTATGCCCGAGCTACTGCCCTCCTCCTGGCTGCCAATTGTAAATGCCCTCAAGGAAGCCCAGCTGGCCAATGAAGAGGCTGACCACGCCCACCAGTAAGAGCTGCAGACCCCAGTGAATCTTGGCAACCTGTTGAATAGGGGAGAAACCACTACTGTACATGAAAAACAGTTTGTGACACATTGTCCCTGAAGAGTACAGGTCCTCACATGTCCTGATATGTGAGTATATGTGTATGACAGTGTTTACATGAAAACTGGCATCAAGATAGACATATGTAAGTATATATGTATGACAGTGTTTACATGAAAATTGGCATCACTAGAGTGAAAGGGGGAAAAAAAAAAAAAACTTAAATGTTACATGTTAAGCACAATCTGAGACTACCAGGGGTGTGTTTAAAGCTCTCCTAAACGTGCAAGGATACTACTGCTGACCATGTGATTACTGGTTGTGTACATTTGATGTAGAGATTTTTTCATTTAAACTGCACAGACTGAGAGCTACTTCCTGTGTTATCATGAGAGAAAATGTTGTCTGTGTCTGGGTTGAAGCTCAAGGTCAACCAGAATGTTCTCTAAAGCACAAGTCTGACTGCTGACTGTAAGCACATCATCTGCGAGATCTTGTTTTGCTGCTATGAGAAACGCAGTGTTCAACTTCTTTTTGATAATCTGATAAACACAAATAGCCTCCACTTACTGTATAGATGTTACTTTAGATTAGTTTGATGTTAACATGTTACACTGTTTTGTGTAATACCTGAATGTGAAATGTTACACAGAATTGTATCTAATGATTTTGTATTAGTGTTTCAGATGTTTACAGGTCTACCAGGAAAATGATTTATGTTGGCACATATTTCTAGATGAAATGTTTATGCAGTCAGTATGTGTTTCATATGCACATGTGTACACTTATTGGAAACCACAATTGGTCGAGTAGATTTGCTACTTTATATTTTCAATTTATCTGCAGTTAAACTATTATAAATAGCCTAAAGAAGCCCAGAGTGAATTATGTTAAATAGTATGCCAGAGTGAATTATGTTAAATAGTATGCCAGAGTTAATCATGTTATATAGTATGCACTTTTATCATGTTGTATAGTATGCCAGTCCAGTTGCATTGCAAATATGACAACATTATGACTGTGCACAGTGTTTAACTTAAAGCTTGCAGAATATTTATTACTGAAATAAATAAAATAAATTAAAAAATGTGTAAATGTGTTGTTAATGTTATAAGTGGAACAAGGTTATTATTATTGTTGTTATTATTATTGTTATTATTATTATTATTTACAGTAATAGTAGTAGTAGCAGCAGTAGTAGTAGTAGTGGTAGTAGTAAAAGTAGCAATAATACTAAGAAGAAGAACTGTGAGAGCTTCGGGGTTGACTTGACTGTATATTTTATTGTCACTAAATACCAAATCCTTATTAGGATCTTTTGGTTTACAGCCCCAGATGTAACTCAAACAAGTACTTCCTTTTCTTAGAGTTATTTTTTGAGGGCGTGTGATATAAAAACAAACGTGTAGAATGTCGTGGTCAGGGCAAGTTCATAGCCCATTCTGAGTACACTGTGTAAAAGTGTGTATAAGTGTGTATACAGTGTCATTGGCCAGTTTGGTGAAAACTTCCAGTGAGTGTTTTATTGTAATGTTATGGCAAGTAATCTCTCCATCTGTACTACATCACCGTAGAAAAGAATATATACAGTGTGTGTATGTGTGTGTACATGTGTTTGTGTGTGTGTGTGTGTATCTATGAACCAGGATTGGAAGGAGCAATTGTCATGTTTCTCTTTGACTGGAGAATCATGAGGTCTGTTAGGCTTTGCCTTGAGTGGGTGTATAAAAAGTCCTGACAAAGACAGAGAAAAACAGAGCAAGTGTGTGTGTGTGTGTGTGTGTTTTGACAAGTGTGTGCTTATATTTGTGGTAGAGGGTGTTTTCGTGCAAATGTGTGCATATACAAAATAAACTACTTCCCTGCAAACTTGCAGGAATCAACTAAACTGAATTTTGAGTGTTCCTGTTTGTCTGTATAATCGGCACGATGCTTATTGGTTTGTGGTGCTTGTTGGTCTGTGTGTGTATGCGTGTGCATATACTAGTCAGATTATGTTTGTTTTTCTCCCCAAAGTGTATGGAAGTACAGTATGTACTTCTTAGCGAAGCTAAGTGTGTAAGAGAGAGACTGTGTGTGTGTGATTTGTGGGTGCTTCTTGTTTGGCTGTGTTTAATTAATCCGGCTCTGATACTGATTTCCTCTTCTACACACTCCTTCCCCTGACTGACACATGGCCTGAGGCACGGACATGAATATGTGTATGTGTGTGTGTGTGTGTGTGTGTGTGTGTGAGAGAGAGTGTTTATTCGAAGCCGTGAGGTAGACCTCATGGTTGATCAACCCCTCTACACACTGCCAAAAATCTCAGGAGCCTGGAGACGTGGGGATGGACGAAGGCTGTGCGATTCTGTGTATGTGTGTGTGTGTGTGTGTGTGTGTGTGTGTGTGGAGCTGGGGTGTGTGAAAGCCTAACCATTTTCATCACACTTGGCTGGTATGTAAGGTGGTGTTCAGGGTCGGGTCGAGCCACAGTGTGTGTGTGTGTGTGCGCGCGTGCGTGCGTGAGTGTGTGTGTGTGTGTCAGATTGAGGTGCAGCAGCGCTGCTTTTATCCTCCAGTCAGCGCTTTCGTTCCCTTCTGTTTCATCCCACTCCAGATCACACACACACACACACACACACACATTCACTTGCTGTCTACAGCCTCAGACTGGATGAGGTGAGGTGGGGGTGTGTGTCTGAACTAGAGAAAGGAGACAGTATGAGGGAGGAGGGAGGGAGACAGAGAAGAAGTGAGAGAGAGACACCAGAGAGAAAAGAAAGGAAGGGAGTAAGGGGGAAGAAAAAAGGAGAAGAAAAGAAAGTCAAGTAAAGAAGAAAAAAGAAAAAAGTCAGAAAAATTAAGAGGAGTGAGAGTGGAGTGAGAAAGAGGGGAAACCAACGTTCCTAGGTCACATGACCTCTGCTGATGTCACTAATATCTCCTCAGTAACACCACTGCCATGACAACCATCAATCTCAGAGTCACCCACTAAAATCACCCTCCCAGTTTGAACATGGCCTTCTATCGCCACGGCAACTGTCAATCACAGCCATCTAAAAAAATAATAAATCAGACTGTTGCCATGGCTACTTTCTCAGACCATCTCTCCAAAATCTCACATGACTTAGCATGAAAACACACACACACACACACAGCTTAGGATGAGCTGGCAGCCCACACACAACCTTCCATTGGCATTGAGAGAGAAGAGTGGAAAGGAAAAAGAAAGAAGTGACAGAGAGACAGGAAAAGAAAGGACAGAAAGACAGAAAGGAGTAGAGGGGACATAAGCAAGGAAAGAATAAAAGAGAAGTTGAAAAACTAGAAGGGAAAAAAGAGGGGAGAAAAGACATGAGAGCGGAGGAGAGAGATAAGAGAAGAGGAGCACTGGCCTTGCGGCGATGAGAATGCTGAGGGCTGTGTGTCTGTGAGGGCTGAGGTGGGATCAGCCCTGCCTTTCATCTGTTAATGAATGAGGTGAAGCTCCCGACAGCAGGGCCTGATCTAGATACAGCGCCTGAGCCACCCAGATTTACTGTCGGCTTTGCTGGGGATCCACGGCAAGGTCACGACCGCCACGGCGCACGGTTCTCACCAGGGATGCCTGTGGATAGTGGCTATGCTATGCTATGTCGTGCTGCTATGCTGTGCGTTTGCTTGCTTAAGAACAAAAAACAAATGGCATGAGCAAGGGTGCTTAAGCGGGGACCCGATGAACTGATATTAGCCGTGTGGGGCTTTGCAGAAGCGCTTGGAGCTACAAACACGGGTGTTGATGCAGAGGTGGAGCGGGGGCAGTGTGAGAGAGAGAGCGAGCGAGTGCTGAGGCCTAATTAGCCCGCTAAAGAGGCATGCATGAAGCTGTGTGTGTTTGCATAAGAGTCATCGACTGAGAGTGATGCATTATGGGAGCCATCGGCTCACTGCAAGGCCCCAGCTACTCCCCTTCGCAAACACTCTGCGCCTCTTTGATTTGATCCCATTTGCTCATAAAATGTAAACCTGGATTTATTTTCCTTGGGCCGCCGCCCGAGCTCCCACTGAGAAAATGCGCTCGTCTGAGCCGCACCAGGAATGTTCCAGAATGTTCCGCACTGAGGCGCGCCACGCCAGACGGTCCACAAGGCCTGCTCAGCCCACCGTCGCCACTGCCACTGCGGCCAGGAGAGAGAGAGAGAAGTGCTGAGAGACGATGTCACAGAACGTGGAACCCTCCCCCACGTTCTCCGGTGTCACCTGATGTTGTTGTCACTCTGACTCGAGAACCCGCAGCCGAGAACTGAAAACGTGCATGTCAGAGAAAAACAAACACTTCCAAACACACACAAATACACACACTCATGATTTGCTGTGGGTTTAGGGAAAGAAAACCTCACCGTTTCAGCGCAGAGAAGCTGACTTGTGACAAATGTAACAGGCACAGCCATCTGCTAGGCAGACACAGAGTAATTGTGAAGTCAATCAAATCTATCCAGCGCTTTATTTATGTGGTCTAACATGACACCCCCACAGCAGCAGCAGACTGAGAAAGTGAAACGCCTGTGTGTGTGTGTGTATGTGTGTGTGTGTGTGTGTGTACCATGACAGACAGTGCAGGCAGACATAGCTGTTTGTTTTAGTTGGGCCAAAGTGATGTCTGTGGTGTGGACAAGCCCTTGAAGTGTACCTAGGCTCAGGACGGCCCTCCAGTCCAAATCCCAGCAGTAAATTTCACTTATCCACTGGCGTGTTGCTCTCACCTCAAAAATGCCAGTAAGACCCCCAATTTATTATTCCTGTTCACAAGGAGGCTTTACATCAGTTAGTGTGGCACCTCCGTCAGACACTTCCCCGCTAACGCAGCACAACCACAGCCTGCGTGCCCAAGACCTGTCTGCATAGGCCACAGATATGTTAGCAAATCAGCAGCGGAAAGATGATACAGCATCTCTGTGCTACACTATGCTCTCCCTCACCAAAAACCTCAGCTTTGTGCTACGCTATGCTACGCTACACTCTCCCTAACTAAAAGGCTCAGCTCTATGCTACGCTATGTTCTCCCTTGCTAAAAGCCTCAGCTTTGTGCTATGCTATGCTATGCTATGTTCTCTCTCACTAAAAGCCTCAGCTTTGTGCTATGCTATCCTCTCCCTCACTAAAAGCCCCAGGTCTACATTCTGAGCTCTATCACAGGCTCTGTTTAAGTTCCTCACGCAGTAGACAACTAGCGGTAAGATGACTAACCTTGTGTTCGTTGTGTTATAGCAAGTTCTGGTCTAAGGCCTCCCTCAGCTGCGGAACGTTCCGGTGTGTGAGAGTGTGCTGACAGCACCAGAGACAGATTAACAATCTATCAACCAATGCCCTGCTGCCCACGACAGCAAGCAGCCACAGCTTCACTCAGTTCAAAGTGGGTGTGAAGAATGTGTTTGTGTGTGTTTGTGTATGTGTGTGTGTCAGTGTGTGTCTGTGTGTGTGTGTGTGTGTATGTGTGAAGACAGAATAATGAGTGTCTAATGCACAGTAAAACCGGTACTAAATGAAGAGAGCGTGTATAAACAGCATGAACAAACAAGAGGGAGTCTGCCAGTACACTGCATGCTTCACAGCAGAGGTAGAATGCTGGGGTGAACACATCCTTAAACCAAATGCAGAAAGGGATGGATAGTGACATAGACAGAGACAACAGGATTAAGGACTTTCACGCTCCCAGAGCATGGAAACGATCAAAAGGTTACTTTTGAAACGCTTTAAGAACTAAAAGTTTGTTTTATACACAAAAGCCTCCTCATTAGAAAACTAATCTAATCTGTGCAGGTTGCCGTCAGTGTTTGATAATTACCATGGCTTACTTGTCAGGAGAAACTCCTAGGAAGTCTCATATAAACAAAGGACACTAGGTTGTCCTCTCCCTGTGTGTGTGTAGGAAAGTGGATATATCTTTTGTGTGTGTGTGTGTGTGTGTAGGAAAGTGTCTATAGTTTTGTGGAAAAGAATGTAAGTGGATGTTTTTTGCTCTTAAATTTAATTCTCTGTCTCTCTCTGTATATATAGGTGTTATTGTGTCTGTGAGTACATGTGTACATGATTGTTTGTGTGTGTGTGTGTGTGTGTGTGTGTGTGTGTAAACGAAAATGTGTGTTTTTGGCTTTTGGCTGTCCTCCAGCAGAGCCTGAGCCATAAATGGGAAACAGTGGCAGTCGGGCGCACCGCTAACTTCCTGCCCCGCTTCAGGGATGTGTGTGTGATGTGTGTTATGTGCGTGTGTGTATGAGTGTGTGTGTGTATATGTGTGGATGTGTGTGTGTGTGCACACCGCTAACTTCCTCCTCCTCTTCAGGGATGGCTCCACGTCGTCTGCCCCTATCTACGCGCCCCAATATTGGATCCATGTGTGGCTCTGCTTTGGGTGACTGCTGGTGGGGCACCCTGTGTGTGTGTGAGGGTGTGTGTGTGTGTGTCAGAGACAGAGAGAGAGAACTCCCACTGCGCTCACCGCTGCCCCCTAGAGGCCACAGGTCAAACACACACACACACACACACACACATACACACACAAACACACACCTAGTATGACCTAACCCCATGTTGTTTTGAAGTTGGTGGGTTTCATATTTTCTGAGCCATGATTGGCATGCTATGCTCCACAAGAGCACAGGGAGGGCCCGCACATAAACGCAACGACCCCTCATACTGTATGTCCTGTTTGAATGACCTGCAGGGTGAAAACCTGAGAGAGAGAGAGAGAGAGAACTGGGAGGAAAAAAAAGAGGAAAGGAGAATACTGGACATAATCCCGGTTCCCCATTTAAAGTTTACATTTTTTTCTGCTGCTCTCCTATATATATATATACATGGCAGGGAGCAGAAAAATGTATAATGTAAAATTATTATATTATTATTAAATTATTATATTATTATACATATACATACACACAACATAACAAATATAATAACCACACAAATAATTACAAATTAAATAATAAATAATTAATAAATAATTGTTTGTATTTGCAATTAGTAAATAATTACTAATTGCAAATGCAACACAAATCTAACAGAGGAGAATGAGCCAAATCTTGGGCTTGACGTCTGCATTGATTTTGATGCTGCGATTTTGATGACCATTTCAAATAAAAAACACATTTCTATTTTTCTTGTGATAGCCAAACTGGCCTCAAGTGTGCATCAAGTGGCAAGGGTTGCAAGTGTTGATGGTCTGTGTAGAGCTCTCTCTCTGAGGATATAGTTATAGTACATTCCATTTGCAGTCGGAGCTCGGTTTCCGAGTAGTCATCCAAGCTCAAAAGCAGGAAGTGACGCTATGCGCACCCCCGTGTCTTGGACATGTAACCCACAAACTTGGAACACCACAGAGGACCCCGAGATCACAATTCAAACCAAACAGTCCCTAACTACACTTGACAACTTAGCTGTGTTATGTTAGCTGTAAAAGTAGCTAGCACAATGCTCCCTTCGTGACAGCAAAGATACTTTAGAACTTTACGTTCATCACTTTACATTAACTGTCTCTGGTGACAGCAAACCGGTTTACATACTTGATAACAGGTTAAATAGTGCACTTTGTAAGGACAAGCACAGCTAATTTAAAACCAATACAAGTTATTTTACCTTTGTCATCCAAACCATCCATCCACACATTTGTATCAGAAAACAGCAAGAGCTAGATCAACAGGCTATTTACCGCTTGTAAGACCTTTGAGTTGCTAATCATCATATTATGTAAAGAATGCATTTCACTGTCCATGGACTTAAGCTGTACTTAAAAATAACCCCTTTGTTCCATTGTTAGCGGTAGCCAGGAGCACATATCGTTAGTGATGTTTCTGTTTACTTCGTTTTTATGCTACATGGTTGCAACTGCATCTGACCACAGAAACATGTAATTCTGTGCCTCGCTCTTTGATTGAGGTGACTGCTGTTATGCAAAAGTTGCCTATGAGGCAGGCATTATTAAGTATCAAGTCATTCTTTAATGCAACATTTTCAGCTGTTTTCTTCTATTAAATAATGACAAAATGTCAGCATGAGTGTTGATTTTAATGTGAGTGTTACACATATCCAGACCTATGCTCATACTGGCTAAAAATGAATCATTTCCTTTTACTTATATTTAAATGCTAATTTGTTTGATAGAACACTTTCTTGGATGCTTCCATCTTCAATACGAGTTTGGCAAATGCAACGGTTCAATCTGTGTTTTTAGGAGACGTGATGCCAGTCTGACCTCCGAATCTCAGTTGCTGAGACAAATGGAATGTGCCATTACTCTGAATATCTATGGGCTTGATGACCCTGCATGTGGATGTGGAGTGTGTGTGTGTGTGCTCTGAGGGAAAATGCAGTGATATATGTGTTGGTCTTGGGTATGTGTGTAGATGGAACAATATATGCTGTTGTAGCAAGGAAAATGCTCTCTGTTTTTTTGTTCTGGATATTAACCATAATTAAACTTATCTAGTAACCTGGTTCTCACACATACTGATTTGCTATGCATCTCAGTCTGGCTAATTTCATGTCATCTCCAAGTTCCATGAGGTGGGATTAACAGACACAGATCAGACCTCTGCAGGTACTGGAAATGCCTACAAACAATCAGACCAATGGGTGCAGAGAAAAGAGAGTGCATCACAATTGTTAAGCTGTCTCCATCATGTTGGGGTCAAATCCAGTCTTTGATTGGTTTCCTATCTAAGGCAAATGGGAAGAAGTAGAGATAGGCCTACTGGCAAGACTGAAATGTATAGCAGATCAGTGTGTGTGAAAACCAGTCTACTTATTTAGTATTTGTGTGTTGAGTATTCATATTTAAGTTATGGTGTATTAAATGTCTGCTATTTGTGTTCCTTGTGTTGTTGACCTAACCAAGCAGAAGTGGTATGCTTAGCCATGTGCTCCAGAGCCTAAGAGCATGTTTCTGTTTGATTTCCTATAGTGATAAACCTGTTAGGTCTACCTGTGCCTGGGTATTTATGAAAACGGATATATTCTCCTTTCCCGCATTAAAAAATAATTCTGTTTACGCAATGCTGAAAAACAGCCAGGGTAGGCTGTCAAAATATGTCAAACAAATAGAAAGACAACCAGAGATCGAAAACCGAGGGGGGACTGACATGTCACAATGCTGAAACTCTGTTTTTCCTGTATACACATAGTGTCTGAAGCCAGTGTTTTCTACTCCACTTTAGCCGGAATTTTCAAAGGTAGTCGTTTTCAGTGACTGAAACCTTTGTTCACATGTAAATGATAAGTTACATAAATAAATATTTGTTTTCATAGAAATCCAGCTATGTGTAAACAGCATTTCAGTCCTTTCACCATCTGAACACCACTGCACTATTTTTGTGAATGTCTGTGTATATGTGTGTGTGTGTGTATGTGTGTGTGTTAGGTCACATGGTAGTGTGCTGCTGCTTTTCTGACATCCTCCTGGGAACATTACAAAAATGAAGGCATGAATTATTCACCTGTGCTGTGCTGTGCTGTGGAGATGGTGTAGTGAGAGGCCCTCTCATTTTGCACGTTTTCCAGCAGGCATGGAGGCTAGTTTGCCTGCTGACCACCTAATGACAACATCCAGCTCTTGCAGTACACAAACACGCAGACACTCTACACTTCTAAACCAGATCAGACCTGAATTCACTTCAAATCTTCACCAGATCAAAGCTGATTTCAACCCAAATCTACACCAGATCAGAGCAGAATTCACTGCAAATCTACACTGGATCAGAGCAGAACTCATGGAGACTTGTGGCCAAATCTACTGCAGAGGAATTGCAGCTACTGTTCGGTCCTGATGTATATTATGCGCTGGAACGTACCATTTCAGTTCAACGTTGAGTTCAGCACTTTCAGCCCTCATTCCATTTGCTGACTGGCCCGTACATTCCATTCGCTGATTGGTGCTAACCTAAGCCCACAGACAGCTTCCTGACGCAGTGGTGGAGCTAAATGAGAAATTGAGTGGAAGTACTAGGTGGCGCTAGCCTGGCTAACAGTATACCTTATTGGAGCTGAATTCATTACAGAACAATCTGACATTAAAGCCAGATCCACTGTAGTGAACTACACTGCAGTCTGAGAATCCCCTAGCCAAGGACAAATGCTACTACACGCTAACGGAACCTGATGGTTCTGCTAATATCTAATCATATCCTGTGTACACAGCTTCTCTGTTTCACATTTGACTCTTTTGTTCCCGTGTAATATATTCAGACAAAGAGCACATTTGTATGTTGTGTCCTGGTCTGTGTCTTGCCTTCATTTAAGCGGGTGAGCAAGTTGGAAAACATAAATAATTTAAATCGTATGACTGAACTGCTGGAGCGAAGGAGTTTCGTTTCCCTCCGGACTGTACTGCGTCCCCAAAGCAAGGCAATCACAAAATTATTTAACATGGGGACCTTTTTCCTGGAGCCTGGACCTCGTGTCTTTAAGAACCATTAAATCAATTCAATCAGTTTATTTCAATGCTTGGCACAGGGGTTCACAAAGCCATGACGTTTATAAGTAAACAAGAGGCCCAGATGGAAACGCTGCACAGCGCCCCCCCTCCCCCCGTTCATAATCTCGTCACGAAAGGCCCTTTCATTGTTAGTTTAGTCTGACCTCGTGAAGCACAAATATTGTCATTAGTTACAGACCAAATCCCTTAATGGCATCCTGCAATTAAGCCAAGGCTAATATGGTAATGGCGCTAATGAACACTGGGAGACTCTGGCTGGTACTTCCCGGGTCCGCTTGGGTCGGGTCCGCTTGGGTCGGGGCTGGGCTGGGCTGGGCTGGGCTGCGGAGGGCTGGTTTCACTTACGCTGCAGTGCAGAGCAGAGCAGGCCCTAATTTGGGCCCAGACAGGAGGAAAATGAGAGCCAGGACTGCTTGGATAAGAGCAGGCCTGACGATGGCGGAGCAGCAGGGATCACTGGAGCTCTTTAATTTCTGTTTTGTTTTCGGCAATTATCGGCCCTCTCTCTCCCTCGCTCTTTTACTCTCCCTCTCTCTCTCTCTCTCCCTATTTTTTACTTTCCCTCTCTCTCTCTCCCTCGCTCTTTTATTTTCTTTCCATCCACTGCCCCTTCTTTGCTCTTTCTCTCTATCTGTCTGATTTCATTTCATCTTTCTCTCTCTCCCTCTTTCCATGTCCCCCACATTTATCTTCTCTCCTCTCCACTTCTCGTTTTCTTTTTCTCTTTCCTCTCAATATTATTTTTGTGTCTCACCCTCACCATTACTCTACTCTCTCTCGCTCTCTTTCTACCCCTCACTCTCTACTTCTGTCCTTGGTCTCCCCTCACTCGCCCACTCTCTCTCACTCTGTCTTTCCTTCCTCCCTTATTCTTTCTCTACTCCCTCTTCCTCTCCCTCACACTCTCTCACTCACCCCCACCACCCACCCGTCTGAGGCCAGCATGTCTCAGGTGTGTGTCAGAACCCGCCGCTGATTTTTCCACGTGGGACTGGAAAGGGAGTGGAATCACTGGCACATCACAGCAGAGGACACGGACACGCTCAGCATTAGCCGCTTCCAGAAATATCCATGATGTCAGCCATGAGCAGGGGGACCTAGAGGAGCCATGGAGGCAGGCGCTGAGTTGGTGTCTGTGTGTGTGTGTGTGTGTGTGTGTGTGTGTCTTAGTTTGGGTTACCTGAACTGAGCACAAAGCACAAGGCTTGGAAGATGTTTGGATTGTGTTTAGATTCAGTGTAGTGTTGTCCCTCATCGTTATGGTGTGGTCTGTTATCCTTGTTTAGATCAGAGCTAGGCCACCAGAGACCTTAGGCTTTATTGGCTGGGCTGTGAGTTTGCAACCATTTCAGGGTTCACTTCCAGACCATTTTAGGGTTCACTTTCAAATATTAGGGGTTTGTTTCAAACCATGTTGGTCTCTGCGGGTTAGTTTCTTATTTAAATGATTTTAACAGTACCTGCAAATGTGAGGTCCATCATGTAGTGCTGAGTGTTAGATCATGGTTTTGGTATTTGGGCATTGAGTCCTAAAGTGTAACTTGAAGGTTAAAAACCTCTTTACTAATTTTTTAAAACCATTTTCAATTATAGACACACTTTGTTTGTATTTTCAGTCAGTTTTAATAACTGTCTTTATGAACGTTTCAAAACAGTATTTGTTTAGCATCAGTCACTAGAGGGAGTCCAGCCTAGCTGGTCAATAACACTCTTAAGAAATAATGCATTATAACAGCATGTTTAAGACTGGCAGAGTTGAAAATAAAGAGGCTTTGCATGTTTTAAGCCTAATAATTATGAGCCTCTGGCATCAAACAACAGTGATTTGGGGAACTAAAAAAATAATTTGATTGAGGAGAGAGGTGGGCATGGTGAGTAAGATCAACTTCAATGCTAGTAAATGCATACAAGAAACTTTGTTAATGTCAAAACGTGTTGGCAGCTGCCACGGGATTGTATTAGCTAGCAGTAGGATGACAAATTAAGGAAAAGAAAGCAAGTGAATACCATTGTACCACCTGCTACCTAATTCAAAGGTGTAAACTCGAGCCAGCTAAACATAAAGCCTAATGTAGCCTACCGACAGTATGCTAGGTGTGTTATTAACGGCTAGGCCTTATTGACAATGTGATGTCCAGCAACAAGTTCATCCCGGCACAAACCATAACACCAGACGGTCAGTTTGTAGTTTAGCTTCTGACATACCAGTTAACGCCTACGGCCTACGGTTAGTGAGGGAGCAGTGTTCCATTTCAGGGACTCAGCTGGCGAATGTGGCTGTTAATCATAGCCAGCTAAGTTATCTTTCATTACATACATCATAACCCAAACACCCATGTGGTTTGGTAGGCTACGTGACTTGATTGCATTGAGGCACCTTTCAATAGGCTAAGTAAAATATAAACTACATAGTCCTTGCTTTAGATTAAGGGTCTGCAAAACATCAAAACAAATACAAATCGGTAAGAAAGTGCATTAGTTATAATAGCTAACAGTAACAAGCAGCATGTTAACAGTTAACTAATATGATTGTAAGTGATTTACAAGCTGCTTGTTAACACCTACAAGCTTCATGTTAAAGGTTAAGTAATGTTATTAAAGGATAATAACTGTTACCTGTTACTAATGCATTGTTAACTGTTAATAATGCATTATTAATACCATATTAACACGTTATTTTAAAGCATTATCAAAACTTTTTAAAGTTATTATGTAGTGCTTTAGTGTTTTATGCAGAAAAATGTTGCCCTTAAAAGTAACAGATCTCTATTTTTAAGCAATAAACTCATTTTCCACCTCCCCTAGTTTTACCTTTCTCCAGTCTGTCCAGCCATTATCTCAGTCTGATGGTAAGGCTTTTAGCTGCTGGCTAGCATAGATAATTTAAGCGGATTAGACTGTTAGCATCTCACTCGTTCTCACTCAAAAGTGAGAATTCCAGTATTAGCGTTGTTGGGGCATTGGGTTGTAGTGTTGGGTGGTTGTAGTGTTGACCTGTTGCGTTGTAGTGTTTAGGTGCTGGGTTGTAGTGTTGAGGTGCTGGGATGTTGTAGGGTTGATCTGTTGGGTTGTATTTTGGGGGTGTTGGGTTATATTTTGGGGGTGTTGTGGTTATATTTGGGGGTGTTGGGTTGTTGTTTGCATCCTCCAGAGCACTGAAACCACACACTGGATATGTCTCCCCAGCAACCACAGCACTGGTTAGGACACCCCATCCATCACAACACTCCTTACCACACAGCACTCTGATGATGTGTGTGTGAGATAGAGAGAGACGTCAGTGTGATCATTTCACCATAATGTTAGATGTGTGTGTGTTCCAAGCACCACAGTATGTTAAAATATATGAGCCTGTGTTTCCTCTACGCCATAATGTATTAGAATGCAGTGAGTGTCTGTGAGTGTGTGTGTGTATCTGTGTGTGTGTGTGTGTGTGTGTGTGTGTGTGTGTGGTTAGTTTGTTATAATGTGTGTTAGTGAAGAAGTTTCTCATGGTGCTGTTCACTAAAAAAAAAAAAAAACCTCCATGTGTCCCCTCCTCTCGACTCGCTCCTCCTCCAAACTAGAGCAATTAAACCACAAGTTAATTGAGACCCATCATCTCCTGTCCTCATCTTTGTGTGTATGCATGTGTGTGTGTGTCTGTGAACAGGGCTATTAAGCAGGCAGCTGAGTCATTTAGACCTGTCAGCTCCTCTTTTCTCCATAAGTGTGTGTGTAAGAGTGTGTGAGTGTGTTTAAGACTATAAAGTGTCTGAGTGACTGAGACCTGTCTACGCGTTGGCTGCGTTGGGGCGGTGGGCTCCGACACCCTCGTCCTGTCGGGTCGTGCTCGCGGGCATGCGGACCACACTCACTCTGGTGTGCCAAGAATAAATTGTCTGTCTGTAAGTATTTAAAAGCAGCATTACACAGTGATTTATGCCCCGAGAGCACAACTTACGGCCCAGAACATTTTCCAAGTGTTGCAGCTTGCAGCAATTTAAATTATATGGGGTAAAACCACCAAAGCGAATATTTGAGCGTGTTCCCATATCGAAACTGATATATTTATATGGATTAATTTGGCTCAAAGGGGCAGTTATAAATTGCTGGAGCTATCTGGAGACCAGGGTCCTTTAACAGCAAACATTTAGCAGATTCAACGCCATGTGGGAGTCATGGTCCATAGCTGGCATGAGAGGGAGCCCTGCGATACCTCCATCTTGTTTCAATAACACAATCTGATCTGCTGACTGTTGTTATATATTTATATTTTTGAAGTTTTATACCAGTATATATATATATATATATATATATATGAAAGTGCAGAGGAAAAAAGACAGCTATTGAATTTGTTTTGCATGGTGTCTCATGTTGGAGTCTTGTGTTCCTTCATATCCGGCGATGGCAGAGTGGCCAGACTGGCAGTGCTGAGCTGCAGGATCGGCAGGCGGTCGGAGGAGAGGGAGGGCAACGCGGAGACACTCAGCCTGGCACAGCGGCAACAGGCAACAGCACGCACTGGCGCATGTCACATACACACACACACACACACACACACACACACCACTTGGCACCTCAGGTTCTACAGAGCACCACCTAAGCCAGCAAGGAAATTGCACGTCTTGAAGCAAGAGCCGCAGAGTGGTCACACACACACGTATACACACACACACACACATACACGTATACACACACACACTTACACAGACACACACACATGAACAAATACACACACACACAGATCTACACAAAGACACACACACATGAACAAACACACACACACAAACACAGTCCCCCATCCAATGCAGATGCACACACACACACACACACACACACACACACATACATAGTTACATATAGGAAAAATTGGGCACATCAAAACATTCCACAGCAAGAAAACCACAGCAGCAGGTCGGAAGTACTTCTGCTCTAAAGAGCCACTCACACTAACACCAGCAATCACATACACACCCACACACACACCCACATACACCCACACTGACTGCAGTGGTTACACATCTCTACATAAATACACACACACACACACAGACTTACACACTCATACACCCGCACTGACTGCAGTGGTTACACGTCTCGACATAAATACACACACACAGACTTACACACTCATACACCAACATACACCCGCACTGACTGCAGTGGTTACATGTCTCCACATAAATACACACACACACACACACACACACACACCAGTACCAGCGGTCACATGTCTGTATCCACGGCTCATTGTGTTCTGTGCTTCCTGGCCCTTTTCTTCTCTAATCTGTCGTCACAAATCACTGGCACAATGAAAACATTTATGAGCATTCTTACAGTCATGCACTCACAATGCATACTAACGAGGACTCACAATGCATACTAACGAGGACTCACAATGCACTCTAATGAGTATTCATAGTGCATTCAGATGAGCACTGATAATCTATTCTGAGAGGAACTCTTGATGCATTCTAATACATTCTGGGGCCTATTTTTCCATCTACAATAATCTCTCGTTATATCATCATGTGACCGATCTTCATTGTTTCTTGTCTATTGTATGTCTATTTTAAAAGTAGTTCAAATTAGGATTGTAAGGTAACTTAGTATATTGTAATATAAAAATATTGATATGATTTGAATATTGATAATAACTTATCATGTTGTGATCCAAATATAAATCATCAGGTGATAATTGGACTGAATGTCCAATCTGATGTGAATAGTTTAAAATGTAAACAATCAAATAGACTTTGGTAAGATAGAACTTACCATTTTATGATGTCATACTACTCCAGTTTCCAATTTATGTTGTTTGTGCATAAATCCAAAAGCAGACAAATATGGTTGTTACTGATTATGGATCAAGGACTAATGATGTCTTTATCTGTTGTACAGACAGTAGCACACACACACTCTCTCCGTCTCTCTCTCTCTCTCTCTCTCACACACACACACACACACACACACCTTAGCCATACAAATCACAGCTAAACACCAGAGATGTATGGATGTAGCAAATGCATAAATGTCATGAAAACGTCCTGTCCTACAGTAGTAATATGTACAATATGTGCAGAATGTCTTGTGTGTCGACGGGTCTTATTCTTGATGTTTTTATTATTATTATTTTAATCACGTAGCAGCTTCTCCCTTTAGAGAACAAAGAATAACGAGTAATATTTGTGCTAGTGCTAGGGACTGTGCGGTGGACTTGAAAAGTCCAGAGGCAGCAGGAGAACAAAGACAAGAGTGAGAGTCGACCTCACCACTGGCAAAGCCGGGATAGGATGCCACTGCTTGCATGCACCTCTCAGTAGAGTTCAGAGCAACACTGAACAGATCAAAGTGGGATCATGAGCACTGTTTGTGTGTGTGTGGTGTGTGTGTGGGGGGGGTGTAGGTTTGGGTGCGTGTTGTGGTTTGCTGTCTGAATGGGGCAAAGTGTGTGTGTGTGTGTGTGTTTATGGTGCAGGGCCATCTGACAGAAAGATAAAAGCACACTAATTAGGTAGACAGCAGAGGCCCCAGGGAGGGACTAACGAGCATGTCAGTGAAACCCTTCCTTAACGAGCTACGAATGGAGCCTTTGAGTGTGTGTGTGTATTTGTGTGGTATGTATGTTTGTAGTGAGATTTTTGCGTGTATGTGCATGTATGTGATGTCTGAGTGTAGGAGTTTATGGTATGTATTTGAGAGAGCGTGTGTATGTTCAGTGTGGCTATATGTTGGAATAGAAGAGTGTGTGACTGTGTGTTTGTGTGTAGACTGTGTGTGTGTGTGTGTGTGAGAGCTCGATTCAAGAATCCACTGTATTATGAGTATTTAATGGCCTAACCCATTTGACAGGCAGATTCCCCGACATCTAAATTATGTCCTGCCTCAATGGTGTGGTTATAGTTTTTTATGAGTGTGTGTGTGTGTGTGTGTGTGCGTGTGTGTGCTGGGAAGAATGGTTGCGTGCAGCCCTATGTGTGTGCCATGCCATCTATCCTGAGTAATTGATGCCAAATGTGATTGTGTGTAGGATGGCGAGGCTTCCCCTGGTCCTGTCTGCGTAACAACCTCTCAAGTACCAACTGTGCTCTAGAGACTCCATGCTGGCCCTCCCATCATCACCTGCTAACATCAGTTAGCTGGTAGCATCCGTTAACTGCTAACATCAGTTAGCTGTTAGCATCTGTTAGAAGCTAACATCTATTAGCTTGTTACCATCTGTTAGCTGCTAACATCAGTTAACTGTAGCATCTTTCAGACGCTAGCTTTGACATCCATTAGCATATGCTGTAACCCACCAAAGAATGAGACTGAGCGCAGTGTAGCTTCATAGGTTGCTGACTACACACACACACTTACACACACAAAATGGACCCTTTGGTGGGTTCTCTAACCTATAATTCCCAGATATCTGGAATGCTGTGGTGCACACAAATTCCTGGAAACCCGCACGGTGTATGTAGAGAATGCTGTTAAATTGGGAATTCCATGAAGTGGGAATGCTGTGAGATGGAGGTGCTTTGGAGCAGAAACACTGTAAAAAGGGGACTGCTGTAAAATAGGAATTTTGAGCGCAGAGGAGACGCTGGAAGGCTTCCGCAGGTCTGCAACGAGCTGGGGTGTGGGTGCTGCACGTGAGAGTGATTAGGACCAACACTTTTGGCAGGAAGCTCGGTTACACTGAGGAAATCGGCGTAATATTTGGCCCCAAAACCATGGGCCATACAATTACCATTTACTATGTGTTTGTTTTCTAATACTGAAGTGCCATTGAGGCAATAACCTCAACCAGGCACACACACATACATACACACACACACACACACACAGACACACACACACACACAGAGCAGCAGGGCTGTGGAGTTATGGTAAGCAGA
Source organism: Tenualosa ilisha (assembly GCA_015244755.2). Taxonomy (NCBI): domain Eukaryota; kingdom Metazoa; phylum Chordata; class Actinopteri; order Clupeiformes; family Clupeidae; genus Tenualosa; species Tenualosa ilisha. The sequence goes on from PYXC01001219.1 coordinate 1,713,686, forward strand.
GAGAGCGAGAAAGACTCATACACATATGATCACAAACACATACTAACAGGCACATCTGTATTGGCACTGTCCCCAGGCACCGCACTGATGTCTGTGGCGGAACAAAGTCCTTCAGACTACGCATGTGGATGTGATGGGGTCCATGCTGTAGATATGTGTGTGTGTGTTTGTGTGTGTATCTGTATCTTCAGAGTGCCACTGACAGTTAATGCAAACATGTTTACGTTTGAGGGGAGCATTCCCATGTGTGCTTGCATCCATTTCTCCAAACATCCCTGTTGCTTTTTGATGCTATCACAGACGCGCGGCAGCCCGTTACCCAGAACCCCTCACCGGCCCTCTGGCACACTCCCAAAGCAAACTTCATTTTCCTCCCAGACACGCAGACTCCGAGGGGGAGCACCATCTTAACTCCGCAGCGGATGAGCTCTGGCGGCTCTGACAAGCCTGCATCATAAGCACACAAAGGTCTGTGTGGGCACATCCTTCTGACCACCCGCTGGGTAAATGCATGGTAAACATCACCACTCAAACTACCACCCTTGGTCTAATGAGTCTGAAAGGACTGTCTTAACCAAACTACTCTGATACTGACAAGCAGACAAACTAGGTTAATTACCACGAGTTTCATAATGACGCTAAGGGTAGCCGTGGCCTACTGGTTAGGGCCTCGCTGCTTGGACCCGAAGGGTTGCCGTTCCTAATCCCCAACCAGTGGACCATGGCTGAAGTGCCCTTGAGCAAGTGCACTTAACCCCTCACTGCACCCCGGGCTCCTGCTGTAGCAGGCAGCCCACTGCCCTGGGTTAGTGTGTACTTCACTGTGGGCTGTGTGTTTCACTAATTCATGATTAACACAAAAGTCAAGAGTGAATACACTTGGCCAATAAAACTGATTCTGTTCTCTACAAGGCTTTCATCTAGCCAAACTCACTTTTCCATACCTTAACTGCCAAGTTACCAAGAGTCTCAGTACTTTTACCTACTCTTAGGCAAACTTCCATGAGTTAGAAAGGGCTCTTGTAGCTAAAGTGCTTTGAGTGAGAGTAGCCTGTCTTGGCCAAACTTGGCCAAACTAGGCTCAAGTCTTAACAGATAGAAGTGAAGTTACTGTAAAGCATCAATTTAAATTAGACATGATAATAATTAATAAAAATACATACATGTATTTAAATTATACAAATAAAAACATTTAGCTTAAGCTGTGTTTTAAAATGTGAGTAGATTTTTAAAAACTCACCATGATCAATTGACATGAGAGAAACAGGATCAGTTGCCTGCTTTTTTGACCACTTTGTATTCCAGGATCGGCAGT
>PYXC01001219.1:1725000-1737500 GCA_015244755.2 Tenualosa ilisha
ATAGTAATTGTGATACTCACTGTAATGTCTTCTTTAAAGAAGGATCTAATGACAGACAAGATCTCCTCTGATTCGTACTGCGCAAAAGAGCAGCCGGTACGCAACTGGGAAACCCGTAATTGTGTAAACACACCGCGAGACCTCATAGGCTTCTACAATACAGCGCGAGAGACACGGGGTAAAAAGAATCTAAATTCAACTTCAACACAGGAGTCGTTTTTTTCTCTATGTTATCCACACGAAGAACAACGGATAAAGATGAATCGTTCTCAGTGATTGCCATGACAGCGGCCGTGGGTGTGTGGGGAGTTTGGGGGGAGGCGTGCTGTTGAACAAGGCCACTTTAGCTAATTGACCCGCGCTGAGTACAATTAAAGTGGCGATAATAGATAACATTTGAGAGTACAGGCACAGTGGCCTTTTGAGGAGAAGGTCATTCCCGTTCTGAAAGTGCAGGCTGGCTTCCCTGGGGTCAGGAACAGCTGGTAAGCTGGGTCTCTGCTCTCCACAAACAAGAGAGAAATTGTTCCTTACGAAGTAATTACCTCATTTGGATGCCTTGACAGCTACTTAATTAATACGATGCAAATGCCAGTTCTGATTAATGCATTTTATTGACTTTTCCCACATAAACCAACACAGGCTACTCAGATGGTAATTAACCTACAAATTACATTTCACATATGGTAATTTTTACAACTAACCAATCAATGTCACTGCGCATTGTTTTGAGAGCTAAAATAAAGAGGAAACTACAGGTTTTTATTCAACAATAGTTCTTCCCTTTCCCGAGATCAGGTAATGTTATCTACGACGAAAAAAACTTTCAGCACTTCAGCATTTACCATTATTCTTCGACAACATAAAAACTCGCACCAATTATGACACATTCCGCCACGAGCATCCAAATCGTCTCCACTGGAGTCATTAGAGCACATCATTGCACTTAAGTGGAGGGCTGCGGATTGTAGTTTGTGGTTTAAAGCTGTCAATGAAAGTCCCAAACTATGTTCCTCTGGCTCGCAAAAATGCACGACATTCGAGGAGGGAAGGGTTGATGGGTGCTTATTTCGCAGCAGTCCCCCAGCACGTAGCGAGTTCCATTCGGTGCGGTAGGCTATTGACACGATCCATCACTGAGAGAGATATGCCGTCCTTGCTGTCAAATATCTTGAAGCTTTCTGAGCGGACATGTAACAGTTGATTGAATGGGAATTTGTACAGTCACTGTACCCAAGTAACACACACCGATGCACTTGAGTAACCTTGCAAATGAGGAAGCTTTATAAGAACTTCACAAATGTTTTCTTTTAAAAAAACAAAAAACTTTTTTCAACTTTTGTACTTCTAATGTCATGAATAGACCTTAGGGAGACTGTCCCTTAGTGATTATCTGGCTTCTGGTTAGCTATTTGTGTACAGTCTTCATCACTTTTATACATACATATTTAAATGAATATTCATAGTCCAAATATCTATCGAGAAATCTCTGTTAGGAAAGAAAAATTGTTTAAAAAAAAAGCCAGCCATAAACCAGGCTTCTGCTGCAGAACTGCTCATCAGCTCCTTGTGAAGGATCATTAAGATAAGGCTGTGGACAGGGAGACGAGAGAGGAGGGGCAGAGAAGAGAAGAGAGGTTTAGGAAGAACGACTGTCGTGTCACATTGCATCGCGTTGCATTGTGTCTCCTCTGATGTTGACATTCTACAGGGAGTCTAGACTGTGGGGGTGGGAGTGGAGGAGAACAAAGAAAGAAAGAGACGAGTGGAAGAGAGGAAAAGAGTGGAGAAGAGAGGAGACCACAGAAAAATTTGGGATAGAAGAGAGGAGATGGGAAAGAGATGAGAAAGAAAGGAGAGAGCAAAGAGAAAGAGAGGGAACGAGAGAGGACAGGAAAAAGGGACATATAGTTGGGACACCTGACACCTCTCATAGTCATAGTAACGATGCTGGACGTCTCTGTCCTCTGAGTAGAGGCAGGCAGCAGGCAGATCTAAACTGCCCTCTAAGCAGAGCTAACAAACACTAGTGACTGTCCTGCTGCTACAGATACACTATCTGATAGTATTAGACAGCTACAGGCCAGTGATGGCCTAGTGCTGATATGTGTTGGTGCTTGTGAACATGGTCCAATAAATCAATGTCATAGAAGAGATAGAGTGTGTTTCAACCAAGACTTGTTTTTTGACTCACTGTAGGTGACATAAGGACTGTCTGAGAGGAGAAGTCAGGAGATGAGAGAGAGAACCAGAGGAAAGAGAGGAGAGAGGCAGTGCAGAGGAGAAGAGATGGAAGAAAAGAGACAAATGGGAGGAAAGGAGGGAAAGAAAAAGAAGAGAAGAAGAGAAGAAGAAGAGAGAAGGCAGCTGAGCAGCATGAGAGAGAGACACATGGTCAGCGCTCTGTCAGGTGAAGCCATACACACACACACACACAACACACACACACACACACACACACACACACACACACACACATTGTAGATGACTGAATAGGCGACTCCAGGCCCCCTGCTAAGGCCACTGCCTGCCAGCTGGACTGCCCCCTGACCCCTTCACACACACACACACACACACAAAATCATCACCACCACAGGCTCCCACAGGCTGAAAGAGACATTCTCAGGAGGGTGCGGAGTCAGGGCTTTCCTATGGACCCAGACAGGTTACACACACACATGCACACACATGTGGTGCCCAAGCACAAAAGCAAAACAGAGACTTGCATTGCAGCGTCCCCGCCCCCTCAACTGTTTGGACTGTTTACAAACATGCTCTGAGACTGCTTAAAAACACACACGAAAGTCACCATACACAGTACCCACCTAAAAGAGAGCCCACTTGAGCTATGACAGCCAGCAAACCCAGCCAATACACAGTACCCACCTAAAACAGAGCCCACTTGAGCTATGACAGCCAGCAAACCCAGCCAATACACAGTACCCACCTAAAACAGAGACCACTTGAGCTATGACAGCCAGCAAACCCAGCCAATGACACTGGTCTATCTATTTCTCTGAGCACCGTATCTTTTCTTCCCATACATTTGAATTACTCCACATTTGATACATTTTGATTACTGCACTGACACATTGAAATTCTGTTGAAAAATATATAAACAAACCCACACACACACACACACACAAACAACAAACCTGTTCAATTCCAGCATGATGTCTACAGACAGTATCATTTGTGACGCATTACCTCAATGCTGAACTGAAAACACAGGACTCCGCTGTAGGGGCCACAACTATTACTGAAATACAGTTGACACTACTGACATCTTTTCAACCAGATTCAGCACAGGAGTAGAGCTGAGCTGTAAAGAGCAAAGGACTACATTCTAAATATTATTATCTAGATAAATGTCATTGTTATATAGCCATTTAAAAGCATAATATAATTGCTTTGTTTGTCATTAATAAAAAAATAACATAAGTAACCTATAATTGGAATATTTGAATTTCATTTTTGTCTCTATACTTTTAGATACCACTGTTACATGAATACTAGAGCACTGGACAAGGGGATCATCATTATCATCACCATCCTCATCATCATCTTTATCTGCCAGACTTTATTTGTCCAAAAGAACTCGCAGACTATACCATGTGAGCACCACAGGCCTTAGCCCAGGACCAGTCCAAAGCACATCAGTGACATAGGAGACAGGGTCAACACTGCCAGTCTCAAAGCACCTAAACAACAACCCACCAGATGCATGATTAACATGCAAGAGTTACAGTGCACACTGACAGTACTTACTCACAGTAAGTCATTTCATAATTCAGATTCCTTCCTGATCTGGCTATTGCAGTCCTCCACATTGACTGCATAATTCATAATTCAGATTCCTTCCTGATCTGGCTATTGCAGTCCTCCACATTGACTTCATATTTCATAATTCAGATTCCTTCCTGATCTGGCTATTGCAGTCCTCCACATTGACTTCATATTTCATAATTCAGATTCCTTCCTGATCTGGCTATTGCAGTCCTCCACATTGACTGCATATTTCATAATTCAGATTCCTTCCTGATCTGGCTATTGCAGTCCTCCACATTGACTGCATAATTCATAATTCAGATTCCTTCCTGATCTGGCTATTGCAGTCCTCCACATTGACTGCATAATTCATAATTCAGATTCCTTCCTGATCTGGCTATTGCAGTCCTCCACATTGACTGCATAATTCATAATTCAGATTCCTTCCTGATCTGGCTATTGCAGTCCTCCACATTGACTGCATAATTCATAATTCAGATTCCTTCCTGATCTGGCTATTGCAGTCCTCCACATTGACTGCATAATTCATAATTCAGATTCCTTCCTGATCTGGCTATTGCAGTCCTCCACATTGACTGCATAATTCATAATTCAGATTCCTTCCTGATCTGGCTATTGCAGTCCTCCACATTGACTGCATAATTCATAATTCAGATTCCTTCCTGATCTGGCTATTGCAGTCCTCCACATTGACTGCATAATTCATAATTCAGATTCCTTCCTGATCTGGCTATTGCAGTCCTCCACATTGACTGCATAATTCATAATTCAGATTCCTTCCTGATCTGGCTATTGCAGTCCTCCACATTGATAAGTTGCCATTGTGGCAGAAGTGCAGCATTTTTTGTGTTCCAGGTTTTTAATTCTGAGGTTTTTTGTGATTAACTTTTTATTGAGTTTTGGAGGTAAAAAAATATGTAAAACAGAGCAAAACACATAATCATCACTGTCATCACATTAATAAACAGAAGTCAAAACCAGGGCAAAAAAGCTGTACACCATATTAGCAAAAAGTAAAAAAGAAAAGAGTAGTTTTTAGTTTTGTAGATGTCAGATTTGGGGATTTTTAGTGTCAGGACTTGGAAACAGTTTCTCTCAATTGTAGAAAATGATTAGCTATTGTTTGTTGAACTGTGAACTGTTGTTCCAAACTGATGCATTAGCCAGAGCTACACTGGAGCTGCAGCGTTGCCACGGTGAGCTTGCCCTGGAATGTAGAAGGGAATGCATTTCACCAGCACAGCCCCACTTGAGCCAGACTGCACGCCGGGCTGAACACAAGAGGATATCATGCCTAAGGGCAGCCCCCTGAGGCCGTGTGCCACTCCCTACCTACAGGGGACAGTGTTTGAAGTACAGTGTCCAATGTCTAGGAAGGACTATTCACTTAGACAAACAAGCCTTGTCAAACATGAACGGTGTAAACAAATATCTTTTTTCCCCTCTGATGTAGAATGCTTCAGTGGCAAACAAGAGAACAAGAGTTGTGGACCAGCCAAAGCCAATAAAAGATGCCATTTGTAAGGTCTTATCTCCATTAGAAGTAGCTCAAGGACACACAAACACACACACTGGTTTGTTTGTGTGTTGGATGTCCACACCTTTGTATATCAGAAGATCTGACGGGCAGTTTCTGTGATGGGTGACCATAAGAAATGGTCTTTCTGGCGTTTTAATTGTAGCTTGTTTGGCCCAGCAGAGACAATGAAGGGGAGCCTATAATTGAACAGTCTTCATTCATTACTCCTTTGAAGTCAGTTGGTGTGTGTGTCTATCTAAAGTCTCTCCCTGTCCTAGATAGGACAGTCAGTCATCCACCCCCTCTATTATCAGGGCTAAATGAAGCCAGGAGTAACGAGCTGTCAGATTGTGACAGAGACAGATACAGATTGTCTGAGTATTGTTCATTCTAGAACATCTATTCTGAAGCATTCCAGCCCATATCCCTGTTGTTCGAAGTCACCGAGTGCTGTCAGTAGAAAAAAAATTAGAAAATTTGGCACAACAAATAGTGAAACAGCAGCTAACGTTAGTCAGTGGGGCAAAGAAACTCATCAACTGAATTGTTCATGCCCCTCTCAGCCTTTGCTCCTGTCTCACTGTTTCATCTATGTTGTACCAAATTTTCTCATTGTTTGTCTGACTGACAGCACTCTGTGACTTTGAACAACAGGGCTATGGGTTGAGTCAGAGAATACCTTAAACATACACAGAAACTCATTTGGCAACAAAAGGTTGTGGGTGAAACCCTTCATTTACAACCTTCAGCTCTTCAAAGGTTTCCCAGTAAAGCATCTTTTTCTTCTCTGATATAATAGTGCTCCTTGGCCTCTCTCTAATAGAGATGCAAGACACCAGAATGGCTGCAAAGCCACACGAGTCAAACACACAATTACCGTGGAAACCAGAGTCCCAACACCTCAGTGCATCACGACCTCATCACCTCCGCGCCAACATCACTCAGGACTCAAAGCCACACTGTCATTATCCCCCAGTAAATCCATCCGAGAGTCAGGCTTCGACAGCAGAAAGTAACAGAAAAGCAAAGGGGGGGGGGGGGGGGGGGCTGGAAAACAGCAGTGAGAGAGGGAGAGAGAGAGAGAGAGAAAAGAGAGAGGGAGAGAAGGAGTGGGGCTTGAAAACAGCAGAGAGAGAAGGAAGGAAAGAGAAACAGAAGGGGGGGGGTGCCTGGAAAACAGCAGTGAGAGAGAGGGAAAGAGAGAGAGAAAGAGAGAGAAAGAGAGAGAGGTCATGGCTAGAAAACAGGCTCTGTACACCCCAGGTCCCTGAATGCTTAAAGAAAAAAAGGCAAAAAAGAGAGGGCTAGAGAGAGAGTTAGAGAGAGAAAGAAAAACGTCTTTTCTCTGTGCTCATATCTCCCCGGCAGTCAGTAAATCTCCAGCACCGTTAAAGGCCATTAGACCCAAGCGCTGGAATTGCTGACTAATTGATAAGGTTACAATTTGAAGCATTTTGGCGACCCTAATTGAAAACATTAGGGAGGAAGACCAGAGGTGCATGGGGATCTGGGGAGGGGGGGCTTGGGGGGGGGGGCAAGGCCTTTGATCTCAGGGGCTTGTCTGCCGGCCTGTTTTCCTTCAAGGTTTCCTGGTTAGTTTGAGCAGACGCAGAGCCGCTCCTGGGGACAGCATGTTAATGGATCACTTAAAAGAGGCCTTTTCTTTACGAGCAGACTGATGCCTTATCAGCTGCAGGGGGGAGAAAGGGACATCAGAGTCAGACGGGGGGATGGAGGGAGCGAGGGAGAGAGAGAAGGAGAGACAGATAGAAAGAGAGAGAGAAAGAGAGAGAGAGAGAGTGACTTTGATTTTAAGTTTCTTTAAATACCAGTAAGGATGGAGGGAACTCACAGAAGACCAAATCCAGATCCAAGAAATCCAGATCCAAATACAGAGCCAAGGCAAAACAGGCAAACACTCCCTTCCAGAAAATTAAAATAGAACAGAAGATGAGTAATCAGGACTCAGTGTCAATTAACTGATTTATATGAGTAAGAAGAAGTGAGAAGGAATGGGTTAAAAAGAGGTGGAGAGAGAGAGAGGGAGAGAGAGAGAAAGAAAGAATAAAAGAGCAAGAGGGAAAGGGACAGAGGAACATTAAGAGAGAGAACAAGAAAGGGAGATGGAGAGAAAATGAAAGACAGAGATGAGACCACACATTGACAACACAGAAGAGGACAGGAGAGACAGACTGGAGGAAAGACGTGAGAGAGAGTAAAGGCCTCTGTTCTCCATCTCCGGCAGTATTGTGGACCACTTTCGAATATGACCACTTCGTTTTCCTCCACACACCGACGGCGCACTGCAGGCAGCGAACATCGCATTCACCAGTGGGGTTTATCGAATAACTCCAACAAAACAGACTTGAATTGTAACGAACAGGCAGCAGCGGCCGAGTTCAGCGCTAATGTGTGGGGTTGTATTAAAAACAGTGGAACCAAATACAGGAAGCACAGAGCTACGCACTCCAGAGTAGGGTAGAAGAGAAGGAGAGGAGAGAGATGAGAGGAGAGAAGAGAGATGAAGGGATGCAGGGTAGAAGAGTAGGGGAGGAGAGAGAGATGAGAGGACAGAAGAGAGATGAAGGGATTCAGGGTAGAAGAGTAGGAGAGGAGAGAAGAGAGAGAGTAAGGGATGCAGGGTAGAAGAGAAGAGATGAAGGGATGCAGGGTAGAAGAGTAGGAGAGGAGAGAGAGATGAGAGGAGAGAAGAGAGAGAGTAAGGGATGCAGGGTAGAAGAGAAGAGAGATGAAGGGATGCAGGGTAGAGGAGTAGGAGAGGAGAGAGATGAGAGGAGAGAAGAGAGAGAGTAAGGGATGCAGGGTAGAAGAGAAGAGAGATGAAGGGATGCAGGGTAGAGAGCAGGAGAAAAGAGAGATGAAGGGATGCAGGGTAGAAGAGTAGGAGAGGAGAGAGAGATGAGAGGCAAATAAAGGGCAAGTGCTTGATAAACTGGAGTGGAGTGAAACTGGACAGAAGTCCTCCTTTTCTCCCTCCCCTTCTCTGTTTCACTTTCATGGACTCAGGCTCTGCTCCATCAGTTGGAGAGGATCAGTGAGGGGGTTGTCTGTGTGTGTGTGTGTGTGTGTGTGTGTGTGTGTGTGAAGGGGGTGGGGGGTTCAAAGAGCCGATGACTTTCTCTACTGTCTTTCCCAGTCATTACTCTGACGGATGTGCAAAGCAACACAAAAAGTATCAGCTCAGTGCTGTGTGACCCGGAGCGCCAGCAGAGCAAAAGCAGGGTTGTAAATACAGCCCTAACTGGCCACGGAGCCAGAGCTGTCCGCCGCCCGCCGCTCAGTCAGAAGACATCAGGAACTCTGCACTAGAACACATCAGGAACGCTTCTCTAGAACACATCAGGAACTCTCCACTAGAACACATCAGGAACTCTCCACTAGAACACATCAGGAACTCTCCACTAGAACACATCAGGAACTCTCCACTAGAACACATTAGGAACTCTCTACTAGAACACATCAGGAACTCCCCGTCTGCTTGATACATATACACTCCTATTAAGTACATGAGGAATTCTATGCTAGAACACATAAGGAATATTTCTCTAGAACACTCTCCGCCCGCTTGATACACATACACTCTAGACTACATGAGGATCTCTCCCCTAGAATACATAAGGAACTCTCCATCTGAATACATGAGGAACTCTCTTGCTAGATCTGCCACAGAACCACACAAATGACAGCTCCAGAGTGCTTTGCTGGGACCAGTGCTGTGGTGGTGGCCTGCCTGCACATCTGCTGTGACAACAGAGAGAGAGAGAGAGTGAGAGAGAGAGAGAGAGAGAGAGAGAGAGAGACATGGCAGGAGACAAGTGTTTGGTTACACATCCAGAGGCAGTATCATCTGAGATGTTGCAATAAAATGACATGTGTTTCAAATTGCTTGTCTGTTGTGCATTGCCTCTCCGAGGGTTGGAAACAGCATCAGACAGCATCCTTGATGATGCCCCAGGACAGCAATATGGGTCAGCTTTTCTGGAACATCACTTGGACAGGGCATTAAATGCTCAACATATTCAACAAGACTACAAGCTGCTTGATCAAACAGCCTATGAATAACACCAGTTATAGGACACAGAATTAGAACTTCGGCTAATATTGGCAAGTGTGGACTGGAATTATGTCTCCATGGCCATAACTACTACAACATGCCACCACAGGCATCTAACTAGGAATGAAGCACATATTTGAAACAATAATACATATGTTAAGACATTGTTGATCATCATTGTTCTTGGCAATTAATGGTGCGATATATAAACAACAAGTCAGTGCAGTCAAATAATCACCCACTGATGTCAAACATTTTACTGCTCTACAAAAACCTAAATAAACAATCTATTTTTCATCTTCAGTCAGTCATTTAAAGAAGGATTTTCAACACATTCTTATTTTCACAACAAATCCCCAAACACAGCTGCCCTTCATTCTTGACAATTAGAACAGTTAAGTTCTGTATCTCTCTCTCGGTGACACTCTCTCTCTCGTAGTCTGTCAGTTTCAACGTTACAAAGCCGTGTGCTGAGCGGCCATTTGTACTGTAGTGACACAGAGTCTCTCTCTGCTTAGGCAAGCCCACTCAAACTTTTCAACTCTTAAAGCCCTGAGCCAGTTTTAGGCTAAAGAAGCCTGATTCACCCATCTGAAATATAGGCCCTGGGGGCCTCTGTTTGACATCAGAGACATCAGAGCTTCATCTGAGCCCCCACCACCACTCACACACACACACACATATGGAGGTCACTGGTGGCAAGGAGGAGGATGGGAGGAAGATGGTTTTCTGCAGGCCTGACTGTAATCATACATTATCACACTGTGTGCTCACATTTCCCTGCCCTTCCAGAACATTCAGTGTCTCTCTCTCTCTGTGGCATTTCCCCATAGCACAACAGCTGACATCATTATTAACTAACCAGAGGGGTAAACTACCAAGCAAGGTTACCAAACAACATGTCACTTCAGAGACTACAGATGCTCAGTGCAGTATTCTTTTAGGGATCCCTGGTCACCAGTAGTCTTGTCTCAGGTAGTATAGGCCCCAGGACATGCATTTCATTCACTAATGGCTTGGTCAGATTATACATTATTTTTGATTGTCATTTATGATTGACCACATTATACGACTCTAGAACCAAGGATTCTCTGCGCATCTTGGTCGGGATAGTGGCCACATTATAAGACACAGGTGTTGTGTTGTTTATGTCGCTTATCATTGTCAACAAAATCATTTGTCTCCTGACATTCTGCCAAGCGAGTCTTTTCATCGGGGTGTCTTAGAACATCGCAGACAACAAATCACAAGTATGTCGCATTATAAGCCTGACTGAAGTATGTCGTATTATAAGCCTGACTGCAGTATGTCGCATTATAAGCCTGACTGAAGTATGTCGCATTATAAGCCTGACTGAAGTATGTCGCATTATAAGCCTGACTGAAGTATGTCGCATTATAAGCCTGACTGAAGTATGTCGCATTATAAGTCTGACTCAGTGTTCAGTGTGCCCACCTTTAAATCGTATATGACAATGACTGTATATATAGAGTCACTGGTATACGATGCTGTAAATATGTCGGTCATGACAAATCTGGGGCAAAATCTTAGGGGCTGATATTGTGTAATCTAACCAAGCCATAAGTCTGTCTGTCTGCACATCTGTCTGTCTATCCAGAGCACAGCAGCAGAACACGGAACCTGGCAGCAGTAGAACATGGTACGGCCTCAGCAGAAGAAGAAGCTGCCTCTCTCAGTTCTGCGTGCCGTGGTTCCTCCGTGAGTCGCTCGGAACAGCCGGACGGAACTGTCTGGTAAGCGGCCCGCTGAGCACCCCGGCAGCGACGGCATGGCCAGAATTCCTGCTTAGTGTTCCCGTCCAGTCGCCCACATCTCGGACTTCCTGCTGTGTTTATTTGCCTTCCTTTTTCTGCAATATAAAACAAAGCTTTGATCTGCAGTGCCTAAAATTAATATATCTGTGTAGTCTGATTAGAATCAAAAATCCAATGTCTTTCCCCAGGGAAATAGCAACAGCGTTGGTTAGGGGGTTTAACACAACCCATCTCAGAGAGTAGACAAGACTGGAAATGGCTGCAAATGGTGTGTGTGTGTGTGTGTTTGTTGGTGCTTGCAAAAGAAAATCTGTGAGTGTGTGGCAGATATATGTATGAGTGTTATGTGTAAGTGGGTAAAAAGAGTTTATATCAGTTTGTATATGTGTGTGTGTGTGTGTGTGTATGTGTGTATGTGTGTGTGTGTGCAGGCGTGTACATGGTGCCTGCTCCGTTCTGCACAACATGAATCTCGTTGCTGTCAGGAGACAGCCAGGCAGAACAGTTGGCTTTGATAATGCGATTCCCAACTCACAGTCGGCTCCGAGCAGAAACATTTACTTTAGAGAGATTTTTTGTTTGCGTGTCAAAGTCCCATCCATTCCAATGCCTGTGAATTACTGTGGAGCTCGTGCTGCTTCGACATGAAATGGTGCCTGCAACCGGGCGATCACGTTTCATGACTGCACGTCTTTCATCCTTATGAAAGAAACGTGTGCCTCCCCTCCAAACTTATGAGCGCGGACACCCTCCTCTTGGGCTCCTGAGGGGGGTACAGGGTGCACAAACACACACCCCCGGTCACGAGGAACCCCCCCCCCCCCCCCATGCCCCCCCCCCTCTCCACACACACACACACACACACACACACACACACACACACACACACACACTCTTCTCTGAAACTAAAGAAATCAAGTGAAATAAAAAAGAAGAAAAGTAGATTTGAATCACCTCCACAAGGGACTGATGCAGAATCACTTCCACAAGGGACTGATGCAGAATCACCTCCACAGGGGACTGATGCAGAATCACCTCCACAAGGGACTGATGCAGAACTGCCGGAAGTGAAGTGGCCTTGAGCCGCTGCAGGCAAAGAGACTTTTGGAAGGGGACATTAGAAGAAGCAAGAGGTTGATTGTAAACACACATCATCACACAATTTTTGTTTAGAACTCATTTCTCACACCAGTAATAGCACAGATGTCACTAAACGCCAGGTAGCTGGCAAACCTGTAGGTATGACTTACCCCACAAAACCATTTCAGATAAAAATGTACTTTAAACTGTAACAAACACTGACACTCAAAAAATATACTTAAAAAATGGTATATATATATAT
>PYXC01001219.1:1742500-1752500 GCA_015244755.2 Tenualosa ilisha
AGAGAGAGAGAGTGAATTGCCATCTCTAGGCTGTCTTCATTGTTCACAGGCTGCATTGTCCTGGGGATAGTCTGGCTCCAGACCTCAGTAACCCTAATTGGTCGTCTGCTAAAACCACATACAATACCAGAGCAACAAGGCAGCTTATCACTGCAGTCTCGCCAGGCACTCACAACGCTCCACTCTTCTCTCTCTCTCTCTCTCTCTCTCTCTCTCCCTCTGCATTGTTTTTCAGAGCTACGGTGTATCTTGTGTCTTCAGCATAAATGGAAACATTCTGTGAACTTATTTACGCTAACCAATAAAGCAAACACAGAGAGACAGCAAGAACACACACACACACACACACACACACACACACACACACACACATATATAGAGAGTCAGTGAGCCAGATATGTTTATAAAGGTTCTGCAGAGAAAGTTCAGCCATGCACCCAACGAAGGGGCTATCTTGGAGCTGAAACTCTCCATCTAGGCATGCTGGGGAAGTTCAAAGGCAATGAGAAACATAATGTTTCCGTTTGGGCCTTACTGAAGATTGGTAGATTCGGACTGAAAAAAGAAACTCTGCCGCTTTGCATTACATAGACTGTAAGTCAGAGTTTTGTCTTTTGATTGAAAATATACTGGTACAAATAAAGAGTTCAGAAGAGGGTTTTCAGCATCACACACACACACACCACACACACACACACACACACACACCACACACACACAGACTCCCGTGTGGTTCCATCTCCAGCTGAAAAGAAAGTCTCTGTCTCAGACATGCAATGCTGATCTTCCCTGGTTTCATCTATGTCCCATCTGGGTTCATTTTCTGTGCTTGTTTTATGTCAGCTGCTATAAGCTGTGTGTTTACGTTTGCCTGGAAAGATGCTGAGGGAAGGAGCTATTATACTCTCTGGTGACTGGGAGGACATTGTCACATTAGCAGAAACCCAGAAAACGAACTACTAGCTGTTTGTTTGGACTCAGAGAATGAGGATATGGACTTGATGGAGTCCACAGGGCAGATTCAGCAGCTGTTTGCTCAGTCGCATTTACCAGGGGGTTATGGGTAATGTAGGCCTCTCAGGCTTATTAAGTAAATATTCTTCTATGACCTTCTAAGGTAGCCTCCTGTGTATGAAGCAGTTTTATTGCCTATATACAGTTCTAAAAAGAGTCTGTGAGTGTGTGCGTGTGTGTGTGTGTGAGTGTGTGGAGAACTTTGCAACCCCTTAATGTATTAATGGTTAACTTCTGGTGACTTCTCTTCTCTTGTGTGTGTGTGTGTGTGAGAGAGAGAGAGAGAAAAAAGAGAGTAGGGTAGATGATGTAGTACACCGCCTGAGCACTCATACCTGGTATGATGCCAGATCACAGCACCTTCTGTGTGTGTGTGCGTGTGTGCGTGCATGTGTGTGTGAGTGTGTGAGTGTGCGTGTGTCTGTGTAGCAGCACACTCACCCTCTGCCATAATGAGATCTGACACACTGAGAAAAACATACAACCAGGGTCAAACGTGCACCTCGTTAAGATACCCTCCCTCTCTCTCCACACACACACACACACACACACACACACACACACACACACACACACACACACTTACACTCACACTCACACACACATACACCCTACACATATACAACTCCTTCTCTCTCTCCCTTATTCTGTCTCTTGCATACATGGCACTACACAAACACACCTTTGCATGCACACACACTACACGCACTAAAACCTTACTTGTTCTCAAAGACTAGTTTAGTTTCTTTGAATGCAATGGAAGATTTTAAACGTTCTCCTAAATAAATGTAGTCTCAGGCAGCATTGTACATTCTCAACATTATTATATCAAAGGGAGAAAAACTGTCATGTCATGCTGAATGAATGCTTTTACTGTGAGTGTGTGTGTGTGTGTGTGTTTGTCCACACACTTTCCACAGGTTGAGAGACAGCAGCACTGAGGTATATAATGATTTGTGGAAAACTGTGAAACCTTTCCTAAGCTCTTTCCCTCTTTGAAGAGTGACTTGGCTCTAGAACGAGTAGCTTACTTTCACCAAAGAGTATTAAATTCAAACACGCTACTAAAAGTCAACAGAGATGCCTGGCCCCTTTGTAAACTGTGTCTTATATAAATAACGTGGGCCTTAGTGATTCTCGCTAAACGGGATCATAATTACATTATTGGTTTACATAGTCTCCTGAAAATATCCCAAAGGGTAGCTCTTTGGCAGACCCGCGCTTTAATATGTCCTGAAATTGTTACCAGCTGGCCTGGCGGCAGGAAATGCTTCCATCTCTTAAAAACCTCAAAGCAAATAATACAAGTAGCATGCAATATTCATAAACCCCCGTTTGTTCTTATTGCTGTCCATCGTGCCACGACGCTGCCGCTCCGGCTTCTCCGTGTTTCATTAGATTTATTCCCGCATATTCCCGCTTCGGCCTGGGCACAGACTCGACCGTATCATATGATCTCATCAATCTGTCGTCTCCCAAAGCTTTGGCTTCAGCTGCGCTCCAGTGAAAGTACGTCCTAACCTTTTAGCCTTCCCGGGACAGTCGGTGCAGGACTTACGGACAGGACTGCTCTTCCAAGAACTCAGTTAGGATCTCTGATAGACTACATAATGACAACACACTGAATGGGCTTGAAGTAAGATGAGCGGAATTAACAGTTGATTTTACTGCCTGTTACTTTAATAAGGACACACAAACAATCAGAGTCATTGTCGGAATACTGAGACTGGTTTGAGGAAGTAGGTCTGATTAGCTCAGCCAATAGGCACTGAGGATAAGACAAGCTCATCTATATATTACACTTACTTATCTGGACTGGACAAGATTTTGTGCCTTTCCCACACACACACACACACACATACACACACACACACACACACATACACACACACACACACACACACACACACACCTGCCTGCTTTTTTTATTTCTCTACACCACAGAGGGCTTTGAGCCGTGTGTTTTCAGGTTTCTCGTGATCGAAGTAGGTTTTGGGCCATTCACACACACACACACACACACATGTGTGCACACACACGTGCATACACACCTACATACCTGTGTGTTTTCTGTGCGTGCTGAGGCATGGCGCTGTGTGTGTGTGTGTGTGTGTAAACTGGGCCTCGTCAGAAGTCTCGGAAAAGTCTCCGGGTTCTCAGGACCCAGGCGGCGCATCTGCCTGTCTGCTTTCTAGCACTTTCTCCAGCCCTCCCCCATCAAAGCTGTCCCGAGTCTCCGGAGACTTCCAGAGAGTTCCGCAGAGTTCCACAGACCGCTCTCAAGTTGGGAGCTTCACAGGCCTCTGGAAGAACAGACGGGTTCAAGTATTTGACATTTTTCTTTTGAAATGAACTAAACATGGACATCAAATCCCACCCTTAAAGCAAAAATATATATATATATTTCATCACAAGATGTATGTGTGTGAGTGTGAGAGCTTGTGAGTGTGTGTGCACAAGTGTGTATCTGTGTCTTGACGTCCATGGTGACTTTACAGGTAGAAAATTCTCCTGGAAACAATTGAAACAGACTGTGACATTTCAAGGACTTAAGCTCGCCTTTGTGTGTGTGCTTGTGTGTGTGTGTGTGTGTGTGTGTGTGAGAGACGTCCCTCTGTTCTTGCAAAGCCTTACAAAGAGCACGGCAAGTGAAGAACTGCTATTACAGCTATTTTTCTTCAGGCACATTGAATTGCCACGCACGCACACACACACACACACACACACACACACACACACACACACACGCACACACACACACGTTAAAGTGCCGCCTGCATGGCATGTACCCCCCAAAGGTCACTCCCTTAAAACCATGATTGCTGCGCTCAGGCATCTCATCTCTCTTCTCCTTCTCGGCTGCATGTCTCCTCCCGCTGCGACCAGTGGGTTCAGACACACACACACACACACACATGCACGCACGCACACACACACACACGCACACACACACACACACACACTCACACACAGACAAATAATGACGGCGATGCTGCTTAGAGACACCCACGCGTCAGTACTGGGCTACTGACGCAACCGGTCCTCACATATCGGGTGGCGGGTTGATGAGTAAACAGCCCGGGGCCCTGAGAGTAATAACATGGAGCGGAACAGATCTGAAAGAGCTCCCTAACTCCCCCTCAAAATTACACCGCAACTGATAACATCTACTTAGTAGCACTCTTAGTTAGTTTGTTCAATGCAATATGCCACAGTGTTTTTGTCCTGAAAAACTTTTAGTAGAGAGAGAGAGAGAGAGAAGAAATGGACGTGGCTTAATTGCAATATATATGGCAATGCATAATCCCATTGTAGTGCAGTCCTAGCTGGATGACGCTAATTCGGCTAAGCGTTTTCAAGCGTTGCCTGACTCCTGGAGTTTTGAATGGATAATGACAGTGTGTGTGTGTGTGTGGGTGTGTGTGTGATTGTGCAGAACAAAGAGTGTGTTGCTGACCCCGTAGGTGCCATTGTGAAAGAAGAAACCATCTGTGGGCCGACGAGAAAGAATTTGAGGATGAAACAGCTCGTCTTGGCACCAGAAAAGAGCTCTCCCCAGAGGGGGCACACACTCCGCCTTAAAAGCGAGCGCAGATGACAGAGGAAGTCGTTAGCAGTGAGCGGCATAGCGGAGCGCTTTGTTGGAGATGCGGACTGGGATATCGGGAGACGCAGGCCAATGTGTCGGAGATCAGAGGATGCCGCTGTCGGAATGCCGCTGCCTAACTTCTTGCGTGTGCAGAGCCAACAGATGGAGAGAACCAGGCCAAGACACACTCACTGCCCTGCAGAGAATCTGGGCCAGCTCAGGGCCGGACCAGGGCCATATCAGAGCCAAATCAGAGCCATATCAGAGCTAACTGAAAGTAAAAAGTGTGAGTCTGAGAAGAACAGAGCACTCACTGTCTGACAAAACTGCTGTTATCTTCCCAAGATCCTCCACCAATACATGTATTCACACACACACACACACACACACACACCACACACACACACACACACACACACACACGTTCATTCATTTATCACATCATGGTGATCATAATCACAGATAATAAAACTCACACACTGATATTCATACACAATCCCTTATAGCTTACATAACACAACATCCAGCACTAGAAAACACACACACAGACACACACACACAAATGTAAAAACGTTTTAGGAAGTAGAATTCACACACAACAAGCAGCCACACACAGCAGACACACACTCTCTCTCACACACACACAGACACATGTGTATTCACACACTGACACACAAATATGTACATACTCACAGCCATAAAGCACATAAATATGTACACACACACACACATAAAATAAATCACCCATGCGCACACACACACACACACACTGTTGCCCAAACCCTGTCAAAGACTGATCTCTGGAAAGCTGTGTGTGTGTGTGTGTGTGTGTGTTTGGGCGGGGGGGGGGGGCATGGCAGAGGTCACAGGAGACGTGGCCAGTGTGTCCCGAGGGCTGAGGCAGAATCACTGGCCTCTCACTGGCTTCAAAGCGCCGCGGCAATTATGTTAAAGTAGCCATATGAATGGATGTCACAGGCTGCCACAGGACTTCTTCCTCCGGGGGTGGCTGGATGGGGCTGGCGGCGGGGGCATAGAGGAGGTCTTTCAGGGAAGGTGGGGGTGGGGGGTGGGGTGGGGGCAGACAGAGAGAGTGGGAGAAAGAGAGGGAGGGAGGGAGGGAGAAAGTTGAAGAGCGAGAGAGAATAGCAGTGAGTTTTGGAGAGAGAAGAGAGGCTGAGAGGGGAAAGGAAGAGGGGTTGAGAGTGGAGGCAGACCAAAAGAAAGGGGTGTGTGTGTGTGTGTGTGTGTTGGGGGGGGGGGGGGGTAAGGGGACATTCAGCACCACACCTTATGAGTAATACTGCTCAGCCTTGATGATAATTATAGGGAGGAAAGGCAGAGAGAGCTCTCAGAAAACCCAGGATTCCACGGGGAGAAAGGGCCAGAGTGTGTGTGTGTGTGTGTGTGTGTGTGTGTGTGTGTGTGTGTGTGTGTGTGTGTGTGTGTGTGTGAAGAGAGAGAAGAGCCAATGTGTGTGTGTGTGTGTGTGTGTGTGTGTGTGTGTGTGTGTGTGTGAGAGAGAGAGAGAGAGCGAGAGAGAGAGCATGTGTGTGTGTGTGTGTGTGTGAGAGAGAGGAGAGAGAGAAGAGAGCCAGTGTGTGTGTGTGCGAGAGAGAGAAAGAAGAGCCAATGTGTGTGTATGTGTGTGTGTGTGTGTGTGTGTGTGTGTGTGTGAGAGAGAGAGAGAGAGAGAAGGAGAGAAAGGAGAGGTGGAGAGAGAAACAGAATGCAGAGAGATCAGCGGATGGGAGGAGAGGGAGAGAGAGCAGAGGAGAAGAGGAAACAGAAGTAACATAGCAGATGCAGCACAGAGTGGGAATTGATAAATCTGCCCCAGAGCAGAGAGAACGAGAGAGAGGGAGACAGAGGGAGAGAGACTGAGAGAGAAGGAAAAGAGGGAGAGAGACTGAGAGAGAAGGAAAAAAAGGAGAGACTGAGATGGAGGGGCAAAAGCACACCCAGTGGTGGCCACTGTCTCAAAGAATTAACACAACCCAAGCAGCTTAAAAGGGAGACGGGCAAACAAGAATCAGCAGCAAAATATTTCTCAAATTACCAAAATAACTCCGAACAGAAAGAAAGACAGAGGGAGGAGAGGAAAAGAGGGAGTGAGAGAGAAAGAGAGAGGGAAAGCAATAGGGAGGAAGGGGGAGAGAAAAAGAGGGCGTAAGGACAGAGAGCAAGCAAGGGAAAAAGAGAGAGAGGGAGGGAGGGAAGAAAAGGAGAGTGTTGGAAAGAGAGAAAGGGAGAGAGAGGAAGAGAGAAAGGAAGACAGAAGAAAGGGAGAGGGGGGAAAGAGAGAGGACTGAGTGAAAGTAAAGAGAGAGTGAGCAAGAGAAAGGGGGAGAGGGAGAGGGCGAGCTGGAGAGAGGGAGAGAGAGGGAGGGAGAGAGAGTGAGCGGGAGAGAGAGGGAGAAAGAGACAGAAAGGGTGAGCAGTAAAAGGGAGAGAGAAGGAGAGAAAGAAAGGAAGAGAGAGGGAGAGAGAGACAGGGAGAGAGAGGGAGAGAAAGAAAGGAAGAGAGAGGGTGAGCAGGAGAGGGCAGTTGTGCTGATGGCTGTTGAGAGGGGAGTAGACCAGCAGAAGTCACCTCCCACTGGGCTGCTGAATGGCCCTTTGAGCTGGAGGGGCTTTGGGCGGGGGGTCCCCCCTCCCCGCCGAGACGCCTCTAAAGCCCCCTGCTGCAACCCCCTCAGCCCCCCACCCCGTGCCCGGGCACCCAGCCGCCCTGGCAGCGCCAGCCTGCGCGCCACTCAATGCAGTGCCACTTAGTAACAGCAGCCGTGTGCCAAGCCCGCCAAGCCTGCCTGAAAAGTGCCCTTCTGAGCTGACTAAGTACCAGGGGCCCGCTTCTTAAAGGCCCTTTATGTCCATTGCACCCTATTCTCCCTTTCTACGCCTATCTGTCTAGCTGTCTGTCTGCCTGTCTGTCTGCCTGCATGTTTTGTCTGTCTGCCTGCATGCTTGTCTGTCCGCCTGTCTCTCTGTCTGTCTGTCTGTCTGCGTCTGTTTGTCTGGGTGTGTGTTTGTCTGTCTATG
This sequence comes from Tenualosa ilisha, assembly GCA_015244755.2. Taxonomy (NCBI): domain Eukaryota; kingdom Metazoa; phylum Chordata; class Actinopteri; order Clupeiformes; family Clupeidae; genus Tenualosa; species Tenualosa ilisha. Next base: position 1,750,146 of record PYXC01001219.1, read on the forward strand.
TATCTGCCTATCTATCTGTTTGTATGTTTTTCCGTCTGTCTGTCTCTCTGTCTATCTAGGTGTCTGTCCATCTACCTGTCTCTCTGTCAGTGTCTGTCTGTCTGTCTGGTAGTGTCTATCTGTCTAGTCTCTTGTCCTCCTTCTCCCCTCCCACTCTTCCTCCCCTTCTGAGCAGAATCCCCTCATCCCTTGGCTGAGTGAAGAGTTTGTGTGTGTGTGTGTTTATGACACTGTATGGCGGAGAGACAGAGTGTTGTGTGTGTAACAGTGTATGTGTGTGTTTGTGTGTGAGTGGACGACCTCATATACGGTGGTCCACAGGGAGAGGAGTGTGGAAGTCATTAATTACAGACCAGCAACAGCAGGAGAGAGAGAGAGAGAGAGAGAGAAAAAAGACAGAGAGAGAGAGAGAGAGAAGAGAAATCAGTTTTCAGATTGGATTACCAATCACCTGCATCATGGTTGTCTTACACAATGTCAGATTGAGCACCTGAACACAGGAGCATCTAAATGCATGAGTACCTGAACACAGCAGGCCTGTTGATGCCATAACACAGGGGATGGCAACCTTTTAAAACAGTCAGGATCAGCTGGGAATGATGAGAAGCAGTCAGGATCAGCTGGGAAAGGTGTGGAGCAGGCAGGATCATTTGGGAACGCCAAAGAGCAGAGGGGAGTGTGGAACAATGAGGAGTTACATGGAGATGTGAAGAGCAGTTGGGAATGATCAGGAACAACTAGAAATGGTGAAGAGCTGTGAGGATCAGTAGAGAGATGACTGGGAGTCAGAAACAGAGAGGAACGGTGGAGAAGAGTGGGTGGAACTATGAGGAGCAGCAGGGTACTGCCAAGATGCAGCCCAGTCAGGAGCTGTAGGAAGCAGTGGGGAGCAGGAATGGTGAGGAGCAGGGGGGAGGTGTGTGGAGCTCTAAAGGGAGAGGGAGGAGCAGAGGGGAGGTGTGTGGAGAGCTCTAGAGGAAGAGTGAGGAGCAGAGGGGAGGTGTGTGGAGAGCTCTAGAGGGAGAGTGAGGAGCAGAGGGGAGGTGTGTGGAGAGCTCTAGAGGGAGAGTGAGGAGCAGAGGGGAGGTGTGTGGAGAGCTCTAGAGGAAGAGTGAAGAGCAGAGGGGAGGTGTGTGGAGAGCTCTAGAGGAAGAGTGAGGAGCAGAGGGGAGGTGTGTGGAGAGCTCTAGAGGAGAGTGAGGAGCAGAGGGGAGGTGTGTGGAGAGCTCTAGAGGGAGAGTGAGGAGCAGAGGGGAGGTGTGTGGAGAGCTCTAGAGGGAGAGTGAGGAGCAGAGGGGAGGTGTGTGGAGAGCTCTAGAGGGAGAGTGAGGAGCTGTCAGGAGGAGAAAGCGGAGTGGAGTAAGCAGATCAGTCAGAAACACTGGGAAAATGTGGCCGAGTCACCGGGGCCTCATCTGAGCCAATTAGACTAGGACTGGGTCAACATGGCTACCACCAGATGACGTCTGGGACAGCCCATTAGTATAAGGGTCAATATGACCAGAGAGGACTGCCGAAATAACTCCAGAGGGGAGAGAAAGAATGACAGCACGTGTATGTGTGTGTGTGTGTGTGTGTGGTGTGTGGGTGGGTGTGTGTGTGTGTGTGTGGGTGTGTGTGAGGGTGTCTGTGAGTGTAATGTATCTGTGTGAGGTGAGGGGAAGGAGGATTAAAAAGAGTGTGTGAGTGAGGAAGACTGTGTGTGTGTGCGAAAGAGAGAGGAGAGTGTGTGTGTGGTGTGTGTGTGTGTGTGAAAGAGAGAGAGGGTAATGTAAGTGGACGAAGTTTTCCATGGTGCTGTCTGGCCTTCCCAGTGCTGCGTCAGAAGCAGGGTCAAGTTCACACAGTGTGTGTGTGTGTGTGTGTGTGTGTGTGTGTGTGTGTGTGTGTGTGTGAGAGAGAGAGAGAATCAGAGTGCAGTTTGGCGGGTCAGATGAGGCGTGGGTTAAACGGGCTGACTGGTTCTGTTCTGTTTTCCATCCACTACAGCACCAAGCCTGACTCCTCACAGAGGAAAACCACTAGTCCCTGATCAGTCTCACACACACACACACACACACACACACACACACACACACACACACACACACGCCAGTCAGGACGTGTACATGCACATCTAAACTGAGCTATTGGCTAATGAGCTAATGATTTAACTGGAGGATCCAAGTAATCTGAGTATACATGCAATGTAAAATCGAATTATTGAGCAAAGTGCATTTGACTCCACAACAGTAGGTGGCGATATACTCCCGTTCACGTTTCCTCCAGCCTAGTTGTGGCCAATTCTTTTACTGTCTATGGCTAATCCAAAGACGTTATGCTAAACCACAAACTTCCAATGTAAGTTTGAAGACT
>PYXC01001219.1:1760000-1797500 GCA_015244755.2 Tenualosa ilisha
TCAAGAGTACTACCTCAAGAGTACATGAAGAACCACCTCAAGAGTTCATGAAGAACTACCTAGAGTGTTCTCCACTTTAAGACGGCAAACGTCTGTCTGTATTTGCAAATCTGATCTCACCTCTGATACCAGAGGCAGAGCCCTACGGTGACGTTTGCACCCCATACATGAGTCCCAATGGTCTGTCTCACAAAAAACCCATTAATTCCACTACAATCCAGTCCAATCCATTTCATTTTCTATTCTTCTGTGTTCCACATGCAGCCCTTATGGTTCCTCTCTGGACCACTCAAGAACATCATGCTATGTGCCGCCTCCCCCAAGAGAGAGAGTCAATGGCAATTGTTGTTTGTTAGTGTTTTTGTTTGTTCTTTGTTGTTAGAGTCTTTGTTGTTAGAGCGCATCAAGTAACCATTTATTTTTTTATTTTATGAATTACTTACTGACTCCTCATGTAACACCAATTGATTAATCGATCGATCGATTGGTGTTTGACGATTGATAAGGCCTGGCATCATCTCCAGAGTCACTACAGCAGCCCAAAGAGAACACACCTAGCGCACACAAACATGCATGATACTCTCTCTCTCTCTCTCTCACACAGACACACACACATATACATAAGCAAACATACACTCTCTCTCACACACACACACACACACATAATCACTCAATCAGCTGGGGTGAAGTGAGCTGTTTGGCTGGGGGCTGAAGGGGAAAGGGGTGTAAGTCGTGGGGCTGGGGGGGGTTAAATATCCCTTCTGGAGCTCTGGGTAGTTCATACACACAGCAGAGCAGAGGTGAGGGAGTAAATGTGTATGTATGTGTGTGTGTTTGTGTGTGTGTACGCGGATGCACATGTGTGCCTGCGCCTGTATCTGTGTGTGTGTCTCTGAGTGTGTCTCTCTCTGTGTGTGTGTGTGTGTGTGTGTGTGTGTGTGTGTGTGTGTGCTCATGACAGCAGACCCCCTCCTCACTCACTCCCCTTCCCCATGAGAGCTCAGCTTGATTGGGTCAAGTCAGTGTGTGTGTCAGGTCAGGCTCTTGTTAAGTCAGAAGTGGAGGTTAAAAGGTCAACTCACTCTCCTCTTACTCCAGTCACCTATGATTCGTCTGTGAGTGCGGAGTGCAGTGGGCCCTGTGGAAGGTGTGTGTGTGTGTGTGTGTGTGCAGAGCAGAGCGGGCCTTCAGGCAGGGGTGTGTGAGGTGTGTGTAAATGGGTGTGTGTGTGTGTGTGGTGTAGACCAAACCAGTACAGCATGGCATGGCATGGTGTTTCATGGACATGAACCCCTAAGCAGCCTCTTGCCAGTGCAGTTTCCCCCGTATCTCCTGAGGCAGCGTTCACCAGGGCCTTCCCCGCCCTGGGGGCATTTAACAGTTTATGAGTCGTTGGCGTCGGCTTCAAAGTGCCCCGCCGCACTGCTGTGTTCCGTTCCCCCCACTTTACTCTGCTCGCACGAGGAAATACCGGCAGGGAGCTCACTGCCGCACCCAGCATTCCTCCAACAATTAGCCGCTCTCGAGAACTTCCTCCCCCTCCTCGGAACCTCAAATTAGCACCCAGCTGATGATAAGGGGCATTATCGACTGTTTGCCCCTGGAAATGGCCTGTAATATTTCCCTGGAGGAGGGGCTGAACACAGCTGGCTGTTACGCGGGCCTGCTCAATGTACGTGTGTGTGTGTGTGTGTGCGTGTGTGTGTGTGTGTTACGCAGCTCTCGACATGGCCTGTGAAACTTAAGCTAAAATTAGCTGCAGTGTGTCGATAAGGAACATTAGCGGCCTGAAAAAAAGCAACACTGTAAATGGTGTGTTATATTGCTCAGAGGGCCAAGGAGGCCAGCCAGGGGCTCTTTCACTCACACACACACACACACACATACGCACACACACACACACACACCTATGTTAAACAGGCCCACAGGTTCATTAAAAAGCTGCTCAGTTTCTGACTTCTGACACAGACATAAACACTCTGTCCAGGTCAGACATTTGTTTCAGCTGAGACAGCCATACCAGCCCGCCCCACATTCACTCCCTAGACTTAAACTACACACACACACACACACACACACACACACACTTCTTTCTCTGCCTATAATACATTCACAGCATTCCAGCAGACTGCAGCAGATCCATGCAATTCCAAAACTGACAGAATTCCAAGAAACATTTGGAGGATTGTATAACTTTCCAAAAAGTCTTAGAAAAAAAATGCACAAAAAATGGCACTAATCTCAACTTGGGCATGGAGATAAAAAATCTATTTGAAGCAAACCAAAGCTTTTGGAGAGTGCGCCGATGAACACTGTAGCATCACGCAGTATTGAGCTGAGGTATTAAGCGGCACCAGCCTGGTCAGATGGTCCGATGGCAACAGAGAGACTTCTGGTTTTGTTGCCTGACTTTCTCTTGCCTTTCTGTGGCCAGATGTGTGTCCTCTAGCTGGTACAGCTATGGCAGCCACAAGTTCTTTTGTTCTGTGTTGGAGTCACAGTGGCCAATGCAATAAAGAGCTATGAAAATGTCATATGATTGCGCAGAATGAAAATACACCTTTCAAGCTGAATACTACACCTCAAAGTCAAAGCACCCAGTACTTTGCTCCGTTTAAAGACACGCTGTGTGTGTTTAACAGACCTCTGTGGCCAACAGGGCTGAAACAAAGGTGCTGAAAAGCATTGTAGTGGGCGGTTTATAACATGTGATTTCAAAGTGTGTGTGTGTGCGCGTGTCACTGTAGTAGGTGTTATCGCTCTCTCTCTCCCTCTCTCACACACAAATACAAATACACACACACAGTGAGTTCATGTGCATGGCATTTGTTATGCTCTTAATTTTGTCCTTTGTCCCAAACAACAAAGCAGTACGGAAATAAGACTAGAAAAGAAACAGTCAGTGCACACTGAGACACTCTGTTGTGTGTATCTCAAACTAAGAATAAAGAAATCTGTGGATCACATTTGACAGCTGTCATTTCAGCCCTCACTCTCGACACAGAGGCCGTGTCCTCCGATCGCTTAACAGGTCGCTCCAGAGGACAAGAGATGCCCAGACACACACACACACACACACACACACACACACACACAGAGCCTGATCAGAGGTCTGGCTAACTCCAGAGGACAAGAGACGCCCGTTGAAAACGACTCCGCCGTCAAGCGAAACAAAAAAGGCTCACACAGTTTATCAGCCAGCCTATCAGAGATAGAAAAATGCCCAAAGCCAAAACGTTTGGCTTCCAACGAACATTGAGTCTTGGCAGTTAAAATGGCTGGACTGAATTTCCCTTGCCTTCATCTTTTCTTTCTGTCTGCCGAGATGAAAAAAGGAGGAGAGAAGAGAACAGAAAAGAAAACAGGGATAAGTATAACAACTAGGCACTTTTATGGGATATTTAAGCCGTGCAGGATGCCTTCCTATGGTGTCTCCATCTCTCATGCCTGATGTGTGAGCATTGTGTGTGTGTACGTGTGCGTCTGTGTGTGTATGGATGTGTGTGTGTGTGTGTGTGTGTGTATGCGTCTGTGTGTGTGTGTGTGCGTGTCTCTCCACTGTGAGAATGTGCATCCCTGGGAGATCGACCTTGAGGGACATATCTGCTTTCAAACGCCGTAATGGCTTCTGACATGGTTTACTCGCCGCCACGCTGCGACAGAAATGTCTTCTGGAGTCGACAGCGGAAATGGTGGAGTGGAGCAGAACTGGGGGGGTAAGAGGGGGGTAACAGGGGGTTGGGGGGGGGGGGGGGGCAGAGTAAAAACATAGGAGGATTAAACTTCAAGAGACACGCTTCGATAAAGGTACTTGTGTTCCAACATAAAAAAATCATCGACTTCAGTGTGTGGTTCTAGGTGTGTGAGAGTGTGACTGTTTGTGTGTGTGTGTGTGTGTGTGTGTGTGTGTGTGTGTGCCCAGGCTCACTGGAAATTAATAGTCTTTGGAGTTATTCTGCTCTTCTGTGCATGTATGAGGGAATAAAACTGTCAACCAAGATTGGGCTGAAAACTCTAACCCTTTCACCACTAAATTAAATCCCCCCCACAAGGTTGGAAACATAGTGCACTGCGTGTGTGTGTCTGTGTGTGTGTGTGTGTGTGTGTGTGTTTGTGAGCTTGAAAACATGGTACACGGTATGACACAGAGACTCCATCAGCTTGACCCCAGGTGAGATTGACAAGCTGGACAGAAAACAGCCCTGGCACAGACACAGGCAGATCCTGTGTGTGTGTGTGTATGTGTGTGTGTGTGTGTGTGTGAGAGAGAGAGAGAAAGAGAGAGAGAGAGAGAGAGAGAACAATAGGGCCTATCCTGCCAAGTTTTACCGTGCACTCACAAGACTGAGCATCAGTGCTGCTGCTGCTATCAGGTAGGGTCCAGCATAGCATAGCTCTGCGCAGCATGGTGTGGTGTGTGTGTGTGTATGTGTATGTGTGTGTGTGTAGTGCAGCACAGCATAGCACTGTGCAGCATGGTGTGTGTGTGTGTGTGTGTGTAATGCAGCACAGCATAGCACTGTGCAGCATGGTGTGTGTGTGTGTGTGTGTGTGTGTAATGCAGCACAGCAAAACACAGCGCTATGTGATGTCTGGTGTGTGTGTGTGTTTGTAGTCCAACACAGCATAGCACTGGGCAGTATGGTGTGGTGTGTGTCTGTGTCTGTGTCTGTGGTGTGTGTATGTGTGTGTGTGTGTGTCTGTGCGTCTGTGTGTGGTGTGTGTAGTCCAGCACAGCATAGCACTGCTCAGCATGGTGTGTGTGTGTGTGTGTTTGTGTGTGTGTATGTAATACTGCACAGCATAGCACTGCGCTATGTGGTGTGTGGTGTGTGTGTGTGTGTCTGTGTGTGTGTGTTTGTAGTCCAGCACAGCATAGCACTGAGCAACATGGTGTGGTGTGTATGTGTGTGTGTGTGCGTGTGTGTGGTGTGTGTCTGTGGTATGTGTGTGTGTGTGGTGTGTGTGTGTGTGTGTGTGTGTGTGTGTGTGTGTGTGTGTGTGTAGTGTAGTGCAGCGCAGCACAGCATAGCACTGCACAGTGTGGTATGTGTGTGTGTGTGTGTGTATGTGTGTGTGGTGTGTGTCTGTGGTATTTGTGTGTGTGTGTGTGTGTGTGTGTGTGTAGTGTAGTGCAGCGCAGCACAGCACAGCACAGCACAGCACAGCACAGCATAGCACTGCACAGTGTGGTGTGTGTGTGTGTATGTGTGTGTGTGTGCGCGTGTGTGTGGTGTGTGTCTGTGGTGTGTGTGTGTGTGTGTGTGTAGTGTAGTGCAGCGCAGCGCAGCACAGTATAGCACTGCACAGTGTGGTGTGTGTGTGTGTGTGTGTGTGTGTGTGTGTGTGTGTGTAGCACAGCACAGCATGCTGCAGCGATGAAAAGCCACTAAATGGAACTACTGTAAGTTCAGAAGCGAAGCGGATGCTGACAAGCCAACAGATTATCCTCAACACTACAGCTGACTGAAAAAAACAAGATCCTCTGTACACACACACGCACACACACACACACACACACACACACACAAACCTAGAGTGCAAAACAGGGCTCAAGGTTATTTGCAGAATACTACTCACATCCTAAAAACCCAGATTTTCTGTGAGGTAGGTGAACCTCACCTAGTGACATACAGCTAATCTTTACAGTCCTCAGAAACACCCCATCAGGAAACAACCCATCACTCTCCAGAGGCTCCAGGCAACACATCCGAACTAACACAGCACAGTGTAAACACAAACAGTAAACAAGCCAACACATCCGAACTAACACAGCACAGTGCAAACACAAACAGTAAACAAGCCAACACATCCGAACTAACACAGCACAGTGCAAACACAAACAGTAAACAAGCCAAAACCGTAAACAAAATAAAAGGGTAAATAAAAGCAATTGGTGAGATGAGGCCGTAATGCTGGTCGGCAGCAGTCTGTCGCAGGCACACTCCTGGCCGAGCTGGAGCTGGAGAGCCAGGAGAGGAGATAGAGCAGAGTGGCAGGTCAAAGGTCGTGAGCCCTGAGAGTGGAGGCACGGCGTGGTCTTCTGAAGGCCACTGATAAGGGCTCAGCTCAGGGGATCTCCGTCGCTGGGGCCGGCGCTCAACCTGTCGCTTTGTGTTAGCGTCATCAACGACCGCTCCACACTGGAAAGACTGTCTAACAACGCCTACACACACATACGCACTTACATACACACAGTCACACATACACTCTCTCAGACACACACACACACACACTTATGTGCACACATGCACACACACACACATACATACATATGTACACACACACACACATACTTATGTGCACATGCACACACACACACACACATTTATGTACATATGTACGCACACACACAGATTTCAGAGCAGGGCGGGTTGAGCCGAGCCCAGTAGAGAGGAGGACGAGTTGAGGCTGGGCGGGTCCAGAGTCCTCAAACAGCAACGCGAACAACAGTCGTTAGCTCAAACAACAAACCCGACAGGCCTCCGAGAGCGGTGATTAGGACTGCCTGATCAGAGACACACACACACACACACACACACACACACAGACTGATCAGAGGTCTGGCTAACTAGAGCGTGCAGCGGTCGTCCCTGAGAGAGGAGTGGCAAGCGGGTGGGCTCAGCCCGTCAGATGAAATGACCTGTCTGGACGCTAACGTCAACACGGCGAGGCTGGAATAACACGGCCAATTAAGGATTCAGAGGGGCGTCAGCGCAAAATAAAAGGCTTCAGGAGAGGGGAAAGAAAAATAAAAGGGTGGCTGAAATGATGACCTTCCTTGCACAGACAGACAGCCTGAGAACGAGTCATTAGGGCAGGAAAATATTATTGTGTGAGTGAACGCGGGTGTTTGTGTGTGAGTGTGAGTGTGTGTGTGTATGTGTGTGTGTGTGTGTGTGTGTGTGTGAGTGAGCGCGGGGGTCAGGAGTGGACCACACAACCTCAGCAGAGTGGAAACGTTGGACGCGGTCACAGTAAGAGTGGCATCAAGAGCATGATTACTGTCAGAACTGCAGCTCGGCTGGGGGGGAGACGCGTGTCAGGGAACGAACGCACACACACACACACACACACACACACACACACACACAGCAGGGTGGTGCCACTGCTGCTTACACGCTCACAGAGCTACAGATCTCTTTCTCTTTCACACACACACACACTCACACACTCCCATACTATAGAAGCAGGTCAGCTGTAGAGACTTTGCTATAGAATCCTATGTTGTTTTCTCCATTCTTCTCGATACCACAAATGCATGTCACCTGTGTAGCACAGACACAACAGAAACCCCTCCTCCACAGAGGCACGTCATCTGCATAGACCGTTGGACAGACTCTCTGTATCCATTCTGTCTCAGTCATGACAAAGAGTGGGTGAGATGGAGACGTGTGAGATGGAGTCATGAAAAACTACACAAGCCTCTGACCCACATAAGCATGGCCTCCACACAGCATACCCTCCACAGTGAGACCCACAGACCTGCTGTTTATCAGGCCCAGATCTGAAGTGAAACTGGGATAAATCTGATGGGGATCTGATCTGAATCTGACATGGAATAGGAGGTGAATTTAGTGAATTTAGATCTGGAGTGAATATGGTGCAAATCTGACATGGAAATTGAAGTCAATCTGGTTTGGATCTTAGATCAATCTGAAGCAAATCTGACATGGGATTGGGAGGGAATTTGTTTTAGATCTGGAGTGAATCCTGAACAAATGTGTCTTGAGTCTAAAGTGTCCTGTTCAACTTTAACCAGGACTGCGTACACAGCAAACCTGGAAACTATCAAGAGAAGATCTGCCTCTGATTCTTCTGCCCTCGTGGGCAGCTGGGAACCCAAAGCATCCTTCTAGAAGGATCTGTGCCAGGTCAGAGCTCCACCTGAGCCAGGTGCCATGCTGATGCTTGACTTGGCACCACTGGGAAATCGAGAACGGGAGACTGAGAAGCACTGGAGGATGTAGAGGAGATCCCAAGTGGACTGGCTAACCCATCGCTCACTCCCAATGCCTCTCTCCCAGCTCCTGCCGCCTCTCTCCCAACGTTTTTCTTTCTTTGGCCTCACCCCCTCTCTCCCTCTCTCCCTCTCTCCCCTTCTCCGTGGTGTGCCCAGGGTTTTAATAGTGCTGCGGTAAAGTAAGGCGGGAATGACAGCAGCAGCGCAGTTCTTCTGACATGCCGGAAGTTAGTTCTGAGATTCGGCAGATAGAGTGGAGCCTACTGTGAAGGCCGTACTCTCTGCCACAGGCTCGGGCTCAGCGCTGGTTGCAGACTCTCACTTCCTTACTTGCTTGCTCACGGGCCGAGACACATCGTAAATGCTTATTCCCCGTTTATTATTCCTCTCTTCCTGCCGTCGCCTTAGTCGGCAGCCCTGGCTGCTCCATCGTGGAGTCAAATGAAAACAAAAACATGATCTATAAAGCTCGCTCAGACATGCTTGCTTCAAAAAGACTACCCCGCAAAAAACCACAATTACCTCCTAAAACAATCAACCTCTGTGAAGGGGCACTGGAAGGCCTGAGAACCAGAGAGGTGAGGGGGTGGATGTGATGTAGGGGGAGACGGGGGGCTTGGAGAGCGCATGAGAAATCCTCGTAGCCCCCTCGGACAAGACAAACATTCCATTTCCAATCAGATCTGCGCAGAACTTTGAACTTGCAGAGACAGAGGTCTAACACAAACAGGGCTTATACTGCCGCCAAGCAATTGTTGCGCTGGAGGAGCGAGAGACAAACCATGTGGGATTCCCAAAGAAAAACACGCCGTGTTGACTTTGCAGGCAATTACATTCTGCCCATGAAGAGCAACAGGAAAAATTAATTATTCAATGAACACAAAAAAAGAAGAAGGAAAAAAAACCCCTAAGACCAAGCGCACGGAGGTTGGTGGTGGAACAAAGCCTGCATTTAAAAACAGCACTGAACTCCCAGCGGGCGAGACAATGCTCTAAGATGACGGCAAAGGAAATGGTTTAATAGCTGTGAAGAGAGAAGGAGTTTTGCTGCTATCCTCCAAAGGGACTGTATTAATGCGGGCCCCTCCACCTCAGCTCACTGACCACGAGGCCCCTAGGGGCCCCCGGGGCAGATCTTGGTGGACTGAGTAATTAGGAGGTTAACAGTATAGCTTTTATATTTCCATCTCTGCCAGTGTATGGACAAGATCACGTTACTAATATCGGCGTTCAAAGGCAGCCTGGGCAGATCGTAATCGGATTGGACAGAGATGTTTCTGAACGCAGCGTGCTGGTCCATAAAACACGGAGCCACAAAAGCCAAATAGCATTATTCACTTGCTTGCAGCGCAGAGTCTGGGCCGAGCCGGTCTGTTTTGAGTGGGGTTGGGTCGGCAGGCCTTGACGATAGCAAAACATTATATTACATTTTAATATTGAGCAGACAGCCGATTCACAGCAACCACCACTATCAGCTCGGCATGCATCTGAGAGAGTGACACTGCTTGGGTGCCTGACATCGTCCTGGGGGTAGTGGAGGTGGTGGTGGAGAACAGCGGTGGGGGTGGGTAGGGGGGCAGGTTATGTTTGTGGTGGTGGTGGCGGAGGGGGCAAGGGCAAGAGGGGTGCACCAGAGGAAGTATATGCAGTGTCAGTAGAGAGAGGCATCCCCCTCAACCCCCCCCTCAACTCACACACTCACACACACACACACACACACACACACACACACACACACCCCACAGAGAGGGAAACCTATCTGGCTCCAGTGAAAATGACCCAGTAGACTGGCGAGGCTTTGAAAGCTTTAGAGGGCCTGCAAAGTGACGTGCAGTAGTGTGTGTGTGTGTGTGTGTGTGTGTGTGTGTGCGTGTGTATGTGTGTGGGGGGGGCGGGGGAGAAAGAGAGAGAGAGAGAGAGAGAGAGTGAGAGAGCTGGCAGCACGACCACTGCCACCCAAGGCTGGTCCAGATTAGATACAGGCTGTGGCAGCATTCTAACAACCCTTCAAATTCTTCTGTCGGTGGGGTTGTCTGATTTGGGCGTAATTATCTTAATTGGCTTTTATTAGTGCAGCTCATTAAGATGACCTGAGCACTGCCGAGTGGAGAAACGGGCAAATCAAAGAGGAGGATTAACAATAGTGACCAATCCCCACCCGCAGGATATCAGCCTCTGTACATGCCAATTTAGTACCATTTAACTGCGTCTGTCCTTCTGGCAATTAGGCGAAATTACAAACCTATCAATATCCTCTTACACACACACACACACCCATACTATCTGACATTTTCAATGTGCGGTAATTGCAGGAGCGGGGAGACTCGGTGTTCACAGTGTTTTGGAGAGTAATAAATCAGAGGAGCCTTTCCCACAGGCTTGTAAATACTTCAGCATGTGCGGTGCGGGACGAGGACGAGGATGGGGACTGGAACGGAACGGGCTGTAGGCTCTGGTACTGCTGCCGCTGAGCCTACACTCCCGGGGCGACCTGACGCACGGGCCGGCGCGAGGGAAAGGGCTATTTCACCTCCATAGGCACTGACAGGCGCGAAGCAGGACATATCGGACTGTGCTTGTCTGAACCAAGACAGCGTTTGATTTTCATAAAACGCATCGAATTAACCAGGGGAAAAAGCGCAAGTGTGATGGTTCTTTTGAGGCCTACACAGGGAGAACAGAGTCAGTAAAGTTAGTTTATCTAAAGCATCTTCATTTTGTATTATTCCTATTTAATAAATAGAAATATCTTATTTTTACAAATTTGTTTTCTGCGAAAATCCAAATATTTTTGCGCAGTGTGCATAACACAGCTCGTGCCCTTGTATCTTTTCAATAAAATACCCCGGTGATCCATGGTAGATAATGATGACACTGCCTTTAATTACGCCTTTTTACTAAACGCAAACAAAAACGTATTTACCATTTTTTTGGTAGCGTCTGACTAACAACGATAACCGTGGTGCCGACTGCAGACTATGGAACAATAATTTGGTTAACCCGAGACATAGATTATCTGAATTAGATGAATTCCACAAAACAGTCTGTTGCTTTTTACTTTTCAAACTGAAATAAATAAATAAATAAATATATTCAAAAGTAAATTTAATTAGCTTAGATAAATGGTCAACAAACCCATGTTATGTTTACATTCAATTTTAGTTTTAACTTTGAATACATTTTCATCCTGTGATATCAATGTTCTTAACCTGTTGTCAAGATGAATTGCCTCCTTCACAAATTGACTTTAAACGTTTCGGAAAACAAAACTGAACGCAAACAATTTAGGCTGCTCGTTAATAAAACCTAAGTTTGACAAATAACTGTAAAATGTATTTAGTTCAAGTTCCACATGCTAAAAATCATTAAGTTTCACAACTAAAAACCAAACAAAACAAATGTCTGATAAAGGCTAATATTAACAATTGGCCAAATATCAAAAGTGGCGTTTTGACGTTATTTAATTTCAAACACTAGAATAATTAGGCAAGTTGTCATTTAGGCAGTGATCGTTGTGGAAATGTTGTAGTCATAGGTTACTATTTAATTTTAATGGGGAACAAAATCACGTCTCTTTGAGGTTTGCGTGTAATAACCTGCTCAGGCAGCAAATCATGATCCCCAGTAATTTACAACACAGGAATTTAGATGAGTAACATGTTTTTCCAACTGGCTCTTCTGGAGCAACAAGATGAAACACACACACACACACACACACACACACACACACACACACACACACACAAGTCAATATTCAAAATCGGACTCTATTATTTAGGAGAGGCCATATATGAAGCGAAAAGTTAAGGACCTCAACCTTTCAGTTAGATTTGTGTGTATGTGTGTGTGTGTGTGTGTGTGTGTGTATGTGTGTGTGTGTGTTGTAACGCTGAGCATCTGTGGGAACGGGTTGCCCTCTAGCTATTGCCTTGACATTAAACTCTTTGAGGACAATTGGCTAAGTGGAGCTAACTTGCGTTCTCTCCCCGAGGTAGCTTCCTTTTTGATCCTGCCGAGGCTGGCGCCTTCCACCACATAACTTGTCTGCCTTATTAAATGCTTTCACTTACGGTGAGGGGTTGCCAGTTGCTCTTCAATAGAGGCCCTTTCAACCTCAAAAGGGCCAAGACAAGCTTAAAATTGCTGTAATGTGCCGTGACTAACTATCATACTTCATTTAGGAGGGAGCGATCATTAATAACGTCTGAGCAATTTCATCTAAACATTTGTAGCAGTTATCTATTTTAATTACAAATTAAATTTAATTCCAAATGCACACGGTTTAATGAGCATAGTTTTTAATACATTTACAGACATTTATTCTAAGAGTCTCATGAGCTGACCTAAGTGAATACCAAGTAGAACAAGTATAAAATTTTGCATTTTAAATATTTATTAACATTTATATCAATAAATGAAATGTTGTTGTTTCTGTTTACCCCGTTCAGGACCGACTCTAAACATCTGAGTGTGGCGTGTACCCCGTCTGCCCCAAGCCGGGGTCTGCCTCTGCCCGGTATGGTTTCAATAAGGGTTCAAACACTAATGAGTGGCGCGGGCCCCCGCGTAGACAGCCCGTTTTCTTAATTGCAACAAAACTTCTCAAATGGCTCTTAGCCTCAGAGACCGGAGCCCCTAAGCAATCAATAAACCACCTCGGCAAGCCATCTATGCCTAACCATACACATTTCTTTCAAAATCACTCTTGACAGGTCTCACAAAACCAGTCCGGCCAATCAAAGCGAGCATGAGAACAGTCATGTGGTCAAGCCGCCCCTCTGATTGGTAGGCGGTGAGATGAAAGCGAAGTTCTCAAAGTATTATAGCCGGGAATCCCATTGAAATGCGGGACTTATGCTGGCGTCACACAGACGCACTTATCCACGACAGCACCAGGGAAACAAGCAAGCCAGTAGACCTCGGCTATCACTTACAGTCTTGTATGGCACCCCTGTCTGGCACGATGAATCCTGCGCCGGGGTCACTGTCTCATGAAGCCAAACTACAGGAGAGAGACGACACGGAGAAAGAAGGAACGCCGACGCGCGACAAGGGCTCTCTGTCGGGATGTACCGTTAAGGCCAAGGCATTCGCCCTCCCGTTCAGTGTGGAATCTTTGATTTCGGACAGAGGGACAAGCCGGACTTCCTACTCCTCGAGTGAACCGGGCATAGTTTTGCCCAAGCCTGTTACCGAGGACCGTCTTCGACTGTCTCCAATGGCACTTTACGCCGACAAGGGCTTCCACTCGGACAGCGTTACTAACCTTTCGGACAGCAAGAAAGGCGAGATGGAGGACCTTGCAGAGAAGGGGCAAAGCAGTTGGTTTCAGACGCCGTCCTACACTACGCCTCCACGTAAGTTTACCCAACTTTGACTACTGTTTTTTTTCTGGAAACAAAAAGTATATTATGTTGCTGGTCCTAGTCATTTCCTTGTCCGACGAGCGATGGAATTTCAGTCTCTACGTTTGTGTTCGATGAATTACAGCCTGCGCAACGCGCCCCTGCTTGCCTCCGGCTAAAATGTTAGCTCGGTTTGGGTCTCTGAGACTTTCTGTCTACCTTGCAATTATGAACATCTCGAACTCCCCCTTCAGCTCCTCGTGACATCGTTTGCATTCCAAACAGCTGTTAAACTACACTGAAGGTTCCATTTGTGTTAAATGCTACAGTTAAATGCTTGTAATTTAGACATTTCGAAAGTTGCGAAGTTAAAATAACTCACTCAAAGTGTGTTCTACAAATGAAGCATGTCGTTTATTCGTTTAGTAGCTATTTATTTGTGTGTTAATTTCTGTGATCTTTTCGTGTTTTAGGCCATTCCAGCCCTCCTCCATGCACCCTTAGAAAACACAAGAATAACAGAAAACCGCGGACCCCTTTCACCACGTCCCAACTGCTGGCTTTGGAGAGGAAGTTCCGCCAAAAACAGTACCTTTCCATCGCAGAGAGAGCAGAGTTCTCCAATTCTCTCAACCTCACCGAGACGCAGGTGAAAATATGGTTCCAAAACAGAAGGGCGAAAGCCAAAAGACTCCAGGAGGCCGAGCTGGAAAAACTAAAACTGGCTACAAAACCTCTTCTACCCGCATTCGCCTTTCCGTTCCCACTCGGGACGCACGTAGGCTCGCCAGCCCTTTACGGACCTTCGAATTCCTTTCCCAGACCATCGTTGCCTGTACCGGGACTCTTTAGTGCACCCGTCACATATGGAATGTACTATTTGTCTTAAATAGAGAAAGCTGTCCAGTTCACGCAAGTTATGGGATAGTCATTTTGTGTACTGTTTTGTATTGTCCGTGTATCCGGACAGTAAAAGCATGCTCTCCCGGGACTGTTAGATGTCAGAATCCTGCCTTAATTTTTTGAAGAAGAGAGCACATTATTTGGGCCGATAAATGGCTTGTATATCACCGCATATAACATTCCGTAAATTTGCAGGATTGAAGCAAGTTAATCTCAAAAGAGACTGTGCAATGTAGCCTTTAGTAGGCCTTTTTAATTGTAGGTTCTGGTTGTAGAGTAAAAATCATATACACTCATGTTATTCTCGCAGAAACCATGTCTACATTTTAAAGGGACGCCATAAATTCAGGTTTTGACACATTACACGAATTGGAGTCTCATTTGGTGCAAGTAGGTTAGCTGTTGTCATAAAAAGTGTTGACAGGCAGAGCCGTAAGAGGCGACCTATTACAGAGGCCAGCGAAAGGGCGCTTGTAAACGCTGTTCGCATTCGGCAGAAAATGAGACACTTTCAAGTCACTGGTAAAAGTAGCCGATACAAAGTTGGTGTTTAAATTTAATTTGATCGCGAAGAAGATGATAGATGGAGGGTCGGTGCTATATGGCTCAGATTCAGACCCATAACGACTTGTACAATTGACTGCATTTGTGCGAAATTATTTTAGAGGACCAAATATTTATCAGCTTGGTACAAAGATAAATTTACAAAACAAGAATATAGAATCAGATACCGAAACTTTTAATAAAAAAGTTGTCTCTTTGGATTTTAAACTTCCCACAGAGAAGCGCAAAATATGATGCAAAAGTTTCACCCAGGCTTGTAGGCCTCGCATCCATGGCCTACCCACAGAATGCGCTCTTAAAGCAATATGTGTTGGATTTGCTTTTGCAGATCTTGAACTGAAGATGAATTGATTCTTTATAAGGGATTTTGTATATTGTTAATAGGACGGATTTAAACGCCGTTGGAAGCTCTTACGGAGGTACTCTTACACGCTTGTATCCATTTTAAAGTCATTGTAGTTTGTTAGTCTGAATGAATAACCGATAGGTTGATATAATTTTAAAATACAAACCTAATTTCAGATATTTTTCAAAACCACTTTTTAAAATAATAAATACAAAATAATGATATTTATATGACGTGTTTACATATACGTATTGTGTACATCCATGTATATATAATATTTGTACAGATAAATTAGATACAATGCATTTTGTAAAAAACAAATAAACTTTTAAAATAAGATCTCTGTTGTTATCAAGGTTTTTTATTATTATTTTGCGAATACATCTTGAATGAAAATTGTCGCACGATTTTCCCCGTGGCCTAACACTTCTCTCCCTACACACAACACACACACAAACAGAAACACACATATGTAGACACAAACACACCTGCGCTGACCACGCTTCTCTCATCTGCTTTACCATTTTTCCAAAGCAACAAGTGCCATTACTCTAGTTATTTTGGTCATACACTAACCTGTTGTGTTTGACATTGTACATTTCAGCTGGACTGTTTAAGCTCAAGCCCGATCGTTTCCCCATAATTCATGGATATTACGTGTAGGCTACACAGTGACAAAGCAGAGTATGAGGGTTTACTGTAAAAATAAAAATTATTTTCTGTCGCGTATTCCAACTTCATAAAATCGATTAAAACCAAACATGAGACTTTCTACTTGTTGTAATGTAGCCAGGTATGAGAAAATCTATGGACCGAATCTATGGACTTAAAAAGATTTAAAGCAAACTGTTTCTGTTGATTCTCTATATAGGATGGTCTCTCCATACAAGACTGCTCCAGACTTTCCAGAATAAGGGCTCCTTCGTGACCCTGCCGTTTTGACCGATTAAAAAATACCAGTGGGTCTACGCAGTCTGCGCGCGCCATCCTCTGGAGGAAATTTGCTCCAAGATAAAATGTGCGCATGACCATGACAAGTTTATGAGCCCTTAAAAACAATTACTACGGAAAATAAATATTACAACCAATAGGATGTGTGTCATTTTCTTGGAGGTAGTTTATTAAAAATAATATCCTAAGAAAATACATCTTTATCAGCAGGTCTGTAATTCTGTTACCTGAGCAGCATCAATGAACACTTGCTTTCACACAGCACACAACTTTACTTTTTTCGCCTCCCTCCTCTGAATCCACGGACGGAGCCTTGGCCAAAACATATTGACTGTGGCACTCTGTGAACACAAATCAACAAATTCCATCACATTCAGAATTGTGCTTCTGCTGTACCTCTAGAACAACAGGTCAGGTCCTCACCTGTATGTGTAACGTGGTTTCTGAGATGACATTTGCTCTGCTGAAGACCCAGTCCGACCCACTTCAGATCCAGACCCTGGGGTCTGACTGCAGTCCATGGACTCACAGGTCTGGGCTAACGCAGAGCCATCACCCCCCTCCTCACACACCTCCATGCCCGCGTCCCTGTGCTGCCCTGTGGCGGCAGCTGCTGTGTCCTTCTCTTTCAGCCTGGGACAGACAGACAGGAGGAGGAGGCCAGTTAGACATCACCATGGAGACCCGCGAGACATCACCGTGGAGACCAGTCAGTCAGTGCCACGGAGGCCACACTCACACCAGCCTCTAATGTGCCTCACTCATTTAACAGACACACTCATCTGGAGCACTGATTCATGTAACACACAAGCTTGTTTGTTCAGCCCATGCTCTTATCCAGACTGCTTATTCATTCAACGCACAACTTTTTTCCAGAATGTAACACTCATTTTTCACCACATATTGTCTAATCCAGAGCACTCCAAAAGCATTCATTCAACGCAGTCTTTTCCAGAGAAACTAAGAGCACTTGTTCATTGGGCACATGCCAAATCCTGAGCTACAAGCAGTGCAGACATCCAGTTTCATAGCAGAGCTGATACACACACATATAAACACAAGCATCTCTGGTGTTGGTAGTTGATAGCATGCTAAAAATGTACAGAATAATTTAGGACTTAGAGGTTGACCACAGTTGATTTTTACAATATGGCTGTTAGGCCTACCTTACTCAAAATCCATATATATCACAGGCATGTTAGCAGTGGCTAACCAAGCTGCTACTGAAGGTATGAATGCCACATCAACAGGATTTTATGAGTCAAAAAAACAAAACCTTGTAATTGAGTTTCAATCAGTGTTACAGACAGCAGCACTATAGCAGGAGGTCTCAGAACCATTCGCTTAATTTCTGCATCCCTCGCAGCAAAAAAAAAGACAGAATGACAGACTTGAACCTTTTCTGCTTCTTGGTCTTGTCAAACCGGAAGTCTGCTGGGTAGCTGTGAGTTTTGATCAGATGGTCCTTCCTCTGCACACTGGAGCCAAACTTCAGTTCACATCCTTCAACCAGGCACTGATACTGTGTTTAAGTAGCAGGGGGAGGAGGGAGAGGACCAAAACAAATACAGTTCATCACCCATATGCACGTCCTACAGTACCAGCATCAACCACAAGAGGGCAGTGTTGACAACTAGACAGGGAGGCACCACATAATAAGTTTCTTATGCAGTCTTCTCGCTACGCTTTCAGCGTGCATGCAACAGGGGAACTGTGGGCAGCCGTGAACAATGCCCGCGCTTATGGCACGGCTCCAGGCATGTCTCTATTAGACATGAGGGCCCAGGGATGCCGTTGTTTGGATTACCGTTTTGTTTTGGAGTTGATGAAAAAAGAGAGCCAACGGGCATTCTGCAACTTCCTTACACACAGTAGGGAGGATCTGTGACTCCAGTACACCCTCTCAAATGAGCGCACGATTCACCCACACTGTCTGGAGAGAGAGGAGTCATCTGATCGGCCTGCCCTGCAGCCAGACCTGCTTTCACATTAGAGGTGGGAGTTGGCTGGCTCAAGCCCAGCTCATAGCGGAGTTTATTACACCCACTCAGCCCCATCCCCAGGACTAAGATCAGGATCAGGATCAGCCCCAACCCTGGCCCTAGGACCACGTTTTAGCCAGAGGAGCACAACACGACTCTCAACCTCATGGCCTGGTTTTCCACCACTAGGCCAGAACTAAAGAAGCCTTTTGGATGAAAGTCCAGTTGCATAAAATGTCATACTTTGACTCATGGCTCATTTGTTCTCATGGTTTATCATGGTTTATTACTTATTTAGTATATCATTTTAATTCCTTTATCAATACAATTTTATATTATTATCATTATTATTGTTTTGTTATTTTGAAAGAACTTTGGATTGACTCTGTTGTGTGAAACGTGCTAAATAAAGCAACTTGACTCATCACCACAGAGAGCTGAATGCAGCGAGCCCATTAAATGGGAGCGCTTTCTGGGAATGCGGTTGGTGATCATTAATGTTCAATTGCACTGGCTGTGTAAGAGGGTGTGATTGACACATCTTGTAGTAAGAAGGTAGAGAGTGTGGGATGATGCCGTTACATGATAATGTAATGGCTTCAGCAGATGTGGGTGTGGGTGTAAACATAAGACCAGCACCTCCAAAACATTGCATAGCAGTTCAGGGCAGTTTCCCAACATCAGATACATGTAATGGTGTATATAGGATCATATCATATCCTCTGTGTCCCCTTTTTGGAGAGAGTGGATACTGACACATGACAGAAGGTAAGGAAAATGTCTGTGTCTAAAATGATCGGAATTTTTGAAATAAACATAAAATTTGTCTATTATATTGCCGCATATTTAACACCCTGGCCGACTCATGAAATAAAGCAGTGTGTCGGAGAACTCAGATTTCTAGAGACAAAAACAAACACCAAACCAAGAGAACCACTGTCATTAATAGTGTGAACTGAACCCAGTCTTCCTTAGTCATGAACTAGTGTGTGCTCATTATTCATCCAAAAACAGCTATGTATTTGATTATGTTCTTATTCTTTTTGCTAACTGTAAAACGTTTCTCATCAACATAAGTGTGATGTTTAAGGATTTATGTTTGATAAACACAGATCATAATTGTCACTACGCATCATTAAGAAAACATATCGTAAAGTATGAAAATAATTTATGAGCACACATTAAGTGAGCGCTGTCGCCCATGGTTTGTTTACCATGCTCTGCTTCTGGGCCATGATCTGGAAGAGCGAGTCGTGCCACTCCAGGACGTGGATGTCCAGCAGGCGGGAGGAGGGGAGAGAGCGCCTGCATGTGGAACAAACGTGTCGGTGCAGCGCGCTGTAGTGATGCTCGTAGGCCTCCAGAGAGTCAAACAGCTGGCTGCAGCCAGAGATGTGGCAACGGAACTCACTCACCCTGAGAGAGAGAAGGTCAGGTGGGGCACAAGAACATACACACACACACACACACACACACACACACACACACACACACACACACACACACACACACACCCTACAGGTGACAGGAGAAACAGCACATAGTGGACATGTTTGTGCAAAGCATGCTTACATGTCCACGCGCATGCACACACACACACACACACACACACACACACACACACACACACACACTGACAACATAGCCTAGTTCTAATGGCATGCATTCAGACGCCAACAAACGCCTCAAAAACACTTTTCCCTCAAATAGCATTGTGTGTGTGTGTGCGTGTGTGTCTCACTTTGCAGGCTGAGCATCCTCTGCCCCACTAGCAGCGAGATCCTGCAGGTACATGTGGCGATGAATATCTCCATCCTGTGAAGAAATATCATGATCATTTTCCCTCTCCTTCCACCACACCAGCTCGGCACAGTAACGTTAACAGACATCACCAGGACAGAGTGGACACTTGCTCGAGACAGTGTCACCAAGCTAAAAATAACTTGTACAAAAGAGGAATTCTACTTACTTCAAATAACTCATGGTCTTTACCCAGTCGAATCTTTTGGGGTCTAAAAGTAAATAGTGTTTCGCTGTCAGTTCGGACATAGTCGATGGATGCCTCTCCTTCGATTCTGATTTGTTTTGGTTCGATGTCAGGCTGAAGCACCGGGACCGCGTTGATGTGTGTTTTCTCCGGGTCAGAACCTAACAACTGAATAATATTAGTATGCAGGCCTAACATTATTGCACTAGTATAACCGCGCAGTGTGGTATTTATAGCGTAATACGCTGAAAATTGATCAATATCAGGTGAACATGCGGCTTCCAGTCTCCACTAAACGAATTCAAACCGATTCAAACTACAAGCACAGGAGTTCTCGGAGACTTCTTCCGGAACGTCAGTAAAACGTCAAGGGAAGGTCCGCTTTTAATCGACTCAGGGTCTACAAGTCCTCCGTGTTAATGTCCTTACAGTATCCATGAGTCCAGACCAATGACTGGTTCAGACAGTTCTTTATCCTCTGGTCCAGCTTTACTGCCCTAGATATTGTCCTAGATGCTGGCCAGTGACAAACTATTGACTGTCACTGTGATAAGCAACAACCAAAAACAGTACCCCCCTACATAGGCAATTCTAGCAGGACAACAATTTTTCAAATTCTGAAAATATTTTCCAGGTTATTTGTAATGCATTTTTGCATTCTATCTTTAACTGTCAGAAATCGATGTTGGAACGCTGTCAATAGCTTTTTCGGTACGATAGCCCAAGATACTGTACGGACATCTCTGATTGATAAGGCGGATCGACAGTTCTACCAGAGAGGGTAAAAGCTGTTTTACTTATGACCACTAGATGTCACAGATGTCACGTATACGACAGAGACAGTATCAGCGCAAATCCGATACGTTTTGAATGTGGATTTACACATTCAAACACATACGTTGGGACAGAGACCTACGTACATTATGCCTATATAAGTAGCCGATTTTGTTTTGCGTCTTAGGCCTACGGATTTTGACGTAGACTATGATGTAGGCTAGCCTATCAGACAAATTACGTCTATAGTTATTGTATATAGTTATAGCACCAGCCTTTATACCACTATTGAGGTATCCATTCTCTCGCTGTTTTGCTACGCTCTCAAAAATTATTTGGATGGTCATCATATGAAAGGTGGGTGAGTGTTATTCCCACCAGTCATACAGGATAGCTTACAGTGTTGTTCTGGATGGAGGGTAGGAAACCGCCACAAAATAAAAGAAAACTTTTACACAAAGACATCGCTGACTGCAGTGTCGTCAAACTCTTATCAGCAACTTCTAGCAGCGCCAATAAGGCTCTGGAAAATGCTTGGAAGGGTTTTTTTTTGCTGCCTAGGCCAAGCTATAACTGGTTTTGACCTACACCAAGAAATAGTGTTGCTTTAAAACAAATTAAACATCAAATGTGGCTAGCCCTGATCTACCTTTGAGGCCTGTTCTCCACCCACGTGTAATACGTGCTGGGTTAAATTAAAACCATTAATTTAAAAGTGGGATCTACGAAATTAACTCCTTAAACACACAGCTTTAGAATACTCCGCCCAAAGTGATGTTATGATGTGCTGGCCAGTTGAGTATCGGTGGAAATAGCCACAGCGGGGAAGTCTAGAGGAAGAAAAGGAAGTAACTTTCAGCTTTTCTCTGGTGTGTCACTAAAATCTTCCTGTAATGCTTGAGTCGGCAAATGATTCATCGCCTGCCGGATGAGTGGTCATCCTCTCTATGCTAATTCTCAGGATGTTGCACCGCTAGAGAGGCGGAGCGCTCTCGTGCCAGAAGTAGGCTAACCAAACTCCGCAAGTGCCGCTCGGGCAGAACAGTTTGCGTGAACCGGTTTCGAGTTCGAGCTGGGATTAACCATGAAACAAATTGTGGCTTTATTGTGGATTTACATATGGCTTTCTTGTTTAGGTAAGTAGGCCTACAAAATGCAGCAGCCTATTTCACTCTCCACAATGAGTTGTTTTCTGAATTTACATTCTAACCTGCGGAAAAAAATATTTAATGAAATAGTAGTCTGTTACTCCTCTGTATGCAACTCATAGTCAGTCAGACTAATTTGCGCTTAACTTTTTGTCCGTTAGATTTGTCCGTTATCTGCAGCCCAAGGTTGGCACATGTCACGCACTACAATGTGGTTCGACTTCAGAAAATAAACGTTAACGGACGCACGAGAAGGAGTGTTTCCTCCCAACAGGTGGGTGCGAAAAAGACTTTTCTTTTATTCTTTTTTTGCAAGGTATATCCATGATGCGTCCAGCTCAGACTGCTGCAGCTCCTGGCAAGGAATAGTTAACCATGGAGTCAATCAGGCCATCTGGTTTTTATTAGCTTTCAATCCGCTAATGGATTAGTCATTGGATAGCCTATATCTCTGCAGACAGACAGTGGTCTACAACCCTTTGTCCTTTTAAGCCTCTGTCTTTCCCCAAGCGCAAAGGTCCTGCTGAGACAGAGAGGCATCCTTTTTGTTTCCGTTATCAGCCATATTCTTCATGGCTATAGTAACATCATTGGCTGTGTGTATACCGTGTGTTAAGCCATGCCTTTTTCACGAATGTATGTCTTTGCCCATTTCCAGCAGAGGTTCCCAGATGAAATGCACTTTAAACTTTCAGTGGAAGGAAACAACTACACTCTCCACTTAGAAAAGAACAAGTCAGTACATTTCAGTAAATTACTTCTTACTGTGCTTTATTAGATGGCAGTAAGCCATAAGAATATTGTACATTGATTGAATGAGTTTGATCTGTAATGTTTCTTGTTTAATCTTTCATCTCAGGGGTTTAATTGGGAAGGATTACACTCTGACACACTACCAGGAAGATGGAACCGTGGCAACAACAGGCCCAGAGGCAACAGTGAGTGCATATACTGACACTGACAGATATGTCCTGTGTGGTCACAGGACACACACACACACACACATACGGAAACATATTCACCCTCGGAGGCATTCTCTCTCTTTCTCTCTCTTTGTGTGTGTGTGTGTGTGTGTGTGTAGGACCACTGCTATTACCATGGTCACATCCCAGGGCTCAGTAACTCTTCCATCAGTGTTGGCCTGTGTTCTGGAATGCAGTAAGTCAGATTATACGCATTCATTTATACAAATTAAACTGATAAGCAGGTTGCTGTCTGTAGGAAAAAGAAGGAGACAATTTGAAACAACATTGACAGAATTGACAGCGTAGTAGCTGCTGAAGTTAACCTATGGGGTCAGCTGACAGCTAGGTTTAAAGTTGCTGGCATTTTCTAAGAGGACCAGTTGACGACACCAACATGATGCGGAATCGACGCGGTTTCACGGAATTTTGTAGGTGTTGCAAGGGTTGCTTCATGGTCATGAAATGGTTGAAGGATATCATCAGTGCAAACTGTGTAAGATTTCAGTTCCTTTTATGTGACGAATGAGATCGGTCTTTCAATTTGATTGACAAACAAACTACGTTTTCCCATTTGCTTCTTAGGAACATGTTACCCATCCATAGGCATCTGATGTGTTGATGTGTTATGATGTTAAGATGATGTAGTCTGACATACATCAGTGGAAACTAGCTATTAACATGTAATAACCATGTTTGTCCCTGTGATAATGAAGAATATGAATATAAAATCTGTTATTAAATATGTTATTAAATATGGTCTGTTGTGATTGGTTTTCCTAGTGGCGTGGTGACTGCAAACAAGCAGGTGTATCTCATTGAACCTCTGGAAGGTTCCGTGGATGGCGATCACGCCGTGTACCGCCCTGAGCACCTGAGGAGGCCGAGAGAGAAGCGTGCCACCGGCGGGCACCAGGATGTGGACATGCTCTACGACGACACGCCTCGCCCACTGGGCATGCGCAGCCGTACCTCCCTCAAAGCCCAGCGCTTTGTCGAGCTGGTGGTGGTCGTGGACAGCAGCGAGGTGAGACACCCAGTGACAGAGAACAGACAGGGACAGGCAGAGACAGACAGAGAGCATTTGCTCTCATTTTTGCTGACCCAGACTGATGTCTTTTTTAACCCTTTCAGTACAAACAGTATAAATCAAAGAAGAAGGTCGAGGAGTTTATCCTGGGAGTCACTAATCATGTTGATAAGGTATGGTAACCATGACAAAAGTAACTTCACTGATACCTTTGTAGTGTCGATACCCCTTCCCCTAATGTTGTGTTTTTGCTCCCTCTCTGCCCCCCTACACACACACACACACACACACACACACACGCATTCCTACAGCTGTACAGACCGTTGAACCTGCGTGTGATCCTTGTTGGCCTGGAGATCTGGTCTGTTGATCAGATTGTGGTGAGCTCAATACCCAGTGACCTGCTCAACCGATTCGTGGAGTGGCAGAGGAACGATCTGATGAAACGCAAGAAACACGACAATGCCCAGTTTGTCACGTGAGTCATCAATTGCTGACATGCTTACACACACACACACACACACACACACAGGAACTCACACATATGCACACATACATACACACACACACACACACATATACACACACACAATATCGCCTTCACACATTCTGTGGAACAGAGCACAGGGATTTCTGACATTTCATCAAAATTAAATGTCAGAAACCCTCTGTTAAAATTTCTAGATCAGTTTTGAATGTTTTTAGCTAAAAATCCTCCACATTGCCCCTTTACATCAGACATGAAGAGTTAAAGGTAGATATATG
The DNA here is from genome assembly GCA_015244755.2 of Tenualosa ilisha. Taxonomy (NCBI): domain Eukaryota; kingdom Metazoa; phylum Chordata; class Actinopteri; order Clupeiformes; family Clupeidae; genus Tenualosa; species Tenualosa ilisha. The sequence goes on from PYXC01001219.1 coordinate 1,784,721, forward strand.
CCTGTAGTCCCAGACTCTGGTTGGATGTTTCTCTGCCTGTGAGTGTGTGTGTGTTTGTATGCATGTGTTTGTATCCTAGTGAACAATCCTAATGCAGTTTGTCTCTGTCCTACAGTGCCGTGGACTTTGAAGGCGCCACTGTTGGATTGGCATATGTGTCAGTCATGTGTTTTGACAAATCAGGTGGTGTCAACCAGGTAAGACCCTCCCACTTATACAGGTGTTTGACAGTTTAACTAAAGTGATCCTGCCGTAATCCAATAATAACAACAACAACAACAATAATAATAACAATAATAATAATAATAACAATAATAACAATAATAATATGCTGGTTCTGCAGGATCGCCAACAAGGCATTCACAGCCTGGCATCTACCATGGCGCACGAGATGGGGCACAATCTGGGCATGAGCCATGACGAGGTGGGCTGCCACTGTGGAAGAAACGCCAAGACCTGCGTCATGGCAGACACCGTCGGGTACGTGGCCACAGGCATTGGGGGACGGGGCTTGTATACAATCTCTAAATCACTAAATCGTAATCACTGAATGCAGCCTATACTTGTTAGCCCGCTGTATTTGTTAAAGTGGTGTTTTAATTGTTATTGGTACATTGCTCTGGGCAACAGCATTTGCAATGTACCATAGACAGTAACCTAAACTACCCAGTAAGCATATAGTTACAGCAGCCTATACAGTTACAATGACTGTCAGACAGGAATAAGGAGACAGGCATGGAGTCCTGTGAGTTTAGGCAGGGATTGTGTTAATGGATCTTGTGTATGGTGTTGAGATCTTGAGGTAGTAATGTGTGTTGTGTTAGGGGAATTAATGGTGTGTGTATGTGTGAAGATCTTTAGGAGGTGTGTATAGTGTTGTGATCTTGAGTGAGGTGTGTACAGGGACGGGGTGGGACCCGTTTTGGGACCTTGAACTATTTAATAGAGCTGTGAAATTTACTAGTTATTTTCTAGTTATGATCTTTGTCTGTAATTTCTATGGTTAATGTCTCATGTCGTTCCTCTCAGCCTCAGGCTTGAAATGCTAGGCCTATTCATTATGTAGACTGGTAGGCTATGTGTACTAAACAAGGTCATACCTCAGTTAAATTAAATGGTTTTACACTTGATTTGGATTAGGCTTTGGCATTGCAAATGAGTGGCCTGCATTTGGAAGCAACCAAGGTGTTTGGTAGCGAAGAACTCCCTCAGATAGTAGCCAGAACTACAGTGATGTAGTGATGCATTGTGGCACATTTTCAGACAAATGGAGAAAGTGTGCTGGAGAAGAGTTTTAAGAATCCACCCGAATCTCCCAGTTACCCACCCCACGGTAATGGGTGTGTACTATGATGGGATCCTGAGTGTAGTGTGTATTAGCACGTATATTACGTAACATCCGCTGTGCTCTGGTGATCCTTTGCCTTACACTGAGGTGTGTATTATGTTTGGATCTTGAGATAGTGTGTATTGTGCTAAAATGCTAATGCTGTCTGCGTAATGGTGTGGTGTGACTCTAGACTCACTCTTTCTGTGTGTGTGTGTGTGTGTGTGTGTGTGTGTGTGTGTGCAGTTTTGACTACCCAGAGCATTTCAGCACCTGTAGTGAGCAGGCCTACAGGAAGTTTCTGCAGGACTTCAATCCCAGCTGCCTCCTTAATAAGCCGAGCCCAGATCAGGTGTATGGGGGTCCCGTGTGTGGCAATGCCTTCCTGGAGAAGGGAGAGGAGTGTGACTGCGGGACTGTTGAGGTGAACCCTCCCTCTCCTGGTTGTCCTAACTGTCTGTTTGTCTACCTAACTGTCAACCATTCCCTGTAGTGTTCTTAGAAATGCACTAACCCCTGCCTGTAGTGTGCTTAGAAGTGCTCAAATCTCTGTCTGTAGTGTCCTTAGAAATGCACTAACCCCTGTCTGTAGTGTCCTTAGAAGAGCACAAACCTCTATCTGTAGTGTCCTTGGAAGTGCCGTAACTCCTGCCTGTAGTGTCCTTAGAAGTGCACTAACTACTGTCTATTGTGTCTTTAGGAGTGCACTAACATATATTTGCTGTGTATATAAGATATAACATATAGAAATTATATCTGTTATTTATGTGACAAATGTAAGTTGTGACTAACAGAATACAATTTCACTACATGTCATTCACTATTTCTATGTGTGTGACTTGAAAACTCCTTGAATCTTCTTGAATCCTTAAGGAGTGCACACTTACAGTATATGTCTGTTGAATCCTGTAGGAGTCCACACTTACATGTCTATAGAATTCTTTAGGAGTGCACACTTATATGTCTACTAAATCCTTCAGGAGTGCACATTTACAGTATATGTCTATTGAATCCTTTAGGAGTTCACACTTACATTTACATTTATGCATTTAGCAGACGCTTTTCATCCAAAGCGACTTACAACTTGTCAACTATCAATTGTTCCGGGCCAGTCTCCCCTAGAGCAACTTAGGGTTAAGTGCCTTGCTCAAGGGCACAATGGTGGCAGCTGGGATTCGAACCCACAACCTTTCAGGCTTACAGTATCTGTCTATTGAATCCTTTAGGAGTGCACACTTACATGTATGTTGAATCCTTCAGGAGTGCACTAACCCCTGCTGTAACGCCACGACCTGTCGACTGACGGAGGGATCCCAGTGTGCAGAGGGAGAATGTTGCCAGAGCTGTAAGGTAAGAGCACACCTGTCTTACCTTATACACCCTTCACAAACCTGCACAGCATCTGTGTATTGTGTTATAGCTTGGACTCTATGTATGTGTGTGTGTGTGTGTATATATACAGCATGTGTTGTAGTATGTTATAAGTCTTGTCAATAACGTGTATGTGTGTGTGTGTATATATACAGTAGGTGTTGTAGTTTGTTGTAAGTCTATTGAATAACATGTGTGTGTTTGTTTGTGTATATACAGTATGTGTTGTAGTATAAGTCTATTGAATAACGTGTGTGTGTGTGTTTGTGTATATACAGTATGTGTTGTAGTATAAGTCTATTGAATAACGTGTGTTTGTTTGTGTATATACAGTATGTGTTGTAGTATAAGTCTATTGAATAATGTGTGTGTGTTTGTGTGTGTGTCCAGTTTAAGGCAGCAGGGGCGATGTGCAGGGCGAGTGCTCATGACTGTGATCTGGCAGAGCACTGCTCGGGCAGCGCTGCTGAGTGCCCTCAGGACGTCTACCGCATGAACGGGAGCCCGTGCAACCGTAACCAGGGCTACTGCTACAACGGACAGTGCCCCTCCCACCAACAGCAGTGCCGCCTACTCTGGGGAGAAGGTTCTCCATTCTATTCTATTCTATTCTATTCTACTCTACGCTATTCTATTTTATTCTATTCTATTTTATTCTATTCTATTTTATTTTATTCTATTCTATTCTATTCTATTTTATTTTATTTTATTTTATTCTACTCTACTCTACTCTACTCTACTCTATTCTATTCTATTCTATTCTATTCTATTTTATTCTATTCTATTTTATTCTATTCTACTCTACTCTACTCTACTCTACTCTACTCTACTCTACTCTACTCTATTCTATTCTATTTTCTGTTTTCTATTTTCTATCACTGTGCCTATTACTGTGCCCTCACAATGGAGGGGAAATCTGTTGGAAATAAAATCAATAATGTGTTACTAAGGGGGTCAATGAGTGGCATTATTATGTGTTCTGTGTGACAACAATTATATTTGATTATGTTTTGTGCATTTTTCTTCCAGATGCCGACTCATGTTTTGTCAAGTCCTGCGCTAGTCGCTATGGCTGCGATATACGGTGAGCGTAAAAAACACTAATGTGCTAAAGTTTGTCTCTGTTTATTGTTCCCATTTGTTCACCATGGCTAGTAAAAATTTGAAGTCAGTCATTTTGTGTATGTGTGTGTGTGTGACTGACTGACAGGCAACAGAAGTGTGAGAATGTCCAGTGCACAGGTGGCAGTGCCAAGTACAGCATGCAGTACATCCCACGGCAGGGGAGGTGCAATGAAGTGACCAGCATCTCCAACGGCCCAGACGACCTGAGGAGAGCACCCACTGGAACTAAGTGTGGAGACAACATGGTGAGTTTTCTGCCCTTGTGGAGTCCCAAGTGTGTGTGTGTGTGTTCTCTTAGCCTGGTACAGTATATCAGATAGTATGTGTGTGTGTGTGTCTGTGAATGTGGAGGGGGCTCAAGACTATTTCTGTTCCCCCAGGTGTGTGTTCAAGGCCGGTGTCAGGACGTTGATGTGTACGGAACCAAAGACTGCTCAGACAAATGCAACAATCGTGGGGTGAGTGAGTGACTCAGTGAGTGAGTGTGAACCCTTCTGGGACCGGTTCCTTCTAGAAGGTTCTCTCATTGTGCCCCATGCAGACCAAAAGGTCAGCAGGCGATTACCTGGTTCCGCTGACCGCAGTCACACCCATTGTCAATTGTATAGTCCGAAAGGTCGTGTGTGTGTGTGGGTGTGTGCTTGACTGTGTCTGTGTATGTATAAGTGTGTTTATGTGTATCTGGCTGACCACACATCTTCCTGTGTTAGGTGTGTAACCATGAAAACAAGTGCCATTGTAACCCAGGCTGGGCTCCGCCCTACTGCACACAGGAACTATCCAATCAGGAGACAGGTAAGGTTCCTTAGTCAGTAAGACAGTGGTGTGGTTGTGTGTGTATATGTGTGTGTGTGTATATGTGTGTGTGTGTGTGTGTGTGTGTATTATGTGTTGCAGGCTCCAGTGGTGTGGTTGTAGGTGTGTGTGTGTGTGTGTGTGTGTGTGTGTGTATCTAATATGTGTGTGTATTATGTGTTGCAGGCCCCAGTGGTGTGGTTGTAGGTGTGTGTGTGTGTGTGTGTGTGTGTGTGTATCTAATATGTGTGTGTATTATGTGTTGCAGGCCCCAGTGGTGTGGTTATAGGTGTGTGTGTGTGTGAGTGTGTGTGTTGCTAATATGTGTGTGTATTATGTGTTGCAGGCCCCAGTGGTGTGGTTGTAGGTGTGTGTGTTGCAGTGGCTGTGTTACTCTTGCTCACACTGGTTCTGGCTGGCTTCTCCTGCTGCAGAAACTCCCACTCCAAGCCCAGGGCTGTCCTCAAGGGCAGGAGGTACATCACCCTTTACCTGTTTACAAACTATTCAAAACAAATAAACAAACATTGCATTTATGTAGAAATACCTTATTGCCTTGTCTCTCTAATATACCTCTAGCCTTTTCTCTAGCCTACCTTTTAGGAGGCAATGGATGCTCTATGTATTTGCTTATTATCTATTTCTTTTGTTTTGCCTCTAAAAGTGCCTTTAGGCAAACGCGTACCTCATCGGGCCAGAGCAACCCAGTGTTTCAGGCAGGCAGTGCAAGGAACAGCCCTCACTGTGGACCCCCCCGCATCAGCTCCCCCACTTTCCTGGAGACCACAGCCACTCAGAGCTGCAAGCCTCTCGCCGTGACGCCGGTACCGACCCGAGCTGCCCCACAGGTGAGACCCAAACCAACCCAGCTCACACAACCCAGCTCACACAACCCAGCTCAAACAACCCAGCTCACACACAACCCAGTTCAAACAACCCAGCTCACACACAACCTAGCGCTGCACTAAGGCTCAGCACAGTAGTGGAACCCCCCCGTACTGGAGTAGTTGACCCCGTCCAACGTCCATCAGAGTAGCCATAGAAAATCAATCTGCATCCAGTGAAGATTTAGACTCTCTGAAATAGATACTACCTTTGGCAACACCCCCACCCCCAACTCCAATCATCTATCCCAAGCCACTAACCCCCAACTTCCCTGCCCCCCCTGCCCCATTCTCTTGCCCCCTTGTCCTGCCCTATACCTCCCTTGCACCCATTTACATTACATGAACATTTATGCATTTAGCAGATACTTCTATCCAAAGTGACCTAGAAAAGAAGATTAACAATCAAGCTACGTAGAAGACATCTTGTGCCCCACCCATGCAATGTAACTATGCACGAGCACCTGAAGGGCTCCTGTGGTGGGTTGACAGTGAAACTCATCTCTCCTGTTTCCTCTTCAGCCTCCTAAGAAGCCTCCATCCCAGCCTGCGAAGCCTTTTCCCCACCAGTCACAGGTACTGCACTGCAGGACAGGACACACATGCCATCTGTAGAACAGCATTGTGAAAAAAACAAATACAGCACTCATGCTGTATCAGAGAATGTATTACACATTATACACGAGAATGAACTACACCAACAGTGACAATGTTTCCAGTTCTCAACTAGTTTTGTGCATCAGTTGAATGATGATGTGTTATGGTGAAAGAGATGAGTGGATCTGATCTGTGTGTGTGACATCTGACTGCTGTTGTCTTTCAGAACTCAGGCTGTGTCGTGACACCTGCAAAGATCTCTCCAGCTGTTCCGTCGGTGAGAATCATCCCTGGAACACAGACACACACACACACAGGCACATACGTATGCACAAAGAACTCCTTCCACACACACACACACACACACATATACACACATACACACACACACACACACACACGTATAGACAGACACACACACACAGGCACATAAATATGCACAAAGAATCCCTTCCACACACACACACACACACATGCATAGACAGACACACATGCACATGCACATATGAATGCGCAAAGAACCCCCCCCAACACACACACACACACACACACAGGCACATACAAACACACATATGCACATGCCAATATGCACAAGGACACCCACACACACACACATGCACACACACACACACACACACACACATACACTTGCATTACATATCAGTCTGTATATCTAAACAGTCTGTGCCTGTTGTCACCTGGTAGCTTTCCTTTCCCTCAAGATGTGACTTCCTGCTGTGAGTTGCGTAGTCATGCCCGTACGCTTTTTGAACAACAGGTGAAGCCCCAGCCTCCAGTGAACAAGCCTGCAGTGCCAGCCAACAAGCCACTTCCTGTGGCCAGCCCGCAGCTTCCTGTGCTCAGTAAACCACAGGCACCATCCAGGCCTTTACCCCCACTGACCCCGAAAATGGTGGGTTGTGAACCACGCCTCTGCTTTCACCACACTCTGGATGTGTCACACACACACACACCCACACACACACACATACATACTGTACACATACAGTACACACGCATAAACACACATGCGCATGCACACTCACACACATACAGGAAGTGCATTTTAAAAGCAGACTGAACTTCTTGTTTGTCCTGATATGATATTGACTTCACAGTATTTATGCTGATGACTGATTTCTGTTTACACTTTGTTTGTTTTGTCATTAGGTAAACAAGCCAACCCCTCCCCCAGTGCCCCCGGTGAAACCCAATGCGTCACCATCGACATGGAAATCTGAGGTGTGTAGATATGCTGTATGTCAGAGGTAGTGTGTGTGTGTAGCCAGAGACTGTTCAGAAGGATGTTGGGGCTGTCCTCTGAGGGACTGTGATGAATAAACACACACGCTCGCACACACACACACACTCACACAGTTCAGATGGATGTTTGGCTGCCCTTTGTCAGCAAGACAGTGGAAATGAGAAGAGCTGCAGTTAGCAGGAAATCCAACTCAGCAGCTCAGTGTGTGTGTGTGTGTGTGTGTGTGAGAGAGAGAGTGAGAGAGAGCTTACCTGGGTTCATCCGTTCGTCAGTTTATCCCCGCCCCCAACACACACAAAATCGCTTATTGAAACTAATTACAGTGATCTAAACCCCCCCCCTCACACACACACACACACACACACACTTTGGGTGAGCTAAATAGCAGTGGTGGGGATCAACAGCACCAGTGACTCAGAGCTCACAAGCCCAACACAAGACATTCCTACATGTGGTAGGGGAGCTGTGGTGTGTGTGTGTGTGTGTGTGTGTGTGTGTGTGTGTGTGTGTGTGTGTGTGTGTGTGTGCGTGTGTATCTAGACTTTGATCTGTCTCACCAAAGTTGAACTCTGATGGCTTTCTGTGCATCTGTGTGTAGTTCATGAGTGTGAGTGCATTAATGTTGTCATTGCTGAGGGATGTTTTAGTAAGACGAATTGTGTGTGGCTGAGCAATACTGGCTGTGTTTGTGTGTGTGTGTGTGTGTGTGTGTGTGTGTATGTATGTGTGTGTGTGTGTTGTGGGTGTATGTATGTTATTGTATTGGTTACTCATACACTGCATGTTTATGTGTGTGTGTAGATCCCAGTGGGGCAGAAGATGGCCCTGGTTCCTCCTCGGGGCCCCAGATGAGAGCAGAGAAGAAGAGAAGAGGAGACACTTTAAGAAACAACCGCCTCTACCACAGCAGCTGTCTGAAGGGGCGAGAAGGAGGAGGAGGAGGAGAAGATGTGCTGTTTTTTCCCCTGTTAGCTGGAGGCTTTGTGGCTGTTGCTTGCAGGAGTGAGTGATGCACTCTGGGATGCTGGAGGTCTTTTGCACATTGTGTACCCTAACGCAGAAGCAGCATCCACTGTCTTCTTGTTTTCTCGGCCGTCCACGTGAAGGCTTTCTTTCAGGGACATTTTTTTATGGTACGACGACGAGTGTCACCACACAAAGTGCTCTTTTCATGGACGTAAATAATTGCTGAATTGTTTTGTGTCTTGTTGCTGTGCTGCCCCAGATGCCTCAGGACTGCCAGAGCTCATAGGACTGGCTACGTCACAGTCTGGACAGACCTAGAAATCTGCTCTTGCACGTTTTTTTCCCTTTTCAAAGTGGACCTCAGCCTGGATGATAATGAAGAATGAGACCTGATTGTTTTTTCGTTTGTTTGTTTGTTTTGTTATCCTTTTTGCAAGCCACTGATGCTTTTATATCTTTTGTAGGCTATGTTTTTTTTTCATATAGGTCACTTTGTGTCTTCATCGTGTTAATGTTTACATGTTTGTTTTTGCACATTGACAGAGGCATTTGAATGAAAGGTTGTGCCAGTTGGGATTTTAAAGCAGTTTTCCTGTTCAGCTGGTCTGAAGCCTTTTGTACTATTTGTCTATTTCTATTGATTCTTTTTAAGTTATTTGTTTTATTTTATATTAATGTCGAGAACATACTTGAGTATGTATAATAATGTTAATTCGATGCCTTTTCTACAGACGGTAATAAAATGCTTTTACTGTAAGAAGTGTGTCCAGTCTCATTTTCCCTACAGCAGAGCCGTAGAAATGAACAGCATTAACCTTTGCGTAAACACGTTGGAGATGTCCTCCTTCGTCTGCCGTAAATGGGTTGCTTAGTGACGACTCAAACAAAGCCTACCGAGAGAAGCTCTTGAGTGGCCTCGGTTGTTTTCTGTTTAAGTGTTTGCTGTGACGATATTTTGTTTTTAGCTGCACGAAATGGATAACGAATTAGACGAAGAGACACTACAAGAACTGTATGCATGGATAGATAAAATACCTCTTTCCAGACCAAAAAGGAATATCACTAGAGACTTCAGCGATGGAGGTAGCCAATTATCGTGATAAAACCTTTTACTATCCATAGATAAAACCAACATGTAACGTAGATAGACAGGCTACCCTCTAGGTATGATGCATGAAAGTAAACAAGGCAAAGCCATTTGTTTCTCGAAACCGATGTAGCCTAGGACTATATGTTTTGGGAAAGGGGGGGCTTACTAGTCACTTTGGCACTGAAATGTTATGCACACCTGTCCCTTGCCATAACAGGATATGGTTAACATCACACAAGATAGTGACGTGAAATTTTAGCAAATTTGAACATAAGCCTGATGGATGGCGCATTGATGTTTTTCTTTCCAGTGATGGCTGCGGAGGTTGTGAAACACTTTTTCCCCAAACTGGTGGAGCTACACAACTACTCTCCGGCCAGCTCCACGCAACAGAAGCTGTGCAACTGGAACACGCTAAACAGGCAAGACTTACCGATAGTCCTTAGTGCAGACAGTAACAAAACAATTCAGTGCTAATCTTGCCCCTCCACCCCACGCCTGCGTCCCCAGGGACCGGCGGGAATGTGACACATGGTCTTGTTTCAATAACTCAGGGACGTGAGAACGCGGAGACAGACAGGCTTAGTGCGAAGCCTGTGGTTTAGGATTCTGACTCTCTCGTTTCAGGAATAACAACTATTTATTACCGTAAATAATTGGTTTGGGGCGAGAGGAAACTTGGTTAAGATGAACATTCTCCTGAACTAACAGATCAAATAATTATCTCCCTATTATAGTCAGTAACTTGATCTTGTTGTCATAAGTAGTCTCAGAAATTACATTAGTGTGAAGCCTGTAATGACACTAAACGAGTCATTAAGTGGTAATTTACTGTAATAATGAGCTAGATGAGCTGAGGTCACAGTGTGTTGTGGGTGTTGTTTCAGAAAGGTGTTTCCTAAGCTGAGCTTCAATGTCCCTGAGGATGTGGTGAAGAAGATTGTGATGAGCACAGCTGGCTTCATCGAGCCTGTCCTCTGCACACTCCGAGAGAGGCTAGAGACCAAGAGAATGAGCAGAGGGGGCGACAACATGCAGGTGTGTATGTATATGTGTGTGTGTGTGTTTGTGTGTGCGCACGCTTTTGTGTGCTTGTCTGTGTGTGTGTGTGGGTGTATGCGTGCGCTTGTGTGTGTGTGTGTGTTTGTGTGTGTGTGTGTGTGTGTGTGCGCATGTGTGCACACGCTTTTGTGTGCTTGCCTGTGTGTGTGTGTGTGTGTGGGTGTATGCGTGCGTGCGTTGTTAATTTCCATAAAAGAGTTGTGTGTTGCACCAAATTGCAAACTGCAGATATTGGTGATATGAGCAATTTGGTCAGCTATATTGCTAAATCTGTATGTCATAGTTTGTTTCATAACACCATGTACTGTTGCGCCAGTTCTCTTTTTGCTAAAGAATGAATTTGTTCGTAGCACAGAAAAAAAAATAATTTTGGCACAAATGCTGTGAACGGTCAGTATCAGAAAACGGAAAAACACAAAGATATCAAACATGCGTTGCTGGCAAGGTCATAAATGTCAAACAACTGATAAAAAGTCTCATAACTAACTCCCCGTTGCTTGTCTTCTTCCTTCTCTCAGCAAGTGGAATACTACAGAGTGTCCACTGACAGACCCCACAAAGGTATAGTGCCAGATCTGTGTGTGAGCACTCTGGTTTAGCTGAAAGAGCATAACTGAGAGATCTCAATTCTTGTGTGTCATTGTGGTGTGTGTGTGTGTGTGTGTGTGTGTGTGTGTGTGTATGTGTGTCAGAGTGTGAAGCCTGACTCCACAGGGGGATTTCCTGGGGTTAAAAGCGTCACCATAATGAATAAATGAGATGAGATTGTCCCAAACTGAACTGCCACCACACACACACAACACACACACACACACACACACACACACACACACACACACACACACACACACACACATACACATACACACACAACACACACACACACACACACACACACACACACACAGCACCAGACTGGGGTCGCATTATGCTGTTATTCATGTTCCAGATCCTGCTGACGCTGGATTGCAGATAACAGGGTCTTACTTAGCGAGGGGTTACTCTGTGTGTGTGTGTGTGTGTGTGTGTGTGTGTGCAGGTGTGTGAAAAAGAATGCTTACTCACTGCACGTGTGTGTTGTGGTGAGTGTACAGCTTCTCTGGACGGGTGGTTGTGATGTTTGTCAATGGGGATGGGGGGTGTTTTAGTGAATGTACAGTGTGGAGTGGAGTGTGTTTTTTGAGTGTGTGTTTCTGTGTATATTTCTTTTCAGGAGTGTGTTACAGGGAGCATATTTCTCACCCCTCATGTTCATGCTGTGGTGGTGATGTGTGTTACCGGGGTTTGTCTATTGTTGTAGTGTATGCGATGATGTGTATTACCGAGGTTTGTGTATTGTTGTAGTGTATGTGATGTGGTGGAGTTTTGTCCATGTGGAAATAACTGCCACTGTGGTGTGAATACAGTTCAGTTTGTTGCTCATGTACCGTAGGAGTGTGTGTGTTAATTTTGTAGGTGCATTTTAGTTAGTTTATGGCTCTGCATGTATGTGTGGTTTTTGTGGTGTTAAGGAGTGTGTGTTTTGTGCTGATGTGTGTGTGTGTTTGCGTGCATTGTGGTGAGCAGACTGCTCTCCTGGCGTTTCTAGAGTGCTGGCTCAGAAGGGGTTCTTCCCTGTGTCTGGGAAGACAGCAGCAGGCTCGGCTGAGGTCATCTGAAGGTCACCTGAAGGTCACCTAGCTGTTGCAGGGCTGCTGAGAACACAGCAGATGTGCTGACTCAGAAACACACAGAAACACCACCACCATCACCGTCACCATTACCATCTGCACTATCACTGCAGGGTCCAGGGAACGGCTGAATAGATGTTTTGATCAACACTGTACAACAGTATACCCACCACCAGGACAACAACATTCCCACCACCAGGACAGTATTACCACAACCAGGACTACATTCCCACCACCAGGACAACAGTCTTACTACCACCAGGACAACATTTCCACCACCTGGAATAAAGTATTCCCACCACCAGGACAACAACATTTCCCACCACCAGGGCAACAACATTCCCACCACCAGGACAACAGTATTCCCACCACCAGGGGGGAATACCCAGGAAGTGGTTAGGTGGCAAACCTGGGTAAATGAAGCTGGCACCATCACTGCAGGAAACGTCTGAATCGCTGTGTTGCAGTGACAGTGAAGAGGAAAGGGACTGCTGATAGTGCCACTGATCACAGCTATCACTGTCATCTGTCTCATCACAGCTATCACTGTCATCTGTCTCATCACAGCTATCACTATCCCTGTATCTGATCACAGCTATCACTGTCCCTGTATCTGATCACAGCTATCA
>PYXC01001219.1:1802500-1805000 GCA_015244755.2 Tenualosa ilisha
ACATACACACACACATGCATACACATACACATGCATACACACACACATACACACACACACACACACACACATACACACACACATGCATACACATACATACACATTCTTTCCCTTCCTCTGTGTTCCAGTCATCTGTGTGCATCACTCTTCAGGTATATGTGTTAGTGATTCTCCTTCCTCTCCTCATTTGCATAAAAAGTTCTGGAAAACATTTGGGCATGAGCAACTGAACCAGACCTCAAGGACTGTAGAGGACTGTACCAAACTTCAATTTTAGTCTTAGACAGGAAATCAGTTTAGGTTGTGATGGTGGGGATTTTATTTGTAAATTGCCAATTAGATGCGTGCGTGTGTGTGTATGTGTGTGTATGCGCGTGTGTGTGTATGTGTGCTTGTTTACTGATGTCATGTTACTTTAATGACATTACAATGTGTTTTGGTTGTAATGTCATTACTGTGTGAAACAGTGTGTTTTGTTGTGCTTCCTACAGAGAATGGTGAGATTCTCATAGAATCTGTTCAGACGAAGGACATCCCTATGAAAAAGACCATCGACAGGTACAGAAGACAGCACACACACACGCACACACACACACACACACTGCCGTAGAGTGGATTTTACAGTTGAGATGTTCTGTATGTAATGCAGTGTTTGTCTGTCTGTGTATGTTCCGTGTTGAGACTCTGTTCTGTTGTTCTCTGTGTTCTATGATCAGGCCAGAGGCAGCAGCTTTGCAAGGTCCTCATCTGCACCCATCCGTGCGCCTGATGATTGAGGAGAAGGAACAGGCACTGCTTGCCCTGCGGGAGACTGTGGAGGTCAGAGACAAACCCACTTATAAATCATTTAATACCACATTTATAACACTAAAATTACAGTTTTGGAGTGACAGGCTCATTTACACAAAACCATGGTAACACTTGTATGGCATGAAAGATTCCTTAGTAATATGGCATTAATAACAACACAGTCATTTCTTGAAAAAAGTTTCATTTATTCGACACAGTTTTGCCTCTGTACCAGATATAACACAAGAGGTTCATTTATACACCATTTATAACATCACAATTTGACTTATTCATGTTTACATGTACAGTTCATTATAGCTGTAGCACTGCTATATTGGTCAGTCTATTGGAGAGTAGGAGAGTAATTAAAGAGCAAATTGTGTAGAATAAAGGTCTAGTTGATAAAAGTTTAAAGGTTTAGTTGATAAACTCTGTGATAGATATGTGCATAGATCTGTGTTTCATATGTGTGTGTCTCTTTTCACGTCATCAGATTCACATTTCCCATCACATAGCAACCTACACAAACACGCCAACACTTTTGACATGCCAAGTGACCACATAACACAAATCGAACTTCAGGCTTTTATCATGTTGACCCCACTAACACGTAAGAAACGTCACATTTTTTACCCCTTGCATGTTGACTCTAGACGCACCCTAGCGGTATGAAATAGGTTTGCTCAGCGGGTACGTCAAGCCACACACCATAGGGCCCTTAGTAGGCCTACCATTAGTCTTACCAAGGCTTGGTAAGACCAATGACAACACTCTATCTCTGTAGATAACGACAGGGCTGTGACGTTGGAAATCAACTAAGTGGCCAAGGAATAGCGGTTGTTGGAATCGACTTTGGCTTTGGCTTTGGAAGAGTTAGGCTTGGGGGTTTCTTTGAAAGCTGAGTAGAAAAAAGTCATTTGTTTCAAAGAAAGACATATTTGCTGTTTGCTGACATTGCTCTGATTAGTTGTCGTGCTATCCAGTTTGAAAGACAACCACTGATTCCACCCCTAGGATTGAGCCCAGTCTATTGGTCGTGCCCAGACTATGCATTTTAAAGTCCCACTCTGGCTTGTCAGGCTATGCTGACCCAGTAACACATATCAAGCCTCACAGTTTTGCCTTTTCTCATGCTGACCACAGAAACGCGTGTCAAACGTATCATGCTGCAGTTGTAGTTCTTGTTTTCTCCCTTTTGCTGTTGCTGTTCTAAAGAGAGTGACAGAAGTACTAATTACATCTGTCAGGACTTTGTTCCTGGTAGTTTCACACTGAGTGTTTCTCCACTCTGTTCTCAGTGCTGAGGACATTACATCCTTTACTGAGCGACCACAGTGTTGAAACTGGTCTTCCGTTCCAGTCAGCGTTTTGATTGTGACTCACTGGATTGTCCGCCTATTGACATCATTCTATGGATGATATTTATAGACCAGCAGGTCCTGACGTGACCTTTAGCACTCTACGTTTCCACCAACTTTACACTTTTACACTCTAAATTCAGCTGTTCTCAAATTAGCCTGAGTAGGAAGTTAGATCTGTTATAGTCAGGCCTTATGTGGGCACATAGGTTGCGTATACAGCAGAGCGATATCATGTGTTGGGTTGTGACGACATATTGTGATGTAGCCCCTTTCTTGTCTGCGTAGCCCCAAAAGTTGAAGCTGTTCTATGCTGCATAAGCCGTTTTGATTGGTTCCTGGCTTTTTGGTGG
>PYXC01001219.1:1810000-1832500 GCA_015244755.2 Tenualosa ilisha
GATGTCTCTTACAGGAAGAACCCTGGCCCAAAAAGTTAGTGTGAGCAGTTAGCATGTGGTTGCTAAGGCACCAAGGGGCCCTGTTGGTATATCTGTTAGAAGTGTGTGTGTATGTGTGTGTTTGTGCATGTGTGTGTGTCTGTGTATGCGCATGCGCGTGTGTGTATGCGAGTGAGTGTGTGTGCATGTGTGTGTATGTGCATGTGTGTGTGTGCATTTAGCAGTGTCATGGGGATGTGAAAATCACTAGACTTAAACATCTTATCTGGAGTAGGGGAAGAGTGATGAAGTGTGTATGTGTGTGTGTTTGGTATGTGTGTGTGTGTGTGTGTGTGTGTATTGTGTATAAGAGGGTGAGTGTGTGTCTGTGGTGTATTGTTGGTCATCATAATAACCAAATCAGACCTTAGGAAGGGTTGACCTTTGACCTTTGCGTTCCAAACATCAGGTAGTGAAGTAGCTGTGCAGGTCTGTGCAAAGTGTTATAGGGCATTATAGAGTAATTTAAAGCAGTGTGATAAAGTGTTACAAAGAAATGTAAGCAGTGTGTAAAGCATATGTGTAAAGTCTAGCAACAAATGTGTGTGTGTGTGTGTTTTGTGCAGGTCTCTCAGAGTCTCAAAGTGTCCAGACTGAAAAAAGATAGTAGATTAGTTGATAGCAGAGTGGGTGTCATTATACTCCCATTTACCCGGTGTGTGTGTGTGTGTGTGTGTGTGGATACAGATGTGATGTTTTGTGGTAAACAGACCCATCTGCCCGTTAGAGAAGACTGTTAGTGATACACACTGAGACTCTGAGTCATAGTCGCACTCAGGAAGGAACCCGCAGCTGCACAAAGAGCTGATTTAGGATCAGATTCTGCAGAAAGCACAGAGAGAAATGCCTTCAGAGCCGTACACTCAAACGCTGGTCCAGGAACATCCTGTTTATCTGAACATGCCTGCTGATGTCATTGCTGACCTGACTACAGTTGATTTCATTATCTGTGCCAGTGTGTGAGTGTGTTTTGGTTGGAGAGGTTGTGTGTGTGTGTGTGTGTGTGTGTGTGTATTGATGTGTGACTGTAGGTAACTGTAACTTATCACTGTATAATTAGTTAGCTGTCATAGAAGGCATCAAGTCTTCGGCTAAAAGCTTTGTGTAAGCTCACCTAGACAGTTAACTAATTACAATGCTGTCTTTTTGTTTATGGAATTTTTCAGCATCACCATCGCCAAGATCCCGACAGCTGACTACATAATTGGATAGAATGTTGGATGCTGAAGGCAGCGCGAGGGATACATCTGTGCTTCCTTCAAAACCGGGCAAAATAAAGGGACCTTCGAAGACTTTTCATGCATTTATCTGATTCGGACATGCCTTGATGCCTTGTTGCCACCAAACGTCCCCTTGGAAGGCAGCATTTTTTCCATTTCAGACACAGCTTCTGTGTTGTGCTGTGGGGTGGGAGTATGAGACCTATCCCAGTTTAATGTGCTGCTCTGTGTGAGGAGGGGAAGGCTTGCTCACTACCCCTAACGGATGCCCTCAGACATCAGCAGTTTGTTGGGCTTTGCTGGATGTTCAAAAGTCGTTAGTGAAACCCCAATGTCCCCCCTAAGCCCTAAGCCCTGCACTGTTAAAGATTTAGTGGCCATGAGACTGATTTCATGATTAGGTGATTCATGCCTGTTAAAGCAATAGTCTGGAGTCCTGTTGTTCAAGTTTGCCGAGTGCTCTCGGTATGAGAATGAGAAAATTTGGTGCAACACAGATCAAATAGCCAAACAGCAGCTAAAGGTAACTGATGAGGGCAAGAAATCTTCATTTCAGTTTGTCTTTCCTGTCCTCCGTTAACGTTAGTTAGCTGCCGATTTGCAAGTTCGATCTGTGTTAAACCAAATTTACTCACTCTTTTCCCAACCCACGGCACTTAGCAACCCTTGGGGCTTTCCGTTTAGGTCTATGAGGGCTCAGGGTTAGGGGGGATATTAGAATTCCGACATGCTTTTTAGAGGGTTGGTTTCTGGGGGGTTGCGGGGGTAGCCACAGCCCTCTCTGGGCCCATCCAGCTTTCTGCAGTGGCCCTGGCTCTGGTCCAGAGGAACCACATTCCCCATGCAGTGTGTGTGAGAAAATCTGGCTGATCTGGGCCCTGTGCTGCTGTGTAGGACTGAGGGGCCCATCCATGTGATGTATGCTGTTCTGTGTGTGTCTTTGTGTGTGTGTGTGTGGGGGGGGGGCATCCATTCCTCCACAGGGGACCTGGCTCGGGGCCAGATGGAGACATGGCCAAACTCCAGGCCAACAGCCAGGCCAAGTGCCTCTGAGACACACATCACTGACTCCACTCTGAGACAAACACACAGTGATTGATGCGACGGCATGGCTGCCGTGGGGGGTGTGGGGGTGTGTGGGTGTGGGGGTGTGGGAGACAGCTCTGGATTTGCCCCAGTGGGTTAGCAGGGGCAGGGAGAGAACCATTCCACCACCCCTTGACTAGAGTATGTGTCTTTGCGTCCACCTCCAGATTGAAACAACTCAGTAACAGTTCATAAGGTGGCACAATAATAAGTCATAACCCAATAGATTGCCTGATTGGATTAAAGTGACACTATGTAACTTTTCGACACTTCTTGAGGTATCCATCTCCAAATTGATTTGGAAGGCATAAGAGTCATGTGAATGGGAAATAAACATAAGTGCTGTTCTCACAAGCCATCCAAGACATGCACTGTGCAGTTATCACAAAATGATGGAAAAAACTTTACTGCATGACGCTGCTGAGTGTATCACCATCAGACAACAATAAGCCTCCTCTACCAGAGCCAGTAAGGCTTTGTAAAAGTCTGGAGGGTTTTGTGTGCCTGTAGGTGGCTAATCCACTAGTTTTACATCAAAAGCTACATAGTATTTCTTTAAGTTAGGGATAACTGTCACCAGGGTGGCTCTTGACACACACACACACATTTTCGTTACTGTTGAATGGAACCAATGATGCATTATCTTCAGAGAGAGTTGCTGGTTAGCGTGCCATTAGAACCCTCTGTCAACCATAATGAGGTGCCATAGCAACGTGCATGTGTGTGTGTGTGTGTGTGTGGATATGTGAATGTGCAAAAAGATGGAATTAAGGTTTTTTTCTATATCTATCTGTGTGTGTGTGTGCATTTGTGTGTATGTGTGTGTGTGTGTGTGAGCATGTACAGATATGTGAACAAGCGAAAAGGGGAAGCAGCTTTTCATGTCCATATTTGGACAGATGTTCTACACATCTGCCTGTGCTGTCACAAGCATCAGGGACATCAGTCATCTTTCAAATTCAGCTATAAAAAAATATACATGAAAAATGAACCAAATAAAACCAGAAAACACCAAACACACACACAAACACACACATACTTGTACACAGACAGAGGAACACACACACACACACACACATATGCTCACACATGCACAACTCACATTACATTTTAATTTGTATGGGTCCACTGACATGCGCACTTTAAAAAATGACAGCTCAGTCAGATCTGCTTTCTGTAAACTTCATGACACACACCCCTCATCAGACATAAGGTCCGTGCTCAGATGAAAACCATATGGTCATCAAAACACACACACACACACACACATACACACACACAGACAAAGATTAGCAAAGCAGAAATACATTCACAGGGAGTTGCTAGTTGCTAATGACTCATGTCAGTTAATCTGTATGTGTGTGTGTGTGTGTGTGTGTGTGTGTGTATTACTATGTGAGTGACCGAGAAATGTCAGTACTGTGCTGTTTTTCACTCCTCATCCCTTTGCCAGTGTGACAAAGAATAATAAGCAGAAATAGCAGTGAAAAACACTGTGCAAGTTGAGTGTGTGTGTATGTGTGTGTGTGTGTGTGTGTGTGTGTGTATGTCTGTGTGTGTGTGTGTGTGTGCCTGTGTCTGTGTGTGTGTGTAGGAGGCAAGTAATATATGTGTGATAATATATAACAAGGAGTGAGCATAGAAAAATAAGGTTTGTGTGTGTGTGTGTGTGTGTGTGTGTGTGTGTGTGTCTGCTGTCTGACTTCATTTGTTATGTGATGCCCTTTATACACTCATCCCCAACAGAGACACACTCACTCTCACATGCAAACTGAGACCCTGCCCCCAACACACACACACACACACACACACACACACACACACACACACACACACACACACACATGCATAGATTACCTAGAGTCTCAGCTCTATTACATTAGGGGAGACATGTGGGCTGGGTACCGTCTTGACAGTGCCCATGTTATATTTAGCCCCTGGGTTTGTGCCTCCCATACACACACAGACACACACACACACACACACACTCACACACACACTCACACACAATGTGGATAATGCAATCAGCAGACAGACCTGTCTCTGTCTCTCAGGGGATACCCTAGATCATTCATCCCAATGGGATACTTCTGGCATTAATGAACACACACACACAAACACACACAAACATACACACACCTCAAGAGAGATCATCAATAATACCAATAATAGACAGTAGACACACACACACACACACCTCTATCACCAATAATAGACAGTAAACAGAATGAGATGCATAAATGCACATGGATGCACATTCAGATGCATAAAAAACTAAGGAAGTTGTATGGGCATAAACTTGCATATTCATGGGATTACAAGGAGACCAGCATTCTGGGATCTTAGGGATCTAGCAGGGCAGTAAGGGACAAGTAAGTCTGTAACATATGTTAGAGCAAGGCCATTGAGGGCTTTATAGGTTAGGAGGAGTTTTTTAAAATTGATTCAACTTTTAATAGGAAGCCAGTGTAAGGAAGCGAGGATAAGAGATATGAGCATCATTTTTAGTCCTAGTGAGTGTTCGGGCCGCAGCATATTGAATTAGCGGTAGGTTTGTAATACAGGTATGACTACACCCAGAGCATGTATCAATTTTTCTGTATCCTCAAAGGATAGGAACTTTCTAACCTTAGTGATATTACGTAGCTGAAAAAAGGATGTTTTTGAAGATGTTTTACATGACTATTTAGAGAGCGGTCAATGATGATCCCGAGGTCTTTCACTCTTGTGCTCGTCTTAAATGAGAGTGAAAGGCCACTAAGTAACTTATGGTGGTGAGATAAAATGTCAATTAGCTGTAAACACTTGTGGTGTGTGTGTGTGTGTGTTCCTGTGTGTTCTCTGGTCTCTATGTACTTCCTTGTCCTTTGCTATGCGGTTGCTCAAGGTTCCTGGCGTGCCAACCACATAACAGCAACAAAAACATGCCACTATCACCTCTATTGCCACATACACACACACCCACACACACACAAACATCTACATACACAAATGGAAATGCGCACGCACACACATACACTCACACACACACATAAACACACACAAATACCACATGCACACACACAAACATGCACAATGATCTACATACACAGATGGACATGCGCACGCACACACACACATTTACACACACAAATACACACATATACACATACACACGCTCACACACAAACATCTACATACACAGATAAATATGCACAACCACAGACACACACATGCACACACAGACACATACGCTGTGATGGCCATGGCCACACCAGCCTCATTCTGCTTATGCACATTATTATTGTCTTTAGTGTGTTATTAGTTTGCTGCACACTTTATCATTTGCAGTCACATGTACTCATATTCAAATAACCCACACAACACTTTGTTCCACTTATGTGCTTCATTAGTTCATCAGTTTAATTAATTTAGCCTTACATTGTTTGACATGGGTGCACATATTTGAACACTGTAAGGTTATGCAATTAGTGTGTTACTAATCGTGTGTTTCTTTGTCTTGAGTTACCTGGTCTGAGTGTTGGGGGCGGTCCCTTCCTGTTTGGGAAAAGGCGTGGCTGGGGGCTGAGAGGACTGAAGGCTCTCCTGTGTATTTGGCCGTACCAAATCCACCAAGTCCCTGAAGGGGGAATTTGACCTTAGTTTCTTTTGCTTTGTATTAAGTTTGAAGTCTGTGTACTTAGTTTATCCCCTTTGTGTGTCTTTGGTTTAGCCAGGCCAATATATATGTTCCCCTTTGTTTCATTGTGTCAGGTCAGTCTTATTGAGTTAAATGTCATGTCTGAGGTGTGTCAAGTCTAGTTATATTTTGTCTGGCCTCTTTTATTGGCCGAGTGTTTAGTTTTTGGGCTTGGTCTTAATCTTCTGTTGATCATTTTTTGGGTGATATTATGTGTTGTGTGTGTGATACTGATCAGTATCACTGCACATGGCAGCAGTGTGCCCTGCCCGGTTGTAGCGTAGTGGTTAAGGAACCTGGCTAGTGTGCAAGTAGCCTGAAAGGTTGTGGGTTCAAATCCCAGCTGCCACTGCTGTGCCCTGGAGCAAGGCAGTTAACCCTAAGTTGCTCTAGGGGAGACTGGCCCTGAACAATTGATAGTTGACAAAATTGTAAATCGCTTTGGATAAAAGCGTCTGCTAAATGCATAAACATACACACACACACACACACCATTACACAGAGGTGCTGACACACAGAAACCTAAAACAAGCAGAAACCTGAAGCCGTAGAGTCATCAGGCTTATCAGAACCTGGAGATAAAAGTCATGTGGGTCTGGGGGGGGTAGGTGGGTTAGTTAGCTGTGTGTGTGTGTTTGGGGGGGTTAGCTGTGTGTGTGTGTTTGGGAGATAAGGATGCCATAGTTCTGTCTTTGCTGGTATTTGACTCATGGATGGAATGTGGAGATCTCAGCCATGTTGATGCAGAATACACCAAACTCATGTACTTCTGCATCAACATACATCACACTCGTATCTCTCACACACACACACACACATACAAGCAAACTACACACACACACACACACACACGCAAAGTGAGTGTATAATGAGCTCATGGATACCTGCTTGTTTGGTTTTGGATAAGGCAGAGGGCAGTGTGTCATATGAGTCAGGCCCAGGAGAAGAGGAGAGGAGAGGAGAGGAGAAGAGAAGAGAGGAGGGGAGAGGAGAGGAGAGGAGAAGAGAGGTTGATATGAGTCAGGCCCAGGAGAAGAGTAGAGGAGAGGAGAGGAGAGGAGAGGAGGGGAGGGGAGAGGAGAGGAGAGGAGAGGAGAGGAGAGGAGAGGAGAGGAGAGGAGAGAAGAGAAGAGGAGAGGAGAGGAGAGGAGAGGAGAGGGGAGGAGAGGAGAGGAGAGGAGAGGGGGAGGAGAGGAGAGGTCGATATGAGTCAGGCCCAGGAGAAGAATTCTGTGGTGATGAGGAGCCACATCTACAGTGAAGAGGAGAGGTCTGTCTGAGAGGCCCAGGAGAAGAATGCTATCTCTTGGAGGAGCAGAATCTCCTGAGGGCAGAGGTCTACATTAGTCAGGCCCAGGGGAAGAATGCTATCTTTCAGAAAAAAAAGAGGAACCACATCTGGTGAGGAGAGGAGGGGTCTCCCTGAGTCAGGGATGGTAGAAGAATGCTGAGCTACCGCTATCTCTTGGAGGAGATTAGGAGCCACACTTCCTGACAAGAGGAGAGGAGAGGAGAGGAGAGGAGAGGAGAGGGCTGAATGTGCAAGGATGGGGAGAAAAATGCAATCTCTCAGAGGAGAATACAAGGTGCGGCATCTCCTGTGTCAAAGAGAGGAGAGGAGGTGCTGAGAGGAGAGGAGAGTTTTAGACGTGGAGGAACCAGGAGAGGAACACTATCTCTTAGATAAGAAGAGTAATAGCACCCTGAAGGCCATCTACACACACACACACACACACACACACACACACACACACAGTGGAGGACCATCAGCCTCACAGGAAGCACATGTTGATGGGGGTTTTGAAGGCTGTGTACACACACACACACACACACACACACACACACACACACACACACACACACACACATATAAAAGGCAGATCCTCCTACTGCACTGGGTGGGCCAGTGTTTCATTAGTTAAGGTAAATACTTACTCATGCTCAAACTCTCCAACCACAGTTCAACAAAAGGACCATTAAAAAGTCAAACTGGTGATGTGGTGTGTGTGTGGTGTGTGTGTGTGGGGGGGGGGTTTAGAAATGAAGGAAGGCAGACAGAGTAAGTTAAGAAAAACACAAGGGGGAGAGAAAGAAAGAAAGGGAGAGTGTGTGTGTGTGTGTGTAGAGGAGGTAAGTAATATATGTGTGTGTGAGTGCAGTGAGAAAGACAGAGAGAAGGAGGAATAAAAGAGGGTGTGGAAAAGAAAAGATGAAAGAGACATGTAAACAGAGAGAGAGGGGGGGGGGACAAGAGAGGGAGAGAATGAGATAGGGGGAATACAAAGAAAGGGAGATGGACGAAGAGATGGAGAGAAAGGGAGAACATCACTGTTAGAATTGTAGGATAGGAGGGGGGATGGAGAGAGAGAGGGAGGGGATGAAAGAGAAGGAGAGAAAGCTGGAGATGGAGGATGGAAGACAAAGTGAGAGAGAGAAAGAGAAAGGAGATGGGGTGGAGATGGATGGGAGAGAGAGGGAGAGAGAAAAGGAGATGGAGGAGTGAAGATGGATGGGAGAGAGAGAGGGAGAGAGAGAAGAGGAGATGGAGGAGTGGAGATGACCTCAGCGCTCCTACACTGCTGCCTCATTGTTCAGCTTTCACCAGACCATAATCTCATCAGCGTTGCCATGGGGACAGACGGGGGCTCTTATGGCTGGGTGCCGTGGTGTGCCGAGGGGAATGCCCACACACATGCCCTTTAGAGGAACACACACACACTCACATATACAGTTGCACACACACGTGTACACACACACACACACACACACACACACACACACACACACACACACACGCATACACACACACACACACACACACGCATACAAACACGCACACACACACACGCATACACACACACATACACACACACACATGCATACACACACACACACACACACACACACACATACACACACACACACACACATACACACACACACACACACACACACACACACACACACACACACACACACACACACACACACACACACACATAAGGTAATACCACACAGCTTCTGCGCATCTTTATCCTTCCCACTCACTATCACTGTCACTAATCATTACTAATCATCACTGTTTTATGCACTTCATCCCTGCCACAACCCCCCGACACACACACACACACACACACACACACACACACACAGACACACACACTCACACACACACTCACTCACTCACTCACACACACACACACATATGCACAGGATAGGCTAAATAACAGATGCAATTTCAAATACAATTTCACTATTTGTTTTATATGTAGTATATTTGACCCCTTGGTGACCCCTGACCCCTTGGATAAGCATGTGTCTCCACGTAAGCCCTACAGTTCTATAAATCCTATTGTCTCCATGAGCATCTGATTTCAGATCAGTTCCATATAGTCTCATGGGAGCATGTGACTTCATGGTATCTATGGCAACTGTGGCCCATGAGAGTGAGGAGGGCTGGCACAGAGGTCAAAGCTCAATCTGCCGTTTAACTGGATAGGGGACTTTACTGCACTGTTGAGACACGCACACACACAAACACACACACACACACACACACACACACCACACACACACACACACACACACACACACACACACACACAGGCACATACAGTACACACACACACACATTTTCAAAAGAAAGGGGAGTAAGCTCTTTGTGAAGGGTGTCACACATCTAGTCCACACACAGAGTGGCACATACAGTCAAATGCATACATAGAAATACACACATTTCAAGATACAAATCAGACAGGGGAGAGAGACAGAGAGAGAGAGAAGGAAAGAAAGACAGAAAGAAAGAAAGAAAGGCAGAGAAAGAAAGAAAGAAAGAAAGAAAGAAAGAAGGAAAGAAAGAAAGAAAGTAAGGCAGAGAAAGAAACGGAGGGAGGTGTGAAGCTTCAGATACCTGGCAGCCAGCCTGCTGTTCTCGGAAGAGGCATACTGAGTGATGCTTCCTATATGAGGTCCACAGGGAGGTGTTAAACATGCTGTTACACACACACACACGCACACACACACACGCGTGCACGCATACACACACACACACACACAGTCTCTCCAGGCAAATACAATGAAGCAAACAATGATGATGTATCACACACACACACACACACACACACACACACACACACACACACGCAGCGGACCATGTGAGATGAAGGGTGTGAGAGTGTGTGTGTTTCCCGTGGCACTGAGTGCAAGGCAAAGGGAAGGAAGTTTTGTAACATCCAGGAAGGAGCATGTCACACACACCACCTCTTAGTCTTTCAAACATGCTCACACACAGACACACACAGACACACACACACACACACACACACACACACACACACACACACACAAAGCCAATGGGACCCAGTCACATAATATCCATGCCTCGCCAAGATCTACCTCAGCAGTGAGAACACGCATGTACTCCCACTCAAAGAAATACAATTCAATTCAATTTAATTCAGTTTTATTTCTACAGCGCCTTTTCCAATAGTATTGTCTCGTGGCGCTTCACAGAAGAGCACCCAAGAGCAACAGGGGCAAGGAAAAACTCCCTTATGTTCAGTTCATCTAGGAAGAAACCTTGGGCAGATCCACGACTCAAGGGGCTAACCCAACTACCAGGGGTCATGGAGAACATTTACATTTAGCAGACGCTTTTATCCAAAGCGACTTACAACTTGTCAACTATCAATTGTTCAGGGCCAGTCTCCCTTAACTGGTAGTTATCGCAACATGTTAGTTATTTGACTGGCAGGTATCACAACAGGAGTCACTTTGGGTGAAGTATGAGTTCAAAAAATGAACACACACTGCTGTTTCTGCAAAATGATGTCCCCCCCCACACACACACACAGTCCTCTGCTCTCCAAATAAGCTTATACACACACGCACACAAGACCAGCTGATTCATTCTTGCTAAATTATGCTCTCTGACACCACAACTTCTCATTTCTGTTTATGAGTAGGTAATCTGCTGGAAGAGTGTGGGCTGTGCTAAAGGATGTGTGTCTGTGTGTGTGTGCTGAGCTAAAGGACGTGTGTGTGTGTGTGTGTGAGTCTGTGTGTGTGTGTGTGTGTGTGTATTCAGTTATTTCAAACAATCTCTAAGAACTCTCATAAAACATAATCTGTCTTGTTTTCCAAACCATGTGTGCGTATGTATGTGTATGGGGCGTGTACAGTATGTCTGTGTGTGTGTGTGTGTGTGTGTGTGTGACCAAGCAGCCTCTTCCTCAGATGCACTCTGGGAAAACTCTGAGCTCTGGTCCAGTGTGTCAGAGTGTGTGAGAAAGGGTCTGTGGGGCAGCACTCTCTTGCTCCCTCACTCAGCAACTCCAGTAGCCAGGAACGGTGGCCCTGCAGGGACAAACCAAACTGGGCGGCCTGCAGCCTGGGGAGGGAGCTTGTGACTTATAACGTGAATGATTCTGAGCATTTTGGATTATTGGTGATTTGTGAGGTTGAGAGAATTTTCTGGAAGAAATGTATGTGTGTATACAAAGAGCTCTTTACCAAAATGCAATAAAGTCCATTTTAATTTCAAAATTCAAAAATATAGTTTCAAATTTATTTCATATAAATTATTAATATATATTTTGTTTGATATTCAGGTAATATCGGGACAGTTGCAGTTGGATTAATGTCATCTGATTGGCCTTACTCAATTAAAACAAGAAAACTGGGATTTTACTGATTTACTGATTAAGTGAGAAAAACAATAAAAACACAACATTTCTGAATATTTTTGAAAACGGAGATATAGCGTTTTGGAAAAGAGCTATTCATACAGTATGCGTGTGTGTGTGTGTGTGTGTGTGAGAGAGAGAGAGAGAGAGAGACAGGAAGACAAGAGCTGGGTTTCCATCCAACTTCTTCACATTTCATATTCATATTAACCAAAATTTGGCACAAAAATATGCGCGTCTGCCTGTGTTTCCATCAACTGTATAATTTGAATAAAAAAGGAACATTGGGCTAATCAAAGGACAACGTCTATCAATAGAAATGTGGTAAACGCTACTATATCCTATGCAAATGAGGCTGTTTCCATCGATGCCTTATTCGCATCCAGAGTTAAACCAACCCTCTTAAAGTGAATTGAATTTATATTCACATTAGAAGGCTGATGCAAATTTTCATGTGTTTCAACCGAGAATCTGTTATTGGAGTTGGATGGAAACCTAGCTGAGGATCTTCTGCAGGAGAGGGTGACTGTGTGTTCTATGTGTTTGTGTTGGGGGGGGGGGGGGTGTACACTGTGCCCCTCCCCCCCTCTTGTGTGATCGAGTGTTACGTTCCTGTGTGCCTCAGACACTCATTCTGTGTGTGTGTGTGTGTGTGTGTGTGTGTGTGTGTATGTGAAGATCGTTCTGTATATGCATCCTGTGGGTGTGTGTGTGTATGAGGGTCATTTCATGTGTGTGCGTGTGAGTGTGCGTGTGTGTATGTGAAGATTGTTCTGTATATGCATCCTGTGAGTGTGTTTATGAGGGTCATTTCATGTGTCCTGTGTGTGTGTGTGTGTGTGAGTGTGTATGTGAATATTGTTCTGTATATGCATCCTGTGAGTGTGTGTGTGTATGAGGGTCGTGTCATGTGTGTGTGTGTGTGTGTGTGTGTGAAGATTGTTCTGTATATGCATCCTGTGAGTGTGTGTGTGTATGAGGGTCATTTCATGTGTCCTGTGTGTGAGTGTGTGTGTGTGTGCGTGTGAGTGCGAGTGTGAGTGAGTATGTGCATATGTGTGTGTGTGTGTGTGTGTGTGTGTGTGTGTGTGTCTGCGTGTGAGTGTGAGTGAGTGAGTGTGTGTGTGTGTGTGTGTGTGTGTGTGTGTGTGTGTGTTATGGAACCATGCCTTGTCTCCTGTTACCCGTTTCCTCTCTCCCTCCATTTTCATTCCTCATCCGTCGTTCTGAGTGACCTCTGATCAGCTGAGTGTGTGTTGGAGTGTGTGTGTTTGTCTGTGTGTGTGTGTGTGTGTGTGTGTGGAGGAGGAGGGGCAGGAGGTTGTACCACAAACTCAGACATTTCCTGCATCTAGCAAACAAATAATACTGAACGCTGTCGGGTTCATGTCCAAAGACAACATATAAAACTGGTCAGAGATACACACTGGAGCTGAAACAACTGTGTGTGTGTGTGTGTGTGTGTGTGTGTGTGTGTGTGTGTGTGTGTGTGTGACGGAGAGAGAGAGAGGCCAAATAAAACACCACAATAGCATTTCTCTTCCACAGGCAGTCTGATATTTGTATTGATAGGAGAGCTCCTATTTTTTGTCATCATTTAATGTTCCTGTGTACAGACAATCACACTGGATGACAGTGAGCTGTGTGTGTGTGTGTGTGTGTGTGTGTGTGTGAGCTAGATGACAGTGAGCTGTGTGTGTGTGTGTGTGTGTGTGTGTGTGAGCTGGATGACAGTGAGTTGTGTGTGTGTGTGAGAGAGTTGGATGACAGTGAGCTGTGTGTGTGTATGTGTGAGTTGGATGACAGTGAGTTGTGTGTGTGTGTGTATGTGTGAGTTGAATGACAGTGAGCTGTGTGTGTGTGTGTGTGTGTGTGTGTGTGTGAGTTGGATGACAGTGACCTGTGTGTGTGTGTATGTATGAGTTGAATGACAGTGAGCTGTGTGTGTGTGTGTGTGAGAGTTGAATGACAGTGAGCTGTGTGTGTGTGTGTGTGAGCTGGATGACAGTGAGCTGTGATTGGCTATCTAGATAGGATAAGAAAGACAAAAGCAATCTGGTCTCCACTCAACGCAACATTTGGACGGGACAAACGCCCATAATGCACCAGTAATGCCCTGTCCAGAATGCATTGTTTTCAGTCAGCCGTTTAAGTCTGTAACCAAAGTTGAACAAGACCACACACACACACACACACACACACACACACACACACACACACACACACACACTCATATACACTGGATGACTGAGATGCCATCAATCCTTAATCCTATTTGTCCCTTCGTGATTCATCTCCTGTGCCGGACGACACGCCTCCTCCTCCTCTGACATCCATCTCTTCCACTGCCACGCCTCCACTGGCCATCTCCATGGCAACCACACATTAAAGGTCCCCTCTGTGGTGATGTCATCAGCCCCAGGCGGACACGGGTGGGAGTCACGAGTGACCAGGAAAAAACAGCCCCCTAAGGCCAGTACATGTTCATGGTGTGAATATCCACCTGGTGTACGGTGGCTTTACTGAAGCTTGTGCTGTGTTCAGTTGCACCTGTCTGCATTTGTATTTGTAAATAATAAATATCTGTGTGTGTGTGTCAGTAGGTCAACAGGGCTTCTCCAAGCAGGCATCTGCAGAGGCGTGCACTCACCACTAATGATGACTGACTTGACATGTCATTCCACTGTCTGTTTGTTTCTACTCTACAGATAAGAAATTGGGCCAAACCATAAACAGCTCCAGCCAATCAACAAGAGGCTTCAGTGAAACGGGCCACAAGAGAGGTGCTCATTGGATGGTTAAGATCAAACATCAACAGACTGAATCTGAATCTGAGGTGACTTTTCACTGATCGAGTGTTGAAGTGTCATGTTTTAGTGAGTCTCTCACTTCTGAGGGAACTCTCCCTCATCAACATCAATATACTAATATAAACACTCATCTAACACTGGGGCACACAATTTGGCCTAAACCATCAGAGAGGGTTATGATCCATAGTCATCCATGTTACATAGTAAAAGACATTATGATATTGATTAGCTGAAACTGAAAATGATGGCTATGACGGTGGCTAGACGCATGTTAGCCTTAAAGAACTTACGTGTATAAAAACGCACACACAAATCACATCTCAGTGGTATCAAAATAGGCTTTATTTTACACTTGTCAAAATGTCTTCAAATTTGCATATAAAGTTTCTTGTAAAATCAGGAGGCGCTGCTCATGTTATGCAGATTGTAAAAAAGAGAAAGAGAGAAAGAAAGAGAGAGAAAGAGAGAGAGAGAGAGAGATAGATAGAGAGAGAGAGAGAGCGTTCAAATAGGCTAAGGAGACTTTCATTTGAACACTGTAGAAACCACCACCACAGGCCAGTCCAGGCCTTTCTAAATCCCACAAAAGCAAGCAGCTTCCCCATTAGCAAGGACAATCCCCCCCACATCCTCTAAGAAGCTAACAAGGTAAGCTAACCAGATCGCCCGCTTGGTTTTAATTTAACATCAATCCGTTCATTGTCATTAATGTTTTATATTACTCAAACTACTCATAAAATCTCATCCGTTTAACACCAGTGGTTTAGTCATTAGTTAATCAGACGCCACTGGCAGGTTGTTGTAAGACTGAAGGCAGAGGGGAGTTGATGGCACAGCTAGCCCTCTGCTTAAGTGTCGCTAGTAGAGGTTAGTACAGTCTGTAATGCTGAGGGGGTTTCACATCTGGACTAAAGACAGACACCTCAGACTGCTGTTGGGCACAGGCAGAGGCAACACTAACCAGAACATGTGCAGATGTTTCCCCCTAGTGGTTAGAAGGAAAATGACAGGTAGAGACTCTGAGGCCAAGAGTGGTTCTGAGGGGTTTGTCCCTAAAGTTGGAGAGACGTTTCTGAAAGCCCTTAGAGGAATTAGATTCGTCTTGATCACCCCTTTTCCATTCTTTACTTTAATACACACACACACACACACACAGCGGCTGGAACACAGCTCAGTGCTTCAGCACAAAGTCCACATACACACACAGAAAACAACACTACAACACACACCACACTAACCCCCCCACACACACACACACTTTACACACAAAGCAATTCAAACAGAAATACACACACGCAGCTCATTTCCAGCTGCTGAACTAAAAACTAAAAATCCCTTAAGCTTCCAAAACAAACCAGACAACAAGATAGAAGCAAAGCCAAGCCTCAGCCTGAGAGATAACAGAGAGATGACCGCTGGTATCTACACACAGAGCGAGGGGGAGGGGGAGGGGGAGAGAGAGAGAGAGAGAAGAGAGAGACAGAGACAGAGAGAGAGAGAGAGAGAGAGAAGAGAGAGAGAGAGAGAGAGAGAGAGAGAGACTGCTGGGGGCACAGCGGGTGAGCACAACCCCATTAAAGGCCGAGGCAGTACAGGCATCGTCTCCACAAAGGCTCAGAACTACATTACCCAGAGTTCTCTGCCGCACACGCAGCTAACGTAAACACAGAGCAGGAGACTTTAAAAACAAGTGCATGCTCATCAAAACGAAGAAGAAAAAAAACAATCAAAAACACACACATACAAATAAGAAGGTCAAAGAGCAAACCCAGTGCAGAAAAGCTGAAGTGTTTTGGTTTCCCTTGTTAACCATTCACAAAGCTTAAGGTCAGAGGTCATCACAGCCTCTGGCCTACACACCCAGAGAGCTGCGCTACAGACTAACACAATAAGCTAACGTAGTACTCAGTCACCCTACACAGTCCTAGAGCTACGCTACATGCTAATGCAATGAACTAAAGTCGCATTCCATTCAGTTACCCTGCACAGCCCTAGAGCCATGCTACATGCTAACGGCATAAGCTAACTCACTCATGATGTAAATGCACAAGCATCAAGGAAAGCACCCCTGTTGAAGAGACAAGTCTGCTTTAGGAGCTGGTCAGACATGGTGACAGACAGGCCCACTGCAGCAGCAACGACCAGTAACTGCGGCTCATGGAATTGAGGTCAGTCTACGGATGCGCAGACAACAAGCTTCTAGAATGTTCTACAGCCTTCCGGCTATTACTATGGCAACTACTGCGTGGGCTGTGCAACATCCAAAGAATAAGACTCAACTTCCCTTGGTGTGTGCTGACTGTGAGTGTGTGTGTGTTTATTTACAGTCTTAAGACACGTGTATTTGTGACTGTGAGCAGAGAGGAGAGGAGGGGAGGGGAGGAGAGGGGAGGAGAGGAGAGGAGAGGAGAGGAGAGGAGAGGAGAGGAGAGGAGAGGAGAGGAGAGGAGAGGAGAGGAGAGCTGATGTTGACATTCTTTAAGGGGGCTTCCTCCATCACAACACCCTGACACTCCAGTTAGTGGACAGTCAGGCTGATTGAACACCTCACCCACACGGGCTCTGTCTCACAACTGCTCCGAAAATAAAAAAAAAAGGACTAGATCCATTCCACACGCAAACACACACACACACACACACACACACACACACACACATATACACAAACACACACACACACACACACCAAACTGAAAAAAGTCCAACGGCATGAGTAGAGTGCTAAGCTGTGCACAGGCTGGAGCAGGATGAGGTTTGAAGCTGTAGTTTAGGCCACCCTGAGGTGCTGCCTGTTTCAGCAGCGTCAGAGACCGACCACACACACCCACCCACACACATACACATACCCACCCACACACGCACACACACACACACACCTAGCACAAACCAAACTACTCCACCGCCCCCGAAAAAAAGCCTGTGTATTCTTCGAGGAGCTTCAAGACATGATACAGGCAGAGCATCACACAGTCATCCCCAACTCATCCCTGACCAGGAGACAGGAAGACAAGATAACTAAGACAGACAGCCTGGCAGTCAGACAGACAGACAGACAGACAACCTAGACACATAGGCTGGCTGTCAGTCAGTCAGTCAGTCAGAGACAGACAGACAATCAACCAGTCAGAGGGGCTTTCAGATCAACCTGGTCATCAGTTCAGCAGACGCACCACACAAGGCTTCACACAAAACGTTTGTGAAACATTCAAAATCGACAGTCAGACAGACAGACAGACAGGCTGGAGGGGAGACAGGTAGACAGAGCAGGTCGTCTCTGAGTCCGGAGTCTCAGCGGACCCTTACTGTCCTTCGGTTTCTGCCCGGGGTCGTGACCCTTTGGGTCTCTGCTTGTCACCAGCACTCAGGCTCTCCATGAGCTCAGGGCTGTCCTCCTGCACTGCACCTCCACCTCCACCAGAGGGCGCACTGTTGTCCACAAACATGTTGGGGATGTCATGGCCAAAGTAGATCTTGCTGTTGGAGGCGATGGCCTGGTACTTCACCATCTGCAGGTACTCAGGGGTCAACTTCACCTGCAGGGAAGCAGGTCATAACAGAAGCATGCGTGAGACAATACAGACTTGTACACTAGAAAATCCTACATGATATTATTCTTATTATAGAATATATAAGAAAAGCAAAGAGAAGCAAAGAGCTAAACTGCTTTTCAATGGAACTGTAAATCTTGTGTGCTGCCTGCATTGACTGTATGTTTAGTGTGGAATCT
Organism: Tenualosa ilisha; assembly: GCA_015244755.2. Classification (NCBI taxonomy): domain Eukaryota; kingdom Metazoa; phylum Chordata; class Actinopteri; order Clupeiformes; family Clupeidae; genus Tenualosa; species Tenualosa ilisha. Next base: position 1,828,246 of record PYXC01001219.1, read on the forward strand.
GCTGTGTGTACAGCATTGTGTGTGTGTGTGTGTGTGTGTGTGTGTGTGTGTGTGGTGTGTGTGTGCCATGTTTGTATCTGCATATGTCTGTCTGTAGGGATTTGTGTGTGTGATAAGGATGCTTAGTTATAGAAAAAATGATAATCATGATTAATATTCGATTGTTTAACACAATCATTCATTAACTTTGGAAACACCCTGCATATATTTAACTCTAAAAACAGTTCTAAACTAAGATTTTTTAATCGCAGAAAAGTCCCCTCCTACTTGCAAAATGTAACATGACTAAATAGTTGTGTAGACAATAAACAATAGATGTGTTCCCAATTATGTCATTTTTGTGATCGTTGGGAGCAATAATTATGATCATGATCAACACTCAATTCACTGCACAGCCCTAGTGTGCCATCTGTTTGTTTTGTGAGTAATGTGTGTGTGTGCACAGAGTGTGTTCTGTGTATAAGTATGTATCTGTGGTGAGTAGTATGTCTTGTGATCTTGTTTGTTTGTGTATGTGTGTGTGTGAGAGAAATATGGAGAGTGTATTGTGTGTTTTCTTGTGTGTGTGTGTGTGTGTGTGTGTGTGTGTGTGTGTTTACCCTGTTGGCTTCAGCTGTCTTGGCTGCTGTGTAATACTCAGCATCTGCTTTAGCCTTCTCTCGAGCCAGAAATGCAGCATCTATCAGATAAAACACACTTTACTTCTGCAACGCACTCACGCACACACACACTCAACTAAAACACACGGCACACATTCAGACGTGTGTGGAATAATGGCAGCTCAAGTGTCCTCATAAGGAATTAATGGAGGTGTCAGAGACAATAAATCCTGATCTCCTAAAGTTTGTGGAGAGAGGCTGTTTCACCAGCCTGATGCATCAGACGCTTTCACATCGTTTCACAACTGGCATGGATTCGCTTCAAGGTGGGCAGACTTTCTGCTTCAACCAATCACCATTGTTTGGTTGTGACATACGTTCTGCACTGGAACGCACCATTTGAATTCAACGTTATCGCTTTAAGCCCACCCTCTGTTCGCTGATTGGACCGTCCCAGCTCAGAGACGATGCAAACCGAAGCTTCTGCCTGACTCCCTGACACAGTGGTGGAGCTAAGAGATACTGAGAGACCCTCAATCTCAGAGATCTGCAGTCGAGAGTGGCTGTATCTCACACTGTATCGCCATAAACAGCCGTCTCTAAATACTCTTCAGCGCAGAGCAGAGTCTGTGGTGACTGACTATGTCACTCACTCAGTCTCAGATCAACAGTCCCTAAAGCATGCTTGTGGAAAGTGACCACATCTCACCTTCAATCTCAGAGATCTTCTTCTCTGTCTCCTTCTCCATCACCTTCTGCTGAAACTGGATTTCCGCCACTTGGGCCACCTTCTGTGCCTCTACACACACACACACACACACACACACACACAGAGACAGAGACAGACAGACAGACACACACACGCACACAGACAGACCACACACTCACACAAACACACTTTTATTAAAAGCATGTTCTACACAGATTAATTTTAATAAGCAAACATACAACTCTAAATGTGCTTCTACTACGAGTGCATGGACACTGAGTACATGTATGTGAACTTTCCATACAAAAGACTACATCCACACACTATATTTAAACAGGTCTACAGTAAACATGGTGGATAGAGACATTATCTTGTGTTATTTACATACTGACAGCAGACATGTTGTGGCCAAATACATTAGCCTGACCGACACACACACTGGCTGTTGACATGTTAGACATATTAGCCTGAGTGATTACGCGATTACACGCCAGTCAGCGCATTTCAGATATTAGCTTACGCTATTCACATGCAGACAGACATACTAGCATGAGATACTGACATGGTGCCAGTTGACATGTTAGAGAGGTTAGCATGAGCTATTGACACGCCACATAGAGATATTAGCATGAGCTATTGACACGCCACATAGAGATATTAGCATGAGCTATTGACACGCCACATAGAGATGTTAGCATGAGCTATTGACACGCCACATAGAGATATTAGCATGAGCTATTGACACGCCACATAGAGATGTTAGCATGAGCTATTGACACGCCACATAGCGATATTAGCATGAGCTATTGACACGCCACATAGAGATATTAGCATGAGCTATTGACACGCCACATAGAGATATTAGCATGAGCTATTGACACGCCACATAGCGATATTAGCATGAGATATTGACACGCCACATAGAGATGTTAGCATGAGCTATTGACACGCCACATAGAGATGTTAGCATGAGCTATTGACACGCCACATAGAGATGTTAGCATGAGCTATTGACACGCCACATAGAGATGTTAGCATGAGCTATTGACACGCCACATAGCGATGTTAGCATGAGATATTGACACGCCACATAGAGATATTAGCATGAGCTATTGACACGCCACATAGAGATGTTAGCATGAGCTATTGACACGCCACATAGAGATATTAGCATGAGCTATTGACACGCCACATAGAGATGTTAGCATGAGCTATTGACACGCCACATAGAGATATTAGCATGAGCTATTGACACGCCACATAGAGATATTAGCATGAGCTATTGACACGCCACATAGAGATATTAGCATGAGCTATTTACATGCTAATAATGGACATGTTATACTGAGATATTTGTTTTTGTTCCTCACAAGCTGACAACAGGCCCACAGCAGATATGAATACAGATACCGTCTGTGTGTGTGTTGAAACTCAGACTTTAAATTTTGCGCATGTCTGTGTGTCTGTGTGTGTGTTTGTGTGTGAGAGATAGTAATCTCAAAGGCCAGCCTCAGCACTATCTCTCTCTCAGCATCTTTCACTTCCTCCATTTCTTGTTCCTCCCCACAGAGAAACAGGCCAGTGCACTGGGGTAGGGGGGAGCAGTCATAGGGGAAATGGGAAAGGTGAAAGGTCACGGTTGAAAGTGAGAGGAACATGTGAAGGGTAATATGTCAGCTGCATTTAAATTTAATTGTACAATTTAAATTGAACTTCTCTGAGAAAGTGAGGACAGACAGTGGGAGCTGGGGAGTTAAAAGGTGAAAGGTCAGAGGTGAAAAGTGAAACTGACCAATGATGGCTTTCTTTCTCTCCGTCTCAGCCTCCTTCTCGACTACTTTCTGTGTCTGGGCTGTGATGAGCAGACGAGTCTTCTCTGCCTCCCTGTGAAAGAGAAAGAGAGAGAGAGTAAGAGTCAGAGAGAGAGAGAGAGAGAGAGAGAGAGAGAGAGAGGAGAGAGAGAGGAGAGAGAGGTGTGTGTTGGAGAGCAAAGGGGGGGGGGGTGGGTTATTAAACTTATGCTGTGTTGTATGGTGTTGTGCTGTGTTGTATGCTGCTGTGCTGTGTTGTATGGTGTTGTGCTGTGCTGTGTTGTATGGTGTTGTGCTGTGCTGTGTTGTATGGTGTTGTGCTGTGCTGTGTTGTATGGTGTTGTGCTGTGCTGTGTTGTATGGTGTTGTGCTGTGCTGTGTTGTATGGTGTTGTGCTGTGCTGTGTTGTATGGTGTTGTGCTGTGCTGTGTTGTTGTTGTATGGTGTTGTGCTGTGCTGTGTTTTATGGTGTTGTGCTGTGTTGTGTTTTATGGTGTTGTGCTGTGCTGTGCTGTGTTGTATGGTGTTGTGCTGTGTTGTATGGTGTTGTGCTGTGCTGTATGGTGTTGTGCTGTGCTGTGTTGTATGGTGTTGTGCTGTGCTGTGTTGTATGGTGTTGTGTGTTTTGTGTTGTATGGTGTTGTGCTGTGCTGTGTTGTATGGTGTTGTGTGTGTTGTGTTGTATGGTGTTGTGTGTGTTGTGTTGTATGGTGTTGTGCTGTGCTGTGTTGTATGGTGTTGTGCTGTGCTGTGTTGTATGGTGTTGTGCTGTGTTGTATGGTGTTGTGCTGTGCTGTGTTGTATGGTGTTGTGTGTTTTGTGTTGTATGGTGTTGTGCTGTGCTGTGTTGTATGGTGTTGTGTGTGTTGTGTTGTATGGTGTTGTGTTGTATGGTGTTGTGCTGTGCTGTGTTGTATGGTGTTGTGTGTGTTGAGCTGGTGTTGCTTTGGGCAGAAACTCACATGAGCTCATAGTTCCTCCTGATTGACTCTGGGATCTTTGGCTTGGTGACGCGCACAGCCTGAATAACACAGTGGGTTACTGAATCATCGTAGAATAATACACATCACTCAATACAAATCACATGCATCTCATTTGTGTGACCTGCCTCTCATTCATGTTTGTGTGTGTGCGTG
>PYXC01001219.1:1835000-1885000 GCA_015244755.2 Tenualosa ilisha
ATAAATGTTAACTTCCTGTTTGGAAAGGCATGTCTGATGACTCTGCCACCTAGCTTCTGACCTTGTGCCTATTACACCTCCCACCTGTCTCTCAAACACATCTCTTACCTGTAGTACACTCCCACCTGTCCCACCATTCATATCTCTTACCTGTAGTACACTCCCACCTGTCCCACCATTCACATCTCTTACCTGTAGTACACTCCCACCTGTCCCTCAAACACGTCCTTCACCTGTAGTACACCCGCATCTGTCCCTCAACCACGTCCTTTACCTGTAGTACACTCTCACCTGTCCCTCAAACACGTCCTTTACCTGTAGTACACTCCCACCTGTCTCTCATGCACATCTCTTACCTGTAGTACACTCCCACCTGTCCCTGTCACCTTTCCCTTACCTATATCACACATTTCTGTCACACACGACTCTAACCTTAAACTTGCACCTGTCACTGACACACATTCCTTACCTGGTACACCTCTTCCTGTCTGATGAATGTTTATTATTTGTGGTACACCCCCATTTGTCCCTGATACATCCCCCTTACCTGTAGTACACCTTCACCTGTTCCTGACGTGTGTTTTACCTGTAGTACTAACACACATCTCTGACCTGTAATAGACCCAAGCCTGGAGCTGAAACACATCTTACCTGTAGTAGACCCCCACCTGTAACTCTCTTACCTATAATAAACCCCCACCTGTAGCTCTCTTACCTGAAGTAGACCCCACCTGCAGGTAACACACATCCTGTAACACACCCCACCTGTAGCTAACATACATCTCTTACCTGTAATAGACCCCCACCTGTAGCTCTCTTACCTGTAAAAGACCCCTACCTGTAGCTCTTATACCTGTGGCTAATAAACATCTCTTACCTGTAATAAACCCCCACCTGTAGTAGACTCCACCTGTAGTGATCACATATCTCTTACCTGTAGTCGACCCCCACCTGTAACTCTCTTACCTGTAATAAACCCCACCTGTAGCCATCACATATCTCTTACCTGTAGTAGACGCCCACTTGTAGCTCTTTTACCTGTAATAGACCCCACCTGTAGCTACCACACATCTCTTTCCTGTCATAGACCCCACCTGTAGCTATCACTCATCTCTTACCTGTAGTAGACCCCACCTGTAGCTATCACTCATCTCTTACCTGTAATAGACCCCACCTGTAGCTATCACACATCTCTTACCTGTAGTAGACCCCACCTGTAGCTATCACTCATCTCTTACCAGTAATAGACCCCACCTGTAGCTATCACACATCTCTTACCTGTAATAGACCCCCACGTGTCCCTCTTCTATCCGGTGTATGGACGAGTGCAGGAGGATTGCCATGACTCCAGTCACAGCCGCAACCACTGCTCCCACATGAGCCATAGTCATTCTTACCTGAACGGCACACACACACCTGCACAGAACACACACACACCTGAGTGTGCGCACACACACACCTGCACAGAACACAGTCACAGCTGCAGGTTACACACAAAACACTCATACTCCCTTTACCTCTTCTAGTTCAGTATACAACACTCTCAATAACACCTAGTATGTGGGTAAGGCAATTTGGGCATATAGATAAAGCGCTACAAAGCAAATGCTGTAAACTAGGCCTACTAAGTCACATAGCATGCTAACGTTAGACAGATACCTCTTAGAACTAAGCGCTGGGTTAACGACTGCACTACCTGAAAATAGGCGTGTCTGTGTTTGCTGAGACCAGAATTCCAGGAACGCATGGAAATTTCGATAAACGGTTGGACGAGGCAATGTCTACAGATAGTTGATAGATAACTAACCAGTCGACAGAGGAAGGACAACATTACATGCATGCCGAGCTCGGATGTGGGGTTTGTCATTTGCAATGAGTAACGTTAGCTGTCAGTTGACTTAAGTTAACTTGGACCCAGCATGACAAATCTATAACTCTGCCGGAAAAACAGAAACCTCTCGCCGTAAGGCCTACCTAATAAGCAGTTGTCTCACACTTAACGTCACTCACTCAACCACCTGCTCCATAGCATATTGATGATAACGTTATCATGCTAACGTTAATATGGCTAAATGACAGTTGGTTAAGCAATACTTTTTCCTAACAGACAGCACGATACGAAAAATGTCCTGCTTAGCTGCTCGCAGTGTGCACTGTTAGGAACACACAGCTAATAAAATATTAAGTCACTTACAATGGGGTAACAGATGTGGTGGCTGTAGCCACTGAAATATGTTAGCTGTGCTAATTGACGTTCGCTACTGATATAACTAGCCAACACAACTATGATGGCAGCGTTTCGATAGCTAGCGTCAACGTTATCATACTAACTGAAGTTAGCTTTATGTCAACGCAAGCGGGGTAAACGTTTAAATAATGAAAATAACGTTATCCCAAACACTAGAGCAAGCACTTTGACTTCTCGTGGATCAAAAACTTCAACACTAGCGAAATTACAATTATCGTTAACCAGAATGGTTATCCTTAGCTCTGAGGCGGGTTCTCTTGCGTTATTTTTAAATTCTGTCCATTTCTATTTATATTTCTACAGTTTGCGATTGCGTTAGGCATGCAAAAGATCAACATACATTTTGCCAACTCTGATATTTGTTCTTACCTGTCAATCAATCAAAGACAACTTGTCTTTTTCATTTTACATACATTCCTCTTTCAACACTCTCTCAGTACATTTCACCACTCCTGCATCAGCAAGTCGTGGCTTTCCTCACTTTGCCTATCTACTGCGCCTGCGCATCCCAGCAAGATGACAGAGGTCCCGTAGCTCTTGGCTTCCATCTATCTCTGTGGTAGATACATTACAGCACTCACTGAGAGCTGGTTTTCAAATGCAAAATGCTGGCAAATGCATAAAAAATGCCTGAATTTATGGACTGACAATCGATGATAAATAAATATTTAATCAGCCCGAGTACGTCTACTAATCTTTTTTTATTATGTTTGGCCAATATTCTATATGTATGTGCTTTAGTCATATGCGAGAAAGAAAGGACCAGCCCTACATGAAAAAAGATGACAACACGAGAGGAAACATGTTCAGCCAGGCTGTTTGGAAAAAGCTTCTTTGCTTCTTTGATTTTCACCTCAAAAGTCAATTTCAATTTTGCAGTGTGCAATCTAGTAAACACATCACATACAGAGACCCCTTTGTGAGGACACACACACACACACATACAAAGCGACTTCGTCTGACCAACGAGATGGATTTACCAACTGAGGGTAGGCCCATATATAGCCTAATGTTCGGATACAAAATGCAGATAAGGAAACTAAGAAGGGGTTAAATTGGGCCGGGGCTGCCCGGGACTACGCCCGGCACACAAGCTGGTGAAAAGTGAAAGCCGGGGACAATCACTGGTACAAAGTAAACGTCGGGACGGTTAAACACGTATTCTCGTCATCGATTATAAAAAATACAACATGATTTCGTCATTGTATCAGGCTGTAATGAACATAGGCGATATGAGACGACTTGCGGACAGTCTTTTTTCGCTGGGTTTAAAAGTTTAACATTGGCTGCTCCATTTGCTTCTTGCTGTGTTTCAATCCGAGGGAACTAGATTAGGAAACAAATGTTACAACAACTAACAAACTATATTCAAATGTCAAGCAGGCCAGCAGAACAGAACTGAAATATCCAAGCCTTGTGGAGGAGCTGCATCATTTCTATTATCAGATGGCACAATTTGGATATGCGAAATTGGACATACACATTAAATTAGTAGCTATTATTTACATTCTGCAAAACTATGTTTCAGTTTCTAGACAACTAGATGACAAAATAGTACGGCGGAGTGTTAGGGCGACACATGAAAAAAATATTTTTGCCATGACGAGATTAAATATCATATGACATGAAACTCGAAATGTCGAGGATAAAGCTGAATTTAGTTAAAACTCCTAAAAGCGCCGTTGGGTGTTAAAGGCAGACACAAATGGACGCGCAAGTATAAACAAGGCTTATAGACTACAAAAGTCGTGGACATCTGCTGATTTAATAATCATAGCATATTCTACATCCGAGGAAGAGAGGCCAAAAGCAGGTGTTGCATGTGAGCGTGCGAGATCTGTAAATTGTAGGCCTACCTATCTCACACTCAGTGCGTGAGACTTGAGAACCCTATAACTGTCATGCAAATTCAACAGGCCAGTTTAAGTCCAAATGGCATCTAGGCTACACCATTGTACTTAAAGAGAATACATTTAGATTCTGTGGTGTTTGTCGCCGGTAGGCTATAGGCTAGGTAGGACACTGGAAATCTGGCTCCTTGTTTTAACAAAGATACGTCTGTACATAAAAAACATTGGGCTCAAACTTGACCATTAACCCTTATTTGTAAGGTACTGTACTCCTTTGTATTATCTGCCAACAAATAGTGTGGCTTTAGTTTATTGTACCCATCCATATGCTAGAGCGCACTGGGACCTTTGCTGCGATGTTACATGCGCCTCAGACACCGCCCACACCTTTGCTCCACACCTGCGGGATCAAACAACTTAGTACATATGGCAGCATTAGGGAGTAACTAGTTACATGTAACAAAACTACGCTGTTAAATTACAACATAAAAGTAACAGTAATCAGTTACATTACTTTGAAAAAAAATTGTAATTAAATTACATTTAGGGCTACTTTCAGGAAATATTCAGGATTACAATTCTAGTTATATCTGAATATCCTCTGCAGAAACATTGGCTATATGTTTAATAATAGCAGTTTTGTTTTGCTGTTTTTTCCATGTACAGTATCCTCCATTTACAGAGTCTGATACTATTGTTGCGAGGAGGCCTGCAATGCCAGATAGAAACTACAATGGCCGGGTTTCCCAGTTAAGAGCCTTCTAAGAAGAAGTCCGCTAAGAGGAAAGTTAAGATAAGAGTGTTTCCCAGATGCCTTCTTAACACCCTTCTTAACCAACATCTTAAGAATTTACACAACCCGGAGACAAGAGGGGGCTAGAGCAAAAAATGTCCTTAAACGTCATATCTCGGCAGTCCACCCACCAATTTGATATCTAAAAACTTTCCCATAAAGGTCACATTTTAAGCTATACGGTGATACCATTGTTTTCAGGGTTTATTCTTTTTTTTCTGTTTTTTTTGATACGTCAAGATAAAACACTGATATGAAATGCCACTCTGCTTTCTGCATCAGGAATGCCAGTGACATGTCATCTGTCTTGAACTTTACATCGTTCAAGGGAAAAGACATTGGATCAACTGAAGTAAAATGGTCTATTGATTTGTTAATGTTATGAAATGTCTTGTTTATTAGTTGAGAAATGTCAGTATTTACTCATCTTCCATCGTTTGTTTACATGCCTGCGAGTTATCATATCAGCCAGCTATGTCAATTAGCAAGCAGCAAATTGCAGTTTTTTGGCAGGACTCATTTTTGAGTTATTGTAGTGTTTGACAAGTGTAGGGCAGAGTAGAAAGGTGGGGTAGGTTAAGGGGATAAATGTAAGAGGAAATGGGTAGGTTTGGAGATAAGAGTGAAATTGCACATTAATATACCAGTTATTGCACATTGATTAATATTGCACAGCAATGATTGTCTTGTGCTTGTGCTGTGTGTAGTGAATGTTGCACATTGAGGGTCATATGTCACAGAGTGCAGATATTGCACAGTATTCAATATCATTAAATTAAATATTGCACAATAGTTTAAGGGTATAGACTGTGTTGTCAGTGCATTTTTCAGTTCAGAGTGGTTATGACTTTTGGGAAGAAACTGTTCCTAATTCTGTTGTTTCAGTTGACCTGTAGTTACTCCCTGAAGGCAACAAATCAAACAGTTCAAAGCCTGGGTGGGAGCCATGGTGCAGCTACTGTGATATACGTCGTGTGATGTGATGAGCAGAGAAATAAGACAAGTTATTCAAAGTTATGTGTTTTGTTTCTTTTTCTTAGATGCATGGAAAGAAGAGCCAATTCTCTCATTTACTGGGGTTTCACAGAAAGGAGGCAGAGGATGAGCTCTAGGTCATCGTGGAAGACAACTTGGAGGCGTGGATGGAGAGGAGGAGGACTATCTGGACAGGTAGTTGTTGGATGATGACGCGCTGGAGAGTGATCCACCATCATCCTTTTCATGCCATAATTTAATATATTTACAGTTTTATTATTTAGCAGTAAGTTTTATTACTTAGCAGTGCCATTGTGTCTTTTGGCAACCTTTTGACTTCCTGTTGTGACATTCAACTTGGCAATGGTACGCTGAAGTAGATGGGACATCCTGTTTTATTATACTGTTTATATTACTGGCTATATCAGCCCTATACTGGTTTTATTACATCCTGTTTATATTACTGGCTATATCAGCCCCACTTCACAACTTTGCCTAACCCTTATCCACAAAACAAGTTTGTTTTTTGAGTATAGAGTATGTCTTGTACACTTTATTGCTATTATTTTGCTGTACTGTTTGGCACTTGTCTGTCAGACACACTTTGTTACACTGTTGTCATGCCTTTTGTACTGTCAGACACTTCTTTTTTGCACTGGAGTTCCCTTGCACTCCTCACTTTTGATCACCTTGGATACTTTTACTTTTCCATAGCTTTTTGGCTTCACATCCACTATGCGCACAGGTATCTGTTATCTTACAGTTGTCTCATTCTTCTGTGAGTGATCTATGGCTGTGTGTATGTATGATATTGTGTATAAGCTACTGTACACCTTCATTTCCTTCAGGATAATTAAAGTATCTATCAAACAATCCTATTATGATATCACATTTGTCAACATAATGAGGGGATAGGCATGACATCTCTTAACAGTTTTTATCTATCTATCTGTCTATCTATCTATCTATGAGGCTGAATAAATATCCATATGAAAATTCACAATGAATTTGAACTGATTATGTCTGTCACACTTATCCTTAGGCCTAGATGTCAAGAAACATTAATTTCATGGCCGAGTGAGCAAAAGCGTTCTAGTGTTTTTTTTGTTCCCGCCTTCAAAACTTACAAACATCCATTACACTTTCTTCATAACGATTAGTTTTTACAACATTAAGAACAAAAACAAAAATAAATTGCAAACACTGACTTATTACACAAATGTTGTGTTTTTGTTGAAGAAGTGGCCTGAAGAGTCAATGATACTTTTTAGCCTTTACAACTTGGAAAAACCTCCACACTCGCCAGTTTTGTTTCATTTGGTAGCCTATAATTTAGCTTTTTTTCTTCACATAATACCCAACGCTGCTTGTGCCAGTAATAGCCTGTAATTCATTGTTTATCTTAGTCCATATAGTATCCTGCATTTATGTGTAACAAATGTGTATGTTTGTGAGAAATTAACTCAGCCATTTTTGTAATTAAAGTCAGAAAAAGTAGTTTTTATTCAAACTAAAAATCACAAACTTGGATGCATATGACACGTTTTTTTTAGAAGAACACTCTCCTCCTTTTCCTTTCTGTAGATCCACTGTCAATCATATTGTTAAACATATATAGATTACATTAGATTCAACTTCATTACACATGTATAAATACAATAAATGTAACAAAATGTGGCAAATAGGGAGAATATCGCAATGTCTGAGAAAAACGTTACATTATAAAGACATTATGAAGACATAGATATTATAAAGTCTCAAATTTCAGAGGAAAAAAAAGTAGACATGGTAGACATTCAGATAGCATATAAAATATTTAGAAACCTACAAAGACCACAAAAGACACTGAAAAAAACAATTCTTATAAAATTAAAGAAATACTTAATTAGCCAGTTTCGTTTTCCGTACATGTAGTTGTACACCTAGGCCTGTGTGAATTCGCTGCTACACCGGGACAGCGATTGAGCCACGGTACAGTGGCTGACTGCAGCGGCACATTGGCAGAGTGGTTGGGTGTCCTGAGACAGTGGCGGAGTGTCGCGAGACAGTTGTTTGGTGTCCTGAGACAGTGACGGAGTGTCGCGAGACAGTTGTTGGGTGTCCCAAGACAGTAGCTGAGTGCCGTGAGACAGTGGCTGGTTGTCCCGAGAAACTGGCAGCAGTCCAGTAAAGTTTTTGCTCCCACCCCTACTGCCGGAGAGAGCCTCCCCACATAATCGATCCCAATTTAACCCCTGGATGAAGATTTAGGAGTATAAAAAAGCACAAAGTATCGAAACCATAATAATCAACAGACATTATATAGAAACAAATATAGGAAACTAAACCCAGCACCAAGTGTATCTTCTCTGTAAAGGTCACGCCTCTGCGTAGAGTGTGACGGAGGTGCTGTCAGGGCAGGGCATCCAGCAGGCAGCGAGCTGAGGAGGACTTCAGAAACAGAGCTCAGTAAAGTACCAGCACTGCATGGCATCCACTTGATCCTCAGCCTGCATAGACGCACTTCAGTTGTGCCGTTGCGTTAGTCCAAGAAAGCTCAGGTCAAATAGTTCTGTACGACAGCTTCATGGCATTCTGGAGTGAGGAAAGCAAGAAAGCAAGAAGAGCTTTGTCTGGCAAGTGGCAACATATGTTTAAAAAGTAACGTTAGGGATCTTGTGTGTGTGTTTGTGTGTGTGTGTGTGCGTGCGTCGGGGTGTATTATACAGTACTAAACTAGAAATCTAGACGCACCCTTGAGGGAGCAAATAGTTTTACATTTTGATAGGCTGGCTTGTCAGGTTAATAACTTATAACAGTAATGTGACAATTTAAATCATGACTGCACAGCTTGTAATGCAATGAATATGACCAGAGGTGGAATCAAAGATGGAATGAAAGGGGCATTATGGAGAATTATGTTATGTTAGGCATACGTTAGCTTCCTTAAAAAAAAAACAGACCCTCGTTCTTCACTTTCGTTTATTAAGCGGAAGTGCTAGGAAGACATGGCCAGGCTAATTAGACACATATATTCTGTGAACTTTGAAACTATTGGACATGCCTTCAGCTTAAGCCTTTGGATAGGTACCTGACGATGTAGAGTAGTAAATTGTGATATTGAGGGAAATGGCTAAATGAGACGGGACATATCAATCAAATTCATGCTTTGTTGTTTTGCCTGTAGAAATATTTTAGATGTTTTTAATAAGCTCTCCAGTAGGGAGCGCTTAAGCATTACATAGCCTCACAATATGAGTAGCAGCAAGCTGCATAATTGCTGTAAAACTGAACATGAATAGTTAAACAGCTTATTTGTCATCTAAAATCATCATCTGGTTTTAATATAACGCAAAGATAGCCTGCAATGTTTAGACCAAATAATGAAAAGGAGAGGAGGTAACACACTGTATTACAGCTCGAAAATGACAAGGTAAGTAGCCCATACTGTGTAAGTAATAGATAACACAGATATCAATTAGGATGTACTACATTTTCCTTTAAACACAATACATGGATTGTATAAATTAAGTAAAATAAAACTTATAAATAAATAAAATAAACTTAAACTTGAACTAAAACATTAAAAAATGTGTAAATAAGCAGGCATGGCAAAGCAGCAGTAGCATCACACAGTTAAATTCCTGAACCCCCACCCAGCATGTCTAGTTTTCAGGGTTGCAATCTACGTGTACCTGGCAAGTCTCTGAGCAGTGCAGACCTGCCTATATTATTTGATGCTAGGGACCAGTCACGTGAGCAGGCAATGCCTCCTTTAGATTCTGAAGCTAACGCTAAGCTAAAGCTAAGCTCTAGATTCTGAAGTATAACGAAAATGTTAAGATGTCAAGAATTGAAAGTTGTTGAAAATGGGTAAAGTACAGTATGTGACCATTAAATTGTGCAAGCACCAGTGAAGAAAAAGAATATTTCAAAATGTTGAAATTCATCCTCTTGTTTTGGCTCCAAAAATATGTCAGCTGTGTGCAGGGATAAGGCAGTGTAGATGGAAATGGAAATGTCACATCGTACAGGCCACACCCCTGCCCAGAAATATTACTTATAATTATATATTACTTAAAAATATAAAAAAGAATGGAAACAGGCCACGCCTAAATTTTGGCCATGTTTTGATTGAATTTGTTTTTGTTTTGGAAATGACATGAGATTAAAAAGTGCTCAATCTGTCTTGGCTCTCCCCTGTTACAGACAGACCTCATGCGCACAGACAGATTAGATCGACAAGAGGCAGCAGAACATTTCCATAGTTTACAAAAGAGTGTTTTTAACAAAATTGTTCATGTTGAACGTTTTCTTTTTTCTCCAGACAAGAACACAAGTAGGTGGTGAGGCAAAAAAATGATAGCCTGCATTAGCCATAAAATAATACAAAAATACATACATAGCATTTTTGCACAGGGAGCAGCATATGAGAACTGTCTTAAACAGGCGATTGGGTGTGCTTTAGTAAGTCATTTATATAGCACATTTTTGTACACAGTCCATGGCTGAGGTGGGGAAAACGTAGGCTAAACATGATGCGCACTTGCATGCTCGTTGCTTTTCAGAGACGGAGAGGCATAACCATCCTGCAGGACTGAAGGACATCTGACGAAGGCATAGTAAACATTGAAACCATTTATGGCTATGTAGAAAGTATGGTTGCGATCTCCTAATGTAGTTGTGAGGGTAAAAATCAATGTAGCCTAGACTATTCTCTGCTTTGGTTCATGCCAGTTGTGCTCAGTCCAGAGTTTGCTACAGAGCAGCTCTCCATTCAAACAGATCAGCTGACCTGAAGCGGTGAATCTCACTGAGTGACTGAACATACTTTAGAGAGAGTTTATACAGCCAAAAACTAAAAATCAGACCAGACTTCTAATTAAGGCTGGCCCTTATAAGTCCAAATCCATAACCAGGCCCATTCTGTAAACGAGACTGGTGTCAGCTAAAAATATGATTTTTTACAGTAAGAATTTTAAGCATATGCAAAAACAAAAAAGGAAAGAAGAGGAGAAGCAGTGGGCAGATTATTCCTGAGGGTGAATGTCGTGGAAAACCACCTTGATGTTTGCAAACCCCAACAATGTCCTAACCCACCCAGCACACTTGGTTAAAACCAAGAACTCACTGTTCAAAAGTTGTTGACAAAGACTTTATTCACAATACCAGCAAAGTATACAAGAGACAATTGCCTCACAGTATAAGTGCTTAGTAGTGTGAAGGAGATCCGCTGCAGAGAGGATACCGTTTACCTTGAGAGTTGATCAGGCTCTGACTGTCCCTTCCAAACATCTACCTTTTATGCTACTAGAATCACCCAGAGGCCCCTTCGATTTACCTGCGTCATATTAATTCATGTAGGAGGCCTCGGTCCTGTTCATATTGGTGGATTTCCTCACCCATCCGGTTATCAAAAAAACTATTATTCTTCCTTGCTGGGCATTTAGTCTGACATATACTTCATTATGCTGGACTCTTATCTTTATGATTTATATTCCATTCATTTAATCAGGACCCATCTGTACCATGGTTCTGATGTGAACAGCATCCATTCATACAGCGGACCCCATTCACTGCCACTTATCATGGTATCCTCCCAATGCTCTCTTTACCATGGTTCTGATGTGAACAGCATCCATTCATAGAGCGGCCCCATTCATGGCCACCTTATCATGGTATCTTCCCAAAAGTGAGGTATCCCTGGATCCGAAGCATCTCCCTGCATTAAATCTTGTCTCTTGAACTGTTCAAGGCCTCTTGCTTGTCCTTGTCCTCTGCTTGAACTACCCAAGTCTCTACTCTCTCTCTGCCTGAACTGCTTCGGCCTTCTGGGTTACCATTAACATGTTACAAACCACCCTTCTTTCATATGTTAGTATAATCATTACACTCTCAAGTTAATATTGTATATACTAAAACAAACTTCATCTTCTTTATGATAATAATTTCCACATGAAGCTCATAGGGACTAAATGAGAGAGCATTTGTAGGACCCTGTGATTTTTGTGATATGGAAAACGCGGACGGACTCCTGCTCCTGACTGGTTGATTTCTAAGGCACAAGCACAACGGTCTTCTGTCACTGGTTAAGGGTGTCACGTGTGACGGATTTATTTGCATAAAGTTTAGCCGAGCCCAACTTCTGACACGACGGAGCTACACAGCACCTTCCCAAGATGCTTTGCATGTTTTGTGCATTTACATTTTATGCATTTAGCAGACGCTTTTATCCAAAGCGACTTACAACTTGTCAACTATCAATTGTTCAGGGCCAGTCTCCCTTAGAGCAACTTAGGGTTAAGCGCCTTGCTCAAGGGCACAACGGTGGCAGCTGGGATTCGAACACACAACTTTTCAGGCTACTTGCACACTAGCCAGGTTCCTTAACCACTACGCTACCACCACCCCAGTGGCTGTCCACCGTAAAGGAGCAGCCTACCTCCTGATAAGACTTCATTTTTCAATGGACAGGTGAAAAAAGAAAATGTTTCCTCAATCAGGAAGTAATTGCTAATTATGCGTCATAAAACATAGGCTACCCTGGTAGACGCATGAAATCAAGTGCAGTCAGAGTGCTCAGCCTCATTGAGTGACTGCAGTCATCTGCGTGAGACAAAGCCTGTTGCTGTAGGTAGGCTAGAAGTAATGATAGTATGTTTAGATGATGTTTAAAACATCAACATGGATTCCTGCAACTGTGCATGGAAGCAACACTGAAAAAGAGGCACTGATGTGTATACTTTCACTGAAAACCTTTTTGTGAAAAATCATGACATTGAAAACACTACATGCATTTCTAATCACACATGTAGGAAAACAAGAGCCAATTCATGATGATTATATATTTATATACTTATAGATAGATAGGCTAGTTTATATCTGTTATAGTCCGAGAGAAGGCGAGGTGTATGGGTATATGAGTGTGGGAGGGCATGTGGATTAGGCCCTCTGACCCCAGACATCTCACATGACTGGGCCTCAAGTCAAAGAAGTTTTAGAGTGGTTAAAAAGACCAAGATCTGAAACAACAAAATTTGGGAAAAAATACAACAGAATTTGATAGGGCCCTATTTCTGGAAGTTGAATTCCATTAAGTCTTTTACACTGTATCTGAATTGTGTTGACCTGTAATGTTGAAACTATCATCACATTTGTTCCTGTAGACCCTTATGTAAAGGTGATTTCATAGTTATAAATATCTTTCTGTACTGTATTTGAACAAACAAATGTAAAGTGAGTCACCAGAGATCAGATGTATAATAAATAATGTTGTATTCTGTAAACACATAATTGAAATTCAGTAAGATACTGTGCCAATAAATAATAGGCTATCAGTTTCCTTATTTGTGTGTTCACACAGTTCCCTCATTTTAATTGATTTGTTAGTAATACTGGCAGTAGCCTGGCCATGCCTTCCTACTCACCTCCGCTCGATTATCATTTCCCTACAGTGCTACTCTGGATTTGATCCCATTGAGATTGTTGTCTCAGGAGGGCTTTTAACCTGATCCAGTAGGCAAACAGAGGGAGTAGTTGTGAATGCAGAGCTAATAAACTAGAAAGACTATAATGGAAAAACTATTCTGCACTGAGGGCTCTAGTAAATCTGTAACATGTTCTGCAGGTCCGTGTTACATACTAAGCTCTGGACACACTCCGCTGCAGGTCTGTGTTACATACTAAGCTCTGGACACACTCCGCTGCAGGTCCGTGTTACATACTAAGCTCTGGACACACTCCGCTGCAGGTCCGTGTTACATACTAAGCTCTGGACACACTCCGCTTTGAAGACAAAAAGAATTCAACAGTTTATACATTTTTGATGGCCACTCAACCTGGAACCAAGGTAGAAAAACTTATTTCACTAAAATATGGATCAATAAATTGATTAATAATAAACCACAGATTGTGTGAGAGGAAATGAAAAAGAAATCAGAAATTAATATAATCCTTGTCTCAACAGATCCCAGGAACAGATCTTTGGGTTCGAGTGAACAAGAGGGGACACAAAGAATATTATGTTAGCAAAACCCACAAGAGCATAGATGACTTGTGGGAGATAATCATCAACATTAGGGTTGATGAACGAGGGAGGATCACAGATCACTTGACCAGCAAAGACATAGAGAAGCTCCAGAGGTACATTGTGTTAAATATTGCCAAACCCAATGTAATACCGGAGGACAGAAACACAGTCCCACATTACCCTCGACCTGTGGAGTTCCATGTGTCTAGAATAGCTCATGTGACCACTCAAGGAGGACTGAGTGGGATTCTGGACTGGGGTGGGTTTAGAAGAGGGCCAAGTGGCCTCCTGTGGTGGGGACTTGTGATTGGTCCAGAGGATATCTTTGATGCGGAGGAGAGCTACCTTCAGAAACTCTTCCCTGATCGGAGTCAAGAAGAGAAAGAGAGAAAGGAGCCTTTCCTACGCCACTTCACCACCTCTCCTGCGTTCGTGGATACGTCTCGCTATGGAAACTTCCGCTTCACTTTCCCCCTGGCTGATGTTCTGCAGACGTACAGCACACAGTTCTGTAGAGGACAGAACCCCGTCCTTAGAATTTATGAGACAATAGTCTACAAACAGGAGGTCATGTATGTTGTGCTGATTCACAGCCCTGATGTCCATGACTATATTGATTACCCAGTGCTGGGGGATAATGATGATGGTGTTTGTGCTTACAGGGATGGTGAGATCATCTGGCGTGCACAGGCCATCTCTGAAACACACAGGTTTAGACTTGCTGTTAACAGCCAGGAGAATCAAGTTCAGGTAGAAAATGTAGAACGTGTGTTTTATGTGTGGGATCATGTGACCCTGGCTTTTCACCTGCCGCCAGGTAAAATTCTGCAATGTCACGGCTTACTGGATTCTCTCAGTGCATGTGATGATGGAGATGTGCCACTGAACCCTCTCATTGGCAAAGCAGCAGCAGAAACAATCATTCAGGCCCATTACCAATCAGGAGGACCCCAGGCAAGCCCCCAACATCACTGGGGCTCATTTCCCTTTGACTATCGCCAACCTCATCACAGCCTCAACTACACCTCCCCAATGTATGACTCACTGGGAGGTCATCGCCCCACAAACTATCATAATCGCCAAACTGCCCCAAACAGTCACAGGGCTTTTGAGTCCTCCTATATGCCACGTGGGGGACATGGCTCACGCCGTTTTTATAATCGCCCACCTCGATGGCAGGATAACAGAATGTATGACCCACGTGGGGGACATGGCTCACCCAGTTTTTATAATCGCCTACCTCGATGGCAGGATAACAGAATGTATGACCCACGTGGGGGACATGGCTCACCCAGTTTTTATAATCGCCCACCTCGATGGCAGGATAACAGAGTGTATGACCCACGTGGGGGGTATGATAACACAACCGGTAACAATCGCTGGGGTCATGCCCAATCGCTGGGGTCATGCCCAATCGCTGGGGTCATGCCCATGTGACAGGGATTCCAACTTCCGTACACCACGTTGGGAACCATACCCAACCACTTCTAACAGACTTCAACCTGATGACTGGTACACAGTCCGCAGGGGCAGGGGCAGAGCTGTGGGCAGGGCAGGCAGGGCCACCGCCCCTGACCCCTGGGCCTTCCCCTTCTGATGAAGGGCCTTTTACGATTTGTTAGTCAAACAAACCTATGATAAACGGACATCACAAAAGTAACATGTGCTAAATGGCCATTGCTAATACAGTACTATACTCTTAGTGCATGCATGGATATATCTGTCATTTAAGGCAGGCTGTACTATCACGGTGGTTGTCATACCTTTAAAAAAATGAAATCCATGACCTACTGGTTAGGGGCTCAGGCTTGTCACCGGTTGCCGGTTTGATCCCTGACCAGCGAAGTGCCCTTGAGCAAGGCACTTAACCCCTCACTGCTGCCATAGCAGGCAGCCATCTGCTTTGGGTTAGTGTGTATTTCACTTCACTGTGTGCTGTGTGTTTCACGAATGAACAATTGGGTTAAATGCAGAGACCAAATTTTCATCACAGGATCAAGAGTATAGATTATAATTATATACATTATTATTCCTTGAAAATTTTAAATGAATAAGCACTAAACAAGTAAACAAAAAGAAGTAAACAAAAAAATGTGATTGAACTATAGCCAGTTCTGTTTTTATTGGAAAAAAAAAATAATAATAATTTGCCCACAACTGCGGTGGAAATGTAAAAGAGAGTTGGAATATTTTATGTTGTGTCATCTGTCATTGAATGAAGGATCTGAGGATAATCTGAGGATAGGATAAGTTTTAAAGTAATATGGTTAAATTACTCTCCAGAAATGAAATAGATTCTTTGTGGCATAAGCTGCCTTATGCCTTTGCTGCTGTTTAGCCTATCATGTAAAGCTGTTGTGTCTTCTGACATTCAAACAAATTTAGTTTAATTTGTTAGACGTAGTCGTATAAGGCCCTAATGCCTGTAAGTCCCAGTGCCGATGTGCAGCACTGTGTGAAATGGCAAAAGTAAAAGTGACCGCCTGAATGACTAAAGCTGCCCCGGCTTGCTCTGTCAATTTTTTGTGGTCAAAGTATTTGCTTTGTCGAACTAAATTATTTGAATGGGCCTGAAGTTAAAATTAAAATTAGACGAGGGAGAGTTCAACGTCTACTCATGACCGCCAGTTCAAACCTGCTTTGAACAGCTGTCAAGCTATCCGGACAGTGCTCCTGTAAACATCGCAATTTTGATGGTTTTTGGTCACCATTGACAGTACAGACTGAAAACCCAAAAGTGTTTATAACTTGTGCTGCCGAGAAAGTCTAACATCCATTCCACCTTGATTATACTGATGTTCAATCTTAAGACCTATATACCAAGAATAACACCATTAGTCAAAAGGATCTTGAGAAAATGAATTTATATGAATTTCAGGCGAATGCAGTACGGGATGTGACTTGTCCCCAATGTTGGGCTGTAATTGGAGGAGCTACCTGTCCATTACTGCCAAGCTGGGACTTCCCGTGTTGTAATAGAGAAGGTGGATATTTCCACTGTGAACCAACCGCATGGCAGAGATGAAGTAAACGCATCAAAAAGAAACACAGAGAATCCTGGATCCTGGAAAACAAGTCCAAAACAAGCAACCCAACCCAAGACAAAAAAAAACAGCTTATTGGTCAATGTATTGGCTGTATTGGTCAATGAGAGAGACAGGTTGTCTGTAAAGGTAACGCTCACCTACGTCAACAAAAATAGAGAGAGAGATGCTCTCTCTCTATCTCTCTCTCCCTTGCTCGTTGTTAGCGCTGCATGTGTGCTTGTGTGTGTGGAACAAAGGGATTTTATGTATGTGATGCATTAGGATTGAATGTAGGGCAAAGGGGAGGCGGTCTACAGAGCAAGTTAAAGACAAGCACAAAAACCCACAACCCACGACTCCTGATTTTTTAAAGGGACTTTCCATTCTTTCCACTGTTTTTTTACTTTTCATCCCTTGTATCATGTTGGACTGAGTGGGTTCTTTCATGAAATTTCATTTATTTATAGTTGTAAATGTACTTCCAAGGTAGGTTTTTGAAAATATAAACTGTCAAAGTCGAGATTAGGGGATATCAAATAGGGAAACAATGGAAATATATAGGATTTTTAGAGATCAAATGTGATATATCAAAACCAGTGTCACTGATTTCTTGTGATTGTCATAGATTTTTTGTGTATAGGTTCACACTATTTTTTTAGTCTATTATAAAAGTGAAATGGTTGATATATTATCTCACTGAACAAAGTTTGACAACATTGCTAAGTTTTTGTTTACATTGCATAATGGAAACCTACAGGCACCGTAAGTACTAGAATATAAGAAGGCAAAAGACACAGTGTCCAGATCACCACAGACCGGTTGCTCCGAGGCTTGTTAAAACCACATGTAAGGACCTCTAATTAGGATCATTATTATTCTGTGTAGTGTAAAGTGTATGTGTGAATAGTACTGCTCTATTTTCCATGTTAATTAACTTTATTTACCATAATCCTTTGTGGTTTAGAAGATTTTCCACTGTTCTGTTGTTTTATGACATACTACTCATTTAGACCAATCAGATTTGTCACTTGTATGTTTTTGTTTGAATTTTGATATCAACCAATGGTTTATGTGTACATGTTTTATCGCGAGGCCTCTGAACATTCCATCGCCTCACGAGGGAAGCTCACGTCAGTCCAGCTTGCAGGAGAGGAGAAAATTAGGTTACGTTGTTCTGTTTGCCTGCCGAGGAAGCACTGATTGTAAAATATTATTGAAAGATAGACACACAACAATTGGGAAATCCTCCCTTTGAGGTCTGTGCCAGTTTGATGTGTAGTTACAAAATTTTGGATTTGGGCTTTACACTGACATCCACACACACGTTGGAAAGCCAGCGTTGTAGACTGACATCCACACACACGTTGGAAAGCCAACGTTGTAGACTGACATCCACACACACGTTGGAAAGCCAGCGTTGTAGACTGACATCCACACACACGTTGGAAAGCCAGCGTTGTAGACTGACATCCACACACACGTTGGAAAGCCAGCGTTGTAGACTGACATCCACACACACGTTGGAAAGCCAGCGTTGTAGACTGACATCCACACACACGTTGGAAAGCCAGCGTTGTAGACTGACATCCACACACACGTTGGAAAGCCAGCGTTGTAGACTGACATCCACACACACGTTGGAAAGCCAGCGTTGTAGACTGACATCCACACACACGTTGGAAAGCCAGCGTTGTAGACTGACATCCACACACACGTTGGAAAGCCAGCGTTGTAGAAGGGCATTTGCTGTTCTGCCTACAGTTCAGAGAGCTCCCACTTGTGCACCAACAGGCTTTTTTTGGTTTGCTTCATTTGCTTACACATGTAATATTGTTTATGGTATTGCTGTATGTTATACACTGTGTTTGATGTGCCTTTAGATAAGTTTGGATAAGGCTGTAGCAGTTATTAACTTCAACTTTAGACCTGTTTAAACTGTACTCTTTGGGTAGGCCAACTTTATTTTATTTCTTTCTATCGATTAAGTGCTTGAGAGAGAATTTGTTTTTGCCCGTCTCTCTCAGCTGTTTTCTTGTTGATTTAATTTGGGTTTTTTCATCCCTTGCTTCTTTAAGGAGCTTACTACTTATTTTAACATTATTATTCCTATGTTAATAAATTCTTCATTATTATATTTCAAAATATATATTAGGTGTGGCAGCTAATTTATGCATGACTTACTATTGGTGAGTGTTATTTAGGTAGCGTAATCCGTGTTTTGTAATTGAATACACTACAGTTAGGCCTACATATCTCTACCATCACTATTCTACTACTACACAGTTATATAATCACATTTAAAGTATTGGGAATTTCAGCCAGCTCACCCTTCCAATTCAGGATTCCAATTCCAATTCAGAATTCAGGATCCTGTTGTGCCGTTCTTTATTGTTATTTAGTGTAACTATAAGTAGCCTGTAGTGTGCAAAAACTAAAAGATAAAAACAAACTAAACTAAATAAAATAAATAAACTAAACAAATAAATTAATTAAAAAATAACTGTTCCAAAGAATTCAATGTTCCATCAGTCCTGGAGTCAAAGACTGCAGTCTTGGCGTTCAAACGTAAATTAAATCTCAATCGAAAACGAGATTGGTGGAAGTTGGATGCATCAGATTTTGCAATGGGGTTTGGGGGACTGGGACTTTGCGTTAGTTGCAAGTTGCAATAGTCCACACCAGGCAAGCATGATTTTTGGCAGTAGACAATACCTGTCCAACAGAACCATGACGATGGCCATCTATTCAGAAAAGGACTGGAAACAGAATTCAGCCATTCAGCTGTTTAGGTTAAAATATAGTAATAGTAGTAGTAATACAGGCTTACTGGGATCTCTACTACTACAGGCTTACTGGGATCTCTACTACTAGTAGTACAGGCTTACTGGGATCTCTACTACTACAGGCTTACTGGGATCTCTACTACTACAGGCTTACTGGGATCTCTACTACTAGTAGTACAGGCTTACGGGGGCTTCTACTACTAGTAGTTAAGGCTTATTTGGACCTTCTACTGCTATTAGTAAAGTCTTATTTGGACCTTCTTCTAATAGTAGGAAAGGCTTACTGGGGCCTCTACTCCTAGTAGTACACTTACTGGGGCCCCTACTCCCACTAGTACACTTACTGTGGCCTCTACTCCTACTAGTACACTTACTGGGGCCCCTACTCCTAGTAGTACACGGTTACTGGAGCTTGTACTCTTGTTACCACAGGCCTGGATGTTTACAGCTATGGTTCTTAGCAGATGTTTTGTCCAAAAACCAAACTAAACACATGGGACAGGGAGCTCACTCTTTCTGGGGGTCTGGGGGGCGGTATTGCCCCCCTGGGAGAAGCTGCGCCCCACTGAGAAACTGGTCGGAGGAAAAACGGGATTGCCACTATTTATCAGCTGTTGTGCTTGTGCAATGTATTCATGCTTAAAAAGACAGTTGGGAATATTTAAAAACTTTTATCTGCTTTTTAACTTTTATCTTTAACTTTCATCTATAGAACGATCGTCAAAACTTCACTTCTTTCCAATTGGTTCGTTTGAATACGTGGGTGTGTCTGTCAGTGCCTTCTCCGCTCGACTACGCATTATCAGTTCACTGACCCTATACAGTATACATGTGTAGTCTGTCGAGAGCTAGTCTTCTTATATCAGAAAACGTCTTATAGTCATAATTTTGATTCCTGTTCCTATCTACTTGGTTATCTTGTTCTTGTTCACAGTTTCCCTGTAGTTTTTGCCGAGTTTGTTCATTTCATTTGAGTTTACCTCGTTGTGGTGATTTCACTGTCTGCAAAGTTGGGTAGTAACAGCAGTGTGCCTGTGCTTGCTTACTGACACTGCTGGTTAAATTGCTAGTCTAGCAATTTGCTTGGCAAAAAAATATATAGCGTACACACAGATATCCATCGTCTTTAGCCATTTTATTACACCAACAAAGAAATGCATAGGTGGCTCATTAAGCAGCAAGTGTCCACGCCTGACGCTGAACATGCTTCTGTCTCCGCTATGCCCAGCACTGCAGCTAATAACGTGAAGCAAAGCACCCTCGTGTCAGGTGGTGATGAATCTCCTGCACCATCATCCTGTTCTGCTGCTCAAAACCCCTGCCTTCAACAAACTCAATCCTCCCAAAACGTCGTTCCTCCCGATTCTAACTAATTACCCCAAGCGACAAACCCTTCGGTGTTTCAGCTCAAACTGGTATCAGACTCGGCCATGTCTGGAGATGATGCCATGATGCCAGCTTTTGCTTCGCCTGCCACAAATTTAGTATATCCAATTCAGACCGTCTGTATGGCCGCCCTAGCCATACAAAGTTCAGCAGACGTGGTCCTGTTTCACCCGTTAACAGTAAAAGTACCCCACGCTGTCTCCATGTTACTACTGCAAACAAACATGACGCTCTTGTCCCCAGCATGACATCTGTCGTATATGACTTTGTTACTTTCACAACCACACCTTACAGTTGAAAGGTGCAACACCCTAAACCCATCCACGTTGATTCCTATAGCCACATTGTAATCATTACAGAACTATGCATAGTCCATAGAGGAAGTTGGGAAGTCTCAATGCATGTTAAATCACATCTAAATATAGATAAACATACATTCTAGCCAGACTTCTAAGGGGTCTGGCTGAAATGTAACCTCTTACCAGTCCTCAGGGCACATAGGATTGCTGTATTTGTGATTTGTGACCAAACAGTAGGTCTACATTAATAGATTTAAGGGGAAGATGATTACATCTATATTTGTGATTTGTGACCAAACAGTACATTAATGAGCCTACATGTAAGGGGAGGGTGATTAAACAGCATAAACTGTGCCTTCACCATCTCAATGTGGTTTGACATGCTCTCAGAGACGTCTCAGTTTCCTCCACACTAGGGATAGTTTTGTACTGTAATCAGTTGCATCAAAACATACTGATTTACAGTTAACAGCTATTAATGAGACCAGTACATTGTGCATTCAAACATATGCAATATTAACATTCAAATTCACATTCAGTGAAGTAGTAGTAGTAGTAGTCGTAGTAGCAGCTTGTTAGTAGTAGTATTAGTAGAAGTAAGTGGTGGTTTTCCACATATTTTGCAGGTATTTTTTCTGCCCCCCCCCCCCCCCCCCCCCCCCAATGAGCTAACTGCCCGCCCACCCACACATATCATTCTGGTCACACCTCTGCTACTCAATAGCATGTGAATGAAGCAACTCGTCAGGTTAGTTACATACCATACTGATGATACAATGCTGACAGCCTGGGTCTGTTGAATGGCAAGAGCACATGGAAGATGTATGAAATCATGAACTTGCTTAAAATTTGATTTTAATTTTAAAAAGCAAATGGAAAAAGGTTGTTACAAAACAGATGTTTGAAAGGGTCTATGATGGAAATAAAATTACTTCAAATGTAAATTACATTTAGGACTAATATAGGCTACATCAAGGATCAAGGGGTTTATTTGTCACATACATTGAAATACTAATGTAAGACATGTACTGAAATTGCATAAATTAGAGTATTAACTCAATAAAAAGGAGAAGAAAGATACAGGAAAGCAAAAGCAAATAAATAGGCATTAGCCCATATGGGATCAGGAGCCATGTAGCCTACGGACCAGACGTGGTTAGTCAGTTTTTGTGACTTGGTGCTCTGAAGTCGGGACCGAGGAGTGACGTCACGTATGGGATTGACTATCCTCCTCAGCCAAAATGGTTATGGAGATGGCATTATTTGGTTCACCCATGGACAGGTATAGCTTGTAGCCCATTGAGACAATGCACAGTCAAAACGATTGGTAGGCAGGGCCGCCTTCCTCCGAACACGGCCATCGGAAAGGCCCTCTGCAGGCACATGGCCCCCACTCGAACACACCTCCGCTCTTCACAGCCTCGGCTCCGGTTTCGCTGCACTCTGTCTCTGCCACAGACAGCCAAAGAAGACTCATCTCCGTAGATGGAGGCGCCCGGTGGAGCGAGAGCTTCCAACAGATCAGAAGCGCTCCGTAAAAAATGCTAACCTAATTTAACTTTCTAAACTGTTGAAGACTGAGAAAGAAATGAAACAAAAAGTAACAGAAAATTAAAAGGCATCATCTAGCGCAATGCTAGTCACAAAAGGTGGGGAAAAAATGTGAGAAATATCAGAAAGGGTAAAAAAAGGAGTGGGAGCTGCGGGGTCAGGCAGCCATTGTGTGGCGCCATCACCATAGCGTACCAATACTACATTATTTAAAAACATCAAACAGAAAAGGTCACCCTGCTGTGATTCTGTATGAAAAGATTTAAGAATTTCTCACTTCTAAATAGTAATTTCTTAGGCAGGTTTACACACAGCTCTTTTCCCCACATATTTAATACTTATCTAGAATATGGTTATTTAGCACTTTAAAAAGCCTCCAGTTCCCTGTACTGTGAAATTTTATTTTTAGTTTTCAAAAGGGGTAAGGACAATGCTGCTAAGGACAAACAATGTCAGGGGGACATGTCCTCTATGTCCGGGGGACATGTCCTCTATGTCAGGTGATAAATGCACATTAACTGACATCCTGAAGCTAGTGCCGCTTTGCTGCTGCTGTGCCAATAATTACATTGTTAAGGACTATGGCTCTAGTATCACAGTCTGTATTTATCAAATGTGCATAGGCTGATCATAGACACCAGTCGATCCAAGTGATCGCCAATGACAAATTCCACACTTTCTACACCATTGCATTCTGCATGCTAAATCAGGTTAATCCATCCTATCATTCTGAACCTTGCAACAGATATAGCCTAGGTCTATCAGGCTCTGAACAATGTGATACATCTATCAGAATATAAACAAGCATTGCCTGTATAAGCATGGGACATTTTAAATAAAGAGTCTTTTTTATTGTGTGGCCTATTTTACAAATTAAAAATCTGGTGTGAACCAATCTCTGTTTTTGAGGTCACTGAGTGCTGTCAGCAGCAAAAAGAATGAGAAAATATCACACTGCGTAGACTGAATAGTGAATCGGCAGGTAACACTAACTTCCTAACACAGAAACTTACTTTTAGTTTCTTTTACCTATGCCCCATTCCATCAACGTTAGCAGCAGGATTGATATTTGGTCTGCGTTCTATGCAAATTTTCCTACAGACAGCATTCAGTGACTTTAGACAACAGAACTACAAATTAAATCACACTGGATTTCTCCTTTAAGCTTGCTTTACTGTTTTTCAGGGATTTCACATTCCTTTAAACTTCTGGACTATCTTTTCCGCTTCTGCTTTATCAGTTAAAGGATCGTTTAGGTGAGGAGGAATAGCATCACATGCACTAAGAGCCTCCAGTAGTTTCTCATGGGGAAATCTTAGAATTTTAGATTTTGTTAGGTGAAAATGCAGGGTCACATGATCCCACACATAAAATTGACTCCAGGCATCTTCTACATGAACATGTTTCTTGTATCTGTTTTCAATCAATCTAAACTTGTGTGTTTCAGAGATGGCCTGTGCGCGCCAGATGATCTCACCATCCCTGTAAGCACACACACCATCATCATTATCCCCCAGCACTGGGTAATCATCATAGTCATGGACATCAGGGCTGTGAATCAGCACAACATACATGACCTCCTGTTTGTAGACTACAGTCTCATAAACTCTAAGGATGGGGCTTTGTCCTCTACACAACTGTATGCTGTATGCCTGCAGAACATCAGCCAGGGAGAAAGAGAACCGGAAGTTTCCATAGCGAGACTCCTCCAAGAACTCCGGAGAGGTGGTAAAGTGGGCCAGGAAAGGCCTCTGTCTCTCTTTCTCTTCTGGACTGCGAATAGAGAAGAGTTTTTCCAGGTACCTCTCCTCTGCATTTGAGATCTCCTCGCCACCAATCTCAAGCCCCCAACACAGGACACCAGTTCTATCCCCTCCCTTAAACCCACCACTCTGCAGAATGCCACAAAGCCCTTTGAGATCAGTGGCATGACTTAGTGTGGACACATGGAACTCTACTGGCCAAGGGTAATGTGGAACTGGATATCTGCTGCTTTCATCTGGCTCCACGGTTTTATCAAAGTATGTGTTGCTGTAGTTACACTTTAGATCATTTATTGTGATGTGGATACATCTAACATAATCCTCATTGCACTGTCTGTCGTTTATTCTCCTTCTGAAGTCCACCTGCAGGGGAAAAATGAATGAAAGACCTACCTTGTTTTATTTGTCTCTTTTTCCCTTTACAACAACACTAAGGAGATAGATAGATAAAACTACTGAGCTTGCTAGATAAACAGCACACACTCCTTTCAAACACATCCCATAATCTAAATGATCACTGCTAACACATGCTTACTGGAGTTGGTTAAAAGATTTTCTGTTCTTTCTTATTGAGTGGTGTGTACTCTGCACCCAAAACTTCTGTTGGGATAACTGGTGGGATAACAAATGTGTCTATCTGTCCTTCACGACATTTAGTCACCAGAATTGATTCGAGGATGGTACCAAAACTAATTGCATCTAAACAGATACCTCAAATGGTTCCTCAGTGTTGCTTTTAATGAATTGTTATTCTATGTATATTTTATAGACAGATAGTAAACAAAAGAAGTGAGAAATGGACAGATGGCAATGCTCTGTTAGTATGCGCTGTACTTTCCTGAGACAGTAGCTTACCGTAACTAGCATTATAACCTTATTGAGTTGTAAGGGATGAGTTACTACCTGATGCAGATCCTCCATTTTTCACGTCCAACACTTTAGCCTAATGAAGCCTTTGGGTCCTCACACCTATAAGTGTGTGTGTATGTGTGTGTGTGTGTGCGTCAGTGTCTTAACTGCTAAAACAAATTCAACTTACTAAAAGGACTTTCCAGGGACTTTGGACTCGGCTGAGGTCACATGATGCTATATCTTTATTAAACTGTCCATATCAAGCTATAAACAAGTCAAGCAATGAGATATTTGTTAGAGTTGATGTTAAAGTTAAAGTTTACTGGCATTTAGCACTCTTTTAGACTCTTTTATGTAAAGTATCATGGACTTGTGGCAATATGGTGTTTGTGAATCGAATCCATGTCACCTGATTTTCAGTTGAGCAACATCATAACCACTGCTCCACCTCATCCGCATCAGTGGCTGTATAGCTGTGCACATTTTATTGCATTTAATAATTAAATATGTATTCATATAATTTATTCCATTACGCATACTCCCATACACATTCAGGGGGCTACACTATGAAGGAAGGTTACTAGCTAACCCAGATCACTTCAAATGAAACTGCTGATCTCCAAACAACATGTCACTTCAGAGACAACAGATTCTCAGTGCAGTGTTCTTTTGGTGATCAGTGATTACTCCCAAAGTTACCGGGGTTAACCAGTAATCTCACTTTTTGACTGCCACCATTGTTCTCTTGAGCAAGGCACTTAACCCTGATTTTCTTTAGGGGTGACTGGCTCTGTAAATATATAGTTATGAGACAAATAGGTATAGCGATCCTTGCCTCTTTCAAAATCCTTTTAGGAAATTCTAGAATCTTTCCCCTGGGCATGTGGAAGGCCAGGGTCACATGATCCCACACATAAGACACCATAGATTTGCACACGTTCACCTGGACTTGCTTCTTCTGTTTGTTCTCCAGCAGTGTAACTGTGTGTAATGCAGAGATGGCCTGAGCACGCCAGATTATATCACCATCCTGTATGCACACACACCCTTTACATGATTCCCCGGCTTTGGGTATCCATCATATTTATGCACATCCGGACTATGAATTAGCACAACATACATGGCCTCTTGAGGGTAAATTACAGTCTCATAAACTCTGAGTACAGGCATCTTTCCTCTGCGGAACTGTTGTCCATATGCCCGGAGATATCAGTAAACGAGAAAGAGAACTGAATGTTTCTATAGCGAGACCCCTCTCTGATTCAAGAGCGGTGGTGAATTTGAGCAGGAAAGGTCTTGTCTTTGTCTCTCTTTTGCACTGCGATCAGGAAAGAGTTTCTCCAGGTACCTCTGTGCAGGTATAAGAATGGCAACATTTGGTACAATGTAGACCAAATTTGTAAACTGGCAGCTAATGCTAACAGATGATTGCATGAGAAAATAAAACTTCCTTGCCAGCATCAGTTAGCATTGGCTGCCTTTGCTATTTGGTCTATGTTGTACCAAATTCTGTTGTTCTCATACCTACTCAGCACTCAGCAATGTGAAACACTAAGGTTATGGGTTTATTCACTCCAGAATAATCCCATTAAGTTAGTAGGGGCTAGCGTATAACCAGCTTCTTAAGGGATTCAGGTTATTCAATGCTCCTGGAGATAGCTGAGCCACACTGCAGAATCACGTGTCCATAAAACTGGGGTGCAGAGGCTCACCGCTACACTGATGATTGTAGGAGATGATAACCTGTCATCCATACAGGTCAACCTCTGATTTTTGAAAAATAATAATACATTTTAATTGTAAATGCCTTTTAAGACATAAAATAAAAATATCCAAAGTAGAGTATCATGGGATGTGTTAGTCCATAGGTAATGGCATGTCATATAACATGAAAAATGGTGGTCTTAAACAGTCTATCTGGGGAGCGTAGCATATAGTGTATATCATATACATCCTTTGAATTGAAATCATATCACACATGTATGGATCAAATGCCTGATAGAGATTCAGAGTTAAATAGAACTAAAATCAGTTATCTACTTCCAGTGATTATTACTCTCTTTTGCCCTCTCAGTCTGTTTGACTGCAGAAACTACCAACTGCTTTTAAAAAAATGAAATTGAAAATTAATTCTGAGTTTACACAGCAAAAAAGCTTTTCTCTACCCTGATTCAGCCCTCAGATCCAACTCTTAGGTCTGCTGAGGTCAGTCTCTCCCTGGGAATTCAAATGTAAGCAGTACTTTTAGGGATTCATAGATTGTTGGCTTAATAGGGACACCTTTATAAACACTTTATGAGCACATGGCCTCACAGCAAAGGCCAAAGTCTCTGCATTCACACACACAGACGTGAATGCAGAGTGTGTGTAATGAGAAGCGCTGTGTTGAGACATCTCATTATAGATAAACTGATGAGGAACCAAAGCATGCCAAATGAAAACTGTAACAGATCAGCACAGACAATCCAAAAGATCTTTAGGCTAATTT
This sequence comes from Tenualosa ilisha, assembly GCA_015244755.2. Taxonomy (NCBI): domain Eukaryota; kingdom Metazoa; phylum Chordata; class Actinopteri; order Clupeiformes; family Clupeidae; genus Tenualosa; species Tenualosa ilisha. Next base: position 1,863,023 of record PYXC01001219.1, read on the forward strand.
AGGTGATAATCTAAATGGAATTATCACCTAAATGAGAACCACTTTTATGGCTTTTTTATACGACTTCATGGCTGTGGGCTTGACTGTGATGTGACCACACAGGAAAGGCCAAAGTCCATTTCTTTGTCCCTTTAAGCTTTAAACAACTCTGTCACAAACACACCATCAGAAACAAACAAAGTGTGAGGACACAGTCTTCAGCTGTCTAAAGTGTTGGATTTAAAAAATGGAGGATCCTCTGCATCAGGTAGGCAGATTTATAGACACTTAGCATCTCAGACACAACAGGCTCTTCTACCACAAATAAAGGCACTGTTTGCTCCCGGGACGTTGGGGACATGTCCCTAACATTTTTTGTTCATATGTGCATTGTCCTCATCACTATAGCGAATAACTGAGAATAGTCACAGCACAGGAAATTGAAAGCTTGTCACTCAAAGCACCTACCAGATGAGTAAAACATTGTATTTGGAAATAAAGGTTGTGTGTAACGCTGCCTCCATCTGCTTCATAATTAAATGTATGTGATCATGTTAGTTAGTAAGTCTACAGACAATAACACCAGCTAACATTTACATCTATGTTGGAGACAGGATGCTAAGGACTAGATTACAGTAGTCCAGAGGGGCAGCCTGTCATCTACTGCAGAAATCAACATCACTGTCATTCATATTATATTATTTGAAACTGTAATGACTGGATGTGAATTAAACATTTAAAAGAAAGTCAGACTACTCACAAAATGCATAAAGGAATAAAAGATATAATGGCCCCAGTGATATTTTCATTCTACAGACATTCATATAAACTGGATTTATGATACGGCTGCTATGTATTGTGCACATAACCATTTATATCTGAGCCAATCAAATTCTAATTCACTGTACGGCTCTCTAATTTGTTTTTTTTATACTGTAATCAATGTTGATTAGATTTACAAAGACAAAGAGATTCGGCTGCGTAGCCTCAGAAAAGGCAAGATGCCCATATGATATAACCTGTTCTGCCCACCACTGCCAGGGTCTCCAGTGAGCTGCTGAGCCCCCTGAGGATGTGCTGAGCCCAACCTCGAATTAAAGATGACAAAATGCTGCAAAATGTTTTATACGGCACCCATAGGGATGATTGGGAACTGTAGCAAAACGTTTAAAAACATTTTGACCTCTGAACTTACTTACCTATTGTCTTTTGTACCATGTGATTCAGTCTTTGTGAGCACTGAGCACAGTCAGTGTGTGCTGTAGAGACAGTGCTATGCCACTGGGTGACACCAGAATTCACTGTGTTTAGAGCGCCATCTCCTGGCCAGAGTGTGATGCTCTAGTGCTTAATTTGCTGGGAGTTCTGTGCCCAGCATTCACATGCATCTCAGTCACCTGTGTGCAACTGCCACACTCTCAGTAGCACCACAGACCACCTCATGACAGCAGTGCGCCCCAGTGTCAGTGGGCTAATGTGTCCTTTAATTAACAGCATCCTGTTTACAATAATCATGTTTATGTTTCTGTTTATAGGTTCTCCGGAAACTCTGATCCAGCTTATCCAAATACAATGAAACACCACATTAAAAGCAAAAAGGACTCGGTTAAAAGTTCCATTTAATAAAAACATGCATTTAGGTAAAAATAGACACAAATAATTGTTAGTAATTTAGATACACAAAATCAGAGAGGTGGCTTTTTTATATCTTTATTCACTCTCACACTGTCTCGCTGACAGCGACAGTATGTTTTTAAGACAGTGATAATGTGTTGCTTTTTAAGACATCTTGTAAAAGGGGCTGAGGATTGATCAGCATTAAGTAGCACAAATATTGGATACTGAAGTTTTATTTTGAATGGCATTCAAGCCATACTCTCTTAGGGGCCTCAACTGACATAACACCAACGCAGTGGCAGTGCGTTGTGGTACTTGCAGTATTAACGGTGCATGCAAAATACCAACAGGACAGTTCTGATAGACGTTAGATGTTATCTGGGGGGCCAAATAGAATTACATCGCCGGCCGGATTTGGCCCTTGGGCCTTGAGTTTGACAGGTGTGATCTGAAATAGTAAGTGCATAGATGAAGGGGGCACCATAGTGGTCCCTGAGCCCTGAGGATGTTGATGTTCACATTAAGACTCCATCTGGAACAGTGAACATAAACTAGATGTACTGCATATTGTTTTATAAAATGACTGTGCATATGCCCACCTGAGTTGTTCTGTTAGACATAAACCTCCACAGTGATACCCTGGTTCCATGCCGACAAAAATCTGTGGAATTTAACATGGCTTTGTTGAATAATCGCTGCTTTCAAACTCTGTAGACCACAGTCTGAGATGCAGATGGTTTTGCACCCATACTTTTATCATCTTTTCCTGCTTGCCACTTGTGGTCACCTGCTAATGGGTGAACTTTGATTTTTGCTAATCAGGAGCCACGCAGGATACTAACCTCTGCGGCAGCTTGCCATGCTCATCATGTTCTCTCAGAGTGTGCCTTGTGCACTGACCAGTCTGATGCATGTGAGAGGCCCTCTCTAATACACCTATACTAACACAAAAGACAGGCCTCATCTCAGACTCTGGTTATTCAAGTGTAAGACAAATTTCTGCCACACCATAAACAGGTTTTTCTTCAGGAACTATTTTTAGTTGTCAGTCACATGGAATTACTGGTGTTCTATTTCCCGTGAAAAAGTGTTGACAACACAGGTTAGAAATGTCAGATGTTCATCTTATTTGATGTACATATAGGCTAGACCATTAGAGATGCTTGGAGCTATATTGCCTTTAAGCAGAGATTAGAACCTGGAGCATTCTGTCCTGTTCCCCAGTACCCTTAGTTTGTATCCTTCTGTCTCCTCCTACTTCCTGTCTTTGTCTACTTCCTGGTCATGTTCTCTGTTGTTTATCCCTGCCATATGTTTCCAAGCCCAACCCCTCACCTGTACCCAGTCTCGTCAGTCCCTGCCATGTTCCACCTGTTCCTTGTTCCCTCATTTAGCCCTCTGTATTTAAATCCTCATGTTTCCTCAGTGCCCTGTAGATTGTTGGTCATGCTGTATTGTGTGTGTCCCTGCCTGTATTGTGTTCGTAAGTAAAAGCCTTTGTTCTCGAAATTCTGTGTGCATTTAAGCCCTACCTTCAGAGCATTAAAGAACCATTTCCAATGGGATTTTTCATAGTTTTTTTTTTTTTTTTAATGAATAATGCATTCATTTTAAATACTTATTTTTTAACACCAACTGTCCCTCAGGCTTTAATTCATCCTCCTGTTCACAGACAAATACAAAGGCATCCACAACTGCAGTTTTGAAATATTATAGATAGCTATGCTGTGTACATGTCTTTAGTGTTCCTATGGAATATTCCAAAACACACACCCCTTACTCACACAGACCCCATTCACACAGAAAAGTACACATCAACACCATCAGTCACATATACACACAGCCACACTACTTTCAGCGCTTGTATTTACATTGTATCCTATTGTATTTTGAGACCTGTTGTGGTAAATATTTGTTAAGGAGATTTGCCAAAAGACATGTGATACAAAATATGACACAATATTAGTTATGTTACATGTAAGTCTTTCTAGAGTGTAGTAACTGTGTGGCACAGAGAGGCCAGAGCTGTTGTATGAATGTATGTGAGATAGAAAGGAGTGTTGACCTGGGCTAGGAAATCACATATTCCTCCTTGAGTGAGTGAGGATGAATGCTGGGCAGGATAAGGACCAGATGTGGGCACGTGCCAGTTGGTGTCAGAATTGTGGGCTGTGCGATAGGCTGGGAACACACAGTTCCATATGTGGACAAAAATGCTGGGAAAAGAGGACCTGAGCTGTTAAAACAGCAGCAAGAGGGGAAAGTGTGGGTTGTGGGAGCAACTGGCAATCAGCTACGAGTGCTATTGAAAAGAAAAATGGTTCATGGGGAGCAGGAACAGTTGGGGACTACACTGTCAAAAAGAAAAAGTAAAGCTTACTTTAAAAATTGGTGGAAACCGTTGCCTCAAACGACTTAAGGAAAGACAATGTGGTGGAACTTGACCAAAATCCACTGCCCGCACTGCTGTTTAAATCCAATGGGTGCTCCTCAGAAATAATTCAACATCAACACATAGATGTTGGTTGTTGACAAGGACTTTTTATTTGACAGTGCCAGCACAGAATATGAGTGGGCAATCGCAACCCCATACACTCAATGCACGAGGAGAGTGACAACCACTGTAAGATGCTACCCTTGTTCCACAATGAGTTGATCAGGTCTGAAGTGTTCTCTCTAATCCTTCTCTCTTATGCAAGCTCAGAGTCCAAGAGGCCTCCTACTTCTCCTATGTCATGGTGATGTTGACTGGCCAATCAGAAGGTATTTGCTCTGGGCAGTTACAGACACTCTTTTTAACCAATCAGAGACCTCTGGTCTATTTCATCTTAGTGGTCTATTTCATGTTAATGGTCTATTTATTAAAAATATCAATAATAGTTCCTTAGGGATTTTGCAGTGCTTTTCACTGTTCATAATTTCTGGTAAATGTCATCAGTCTTGCAATTGTCTTCCTCATATTTTTGTCATACTTAATCACAGGTTATTTCCAACAAACTTTCATTTCATAAAACATTTCTGTTAAATATCATAATTTCAGTCTCAAGTGATTTACAGATTGTCATGCAGTTTTTTCTCTCTCTCTCTTGCTGACAGGTCCTGGTGATTTTCATGTCTATGTGTGCAGCAGATCTGTGACTTCCTGTTTGTCTGTGTGTGTGTGTGTGTGTATGTGTGTATGCGTGTGTGTGTGTGTATGTGTGCGTGTATGTGTGTTTGTGTGTGTGTGTGTGTGTGTGTGTGTGTGTTGCTTAACTTTTCCTCTCTCTTTCTTTCTGGCCAGCTATCTCCCATTGTAACAACATTTTCTATTCTAAGGAGCTATTTTTAGCTGTTGGCCATAACTGGTTTAAGAACTGGAATGTATTGAGAAAAGGAAAAACAACAAACTTTTCATTGGGTGCACAAGACGCAAGTTTGCATAGGCTCAGTGAGTCATTCTATAATTCTACACCTTGTATGTGGAAGACGGGGAAGAAGTAAAAGAAGAAGTATCTGTGTGCACTTGTCATGTGCACACAACTCTTCATTGGCTGTGCAAGATAGATGCTTCTATACCCTATATAGACTATAGGCAACGCCTATGCATGTTCCTCTTTACCCATGACTGCCCTGAAAGTGTAAGAAGAGAGAACGCATTAAGAAGGAAAAGAAGGTAATTTTTGAAGTGATCGCCATTGTACACCTACTATTTGGAAGACACAGAAGTTCTCTAGACATTCTTGTTGCAAACTTGGTGAGTAGAAACTCATCTGGAGAGAAAAAAAAACTTTGATCAGTTAGCCTATTTGCTAATCCCGAGCCATCCTGATGTATGGGTTGGTTAATTTTTGGTAGGGCCTATACAACATTTAGGGGTACGTAAGGGTACTGAATTCAATTCTGCTGTAGGCTAGGATCAGAAATACCCCATCATTCTTCAAAATTCAGAAATAACTGACAATGCATCACAGGTGAATAAGGGGAAAAGATCAACTAATAGGCTGTATGAGGGTAAAATTACTTCCCTTGAGAAAAAATTACACAAGATATGTGAAATGTTACATTTTTATATGTAGATTGGGTGTTATATCATTATTTTTGTGCTAATTTGCATAAGATAGATTTCAGATGTAGAAATCTGAACATTGCATAAAGTCAGGTTAAAATTCTTGCTACAAACGTCTTATTTAAAATCTTATTAAGCCAGGGAAGTTTCTTGGAGATATGTGATACTTTCAACCCTAATAACCTGTAATGCATTGCCTGTAGAGGCCTATGGTAGGCTAATTAGGAGGCTTAAAACTCATTTTTGGGGCTGGCATACAGCGGTTTTGAATTCAGCACTCCTGAATACCACTTCTAAATGTTGTATGCCAAATGAACATGATTTGCCTTCAGGACCCCTCCTGAGTCCTGGCGTCCTCAGGACACTGTATCTATGGCTCCTCTGGCCCTCACCTGGGGCAAGTTTATGTGCCATCTAATTAAGGTAAAAGCAAAACACACTAAGATACACAAGATGGCAGCAAAACACACCTAAATGTGCAACCGGTGGTCACATGACAACTACTGTCATTGTACAGTACCCTGAATATTTGTATGGTTGAAACTTGTTTATTCATGTTTAGAAACAGTTGTAGCATGATATGGCACACAGTTTTCACAATTACTATCAATAATAATGAATCAGAAGGTTATACATGTCCTCTTTGGGACTTACATACACCTAACATAGGGCAAAAAACACAAACACGAAAACACATTGACACACCAATGAAACACACACACACACACACACACATACAGTTGACTGCTTGGATGACAACATACAAAGCCTCTTCATACTATTAGCACTAATTGATAAATGTTAAGAGGAAAGTGAATGCATGGACTCTACATAATTCATGTAGGGTTGCCAAGTTTCATAGAGTTTCTAAACAGAGCCTTGAAGGGTAAATGTTAGTTTTCCCAGTTTAAGATGCTGCTTATTATCATTTTTCAATACAGTGTATGTGGGAGCCTGTACTTGTTTCCAGTTCAGTAGAATTAATCTGTGTGCCAAGAGAAGTACGAACCTCACCATAGTCACTGCGCATTCTTTAGAGGACTGTCTTCACATAATGCCTCAAATACTTAATATTTGGACTAGGTCTAACATTGATACCAGACTCATCAGATCCTAATAATTAACAAATAAGGCGTCTTTAGTGGAATTGGATTTGGTAAAGGAAGAATGTATGTCTAACTGAACCAGCTGATGTCATCTGAAGACATGGAAATGGGAGGACATCATGTGGAATTGTGTTGTGCCTGTACGTTCATTTAGAAAGATAATGACCATTGTCTTACAAGAGGAACTCTGTATAAGAAGGGGCCTTTTCCCTGCAGAGAACTTTGGATTTGTCAGCTGGACCTTTTTGTCCCTGGCCATGATTGCTAATGATGGGAACTGAGAGATGGGAGTGGAGTAGAATAAAGAATCGAATGCATTAGTTCACTATTGTATCCCTCTGACATCATCAATTCTTCTTATCAGTGCCAACGTGTTTTTCAGACCATTGTCAATGGATCTTTCAGATACAAAATTAAAATGGCTAACACAGCTCTACATGGTTTTCCTCATTCTAATGAGCTGCTATTGTCACCTTAGTAGAAAAGGCTGTATTATAGGCCTATGTGCTGATACTGAAAACCTGTGTAGAACACCTTCTGAACAGTAAGGAACTGATAGAAGAATTGATAAAGAATTGGACCGATAAGCAGAATCGACAATGGCATTGATATTGATAAAATCCTATCAATTCCCACTCATAATGATTCCCATATCTGATGTCAGACGAGACTGTAATCTACAAACAGGAGGTCATGTATGTTGTGCTGATTCACAGCCCTGATGTCCATGACTATGATGATTACCCAGTGCTGGGGGATAATGATGATAGTGTGTGTGCTTACAGGCATGGTGAGATCATCTGGCGCGCTCAGGCCACCTCTGGGAGATTTAGCTGCGCTGTGAACAGACAGGAGAATCAAGTTGAGGAAAGTCATGTGATTAAAGTGTGGGATCATGTGACCCTGGCTCTTCACCTGCCGCCAGGTAAAATTCTGGAGGACAGGGCTCAGGGCTGTTGGAGGACAGGGCTCAACCCATTTTTATAATTGCCCACCTCTTCCCCAGAGTCACAGCGTGAACTATAGCCACCCAGTTATTGCCGCAGCCTCTAATGATTACCAACCTCCTCCCAGCAATCATGGGTACAACAGCTCATGTCATGGAGGCCGTGGAGGATGAAGGCCCGTTAAAGCCCGCTTTAACAATCGCCAACCTCGTCTGGGGAGCTTCAAACCCCAAATGCAGTATACACATGGGGGATATGTCCCTACAACCTTTCCTAACCCCCAGCCTAGTCCTCATAATCAGGGGGGCTTAAACGCCCTGCTATACCCTCATCAAATGCAAGCAGAGGACCAAGGCCCAACAAACCACACTCCCCAGCCTCAATGTCAGAATTCTTGGGGCTACCGTTACTAGTACAGGCTTAGGTCATGATCGGGGGGTTCCTCACCATAGTCACTGCGACACTTAGAGAGTGATAGTGATGAGAAAGACTTCCCAGATGACAGGGCTGACCAGACCAACGCAGACACAGAGATAGCAGATGATCGTGTAGAACAAACACAAAACCAAGTAACAGACAGCAGACAGCAAGAGGGAAAGTGGAATGGAAGAAATATCTGTGGAAAAAAAAAAGCTTTGAACCTCCAGCTGTTGAATTGTGAATGTGTTGATGAAGCTTTAGACATTACAAGTGAAGACAGGTTGGAGTGGACGCCATATATGTATTTCAAACAGTTTGTTACTGATGAAATGCTTTAGGAATTCGCAAAACAGACAAGTGTGGAACACCTAAAAGACAGAGAATCCACTACCTCGGTACAGTGCGAATGAACAGGATAAAAGACTACAACTTAACAGATGAAAAAGAGCTAAAGAAAAGAGGAAGAGGGTCAACAGATTTCAGAGTAAATCAACACATCATCATTGTCAGATGGTGTGACAACAAAGCTGTGAACCTACTGCCTTCATTTGTAGGTATTGAACCGATGGGAACGGTGAAACGCTGGGACAGAAAATCAAGGCCAAATCCCAGAGTGCCTTCTGATGTGAGGAAAGATGGCATGGATCATTTCCCATCATGGCAAACTCATCAGAGATGCAAGCACTGCACTGGGAATCATTTCACACACGTGTACTGAGGGAAATGTAATGCACATCTGTGCTTGAACAAGGACTGAAACTGTTGTCTTGCCTACCACATGGCAAAATAAAAAGCATATTGTCCACACATTTAAAAACAATCATAAAAGGAAATGTTCAGAAAAGTTTCTGAGTTCTAAATGCATCAAAGAGAATTTTGTTTGTTCCTAAAATAAACATGGATGGGTTCTATAAAATGGCCACGAAGGCCCAACGTATCAAATATGATACATTTTTTATTTATAAAATGGTCAAAATTATCAATTTTTTTTTTTACATTTTGTTTAAAGGTCCAATAAAGAGTAAAATATCAAAGAATCAGAATTTTCTGTCTATTATTTCATGTGTCAGGCTTTATAGGGGAAAGTAATCTTGTTTTGTTGTCTTTTTAATTTATATTTGGACGTTTACGTTCTATATTTACATACTGTCTTAGATGCTCATGTGAATATAATGTTGTTTTGTCTGCTCCCCAGTAGGGGGTGGTTTAGTGCCAAATGTCATTGAGAGGTGTTACTGTAGCAGCGGATGCAAAGCTATCTGATGTATTTGCATTTTCATGATTAGATCAACTTTATTGTCATTACACTTGTATGAACACAGACTAACAAAATAGAGTTTTGCATCTAATCAGAAGTGCAAATAGCGGAAAGTGCAATATGTACAGTATGTGCAGTAGGTACAGTTAATAGCAGTTATGTACTGATAAGGGCAGTGTAAAAGGTTTGAATAGATATGTGCAGATTATATACAAATAAATTATGGTGGGAATATGTGCAGATTATGTACAAATAAATTATGGGAGCAGTTAGGGTAGATGTAAGATAGGGTAGTGTGAAAGATAGGGTGGTGTAAAAGATGGGTATAAATTAGTATTGATTTACAAAAGAGCAATGTGCAGATGAAGTATCCATTATGCCATGGCGTGGTGTGAAGAGGAAGGGAGGGTTCAACTGGCAACAGAGTTCTCAGCTCTGAAGACTCCGGATGCATTCATTGGCCAGTGTTGGGCAAGCTACTCAGGAAATGTAGTTAACTAAGCTACCAGTTACCAGTTACTCCACATCAGATGAAGCTTCACTACACTAAAGCTATCTGAAGACAAAAAATGGCAGAAGTAGTTTACTACATGCAAAGCTGCTTTATAGTTTACAAAAAGGCCTATAAATATGTGAAACCTTCTATTCTATTAGTGACCAAACAAACAGGTCTCTCCAATAGACATGCAGTAACCAACTAGTACTAAGTAATTGTACTGTCATAAAGGTAAAAAGTTTTTAAACAATAACCTTTGGGTGTTATTTCCACATTCCATGCCAAAAGGTCAAATGCCATATTAGTGTGTGTGTGTGTGGTGTGTGTGTGTGTGTGTGTGTGTGTGGTGTGTGCTTTATTGGGTTCTGTAAAAACGCTTGGTTTTCCTATGGTTATACAGCTTACAGCATTTTACAACACAGTTTTTTTGAGTATATAATGCTTTCTTATATGATTTTACTATTTACATTTACTATACTGTGCACAGCCAAGTGTTGGTAAATAGTCATTTTTGTACACAGAACATACAGGCTTAAAAATGACAACTTCCTGTCATGTGGTTTCTGTGTGTTTGAGTGTGTGTGTGTGTGTTAGAGAGGCACACCCTAGAAGAGAGACTCAAAAACTGTCAAAAGATGGCTACTGAAACTGAAAGAGAAGAGAATAAACAATGAAAAACCAAAACTGGCACTTCATGTGTTATTGCTGTCTCAAGGGAATAGAATCCAACATCGAGTGAATGACAGGGGCCACGCAGAGAATTATCAAAGGGATTCATTTGACCACAGATGATCTGAAGAGGATCCACCACAACAAGCACACTGTTAAAAATTTGTCTGGACCCAATGAAAGAAGTGAGGACATTCTCACAGCAGAAAGGAGAAGCAAGTTTTTGTGGAAGGTGTATTTTAACATACACCTCTTTTGCTCAAGCTCACCAAGACTTGTCAGTACCAAAGACATGAGAATTTTTGGTCCAACCTACATGGTCTCCTCATACAGAGAGTTAGCAAAATCAGCTAGCCTCTGGAGGCAAAATTTAAACTGTTTTTGATCTTAACAAGTTCAAAATGAAACCCCAAAGCTATGCAACATTACCTGGCATATGAACAAAAATGTGGTTTCTCAAAGCAGCAACACACCTCTCACAGAAACAGACCTGTTCCACCTCTTAATAGGTTATCATTATTACACAAATATTGGTCAATAACCTTCATCATCCCCGTTTACCATTCATACCGCTATTATTATACAAACATTGGTCAATAACCTTCATCGTCGACCATGTCTTTCTTAAACATCTGATCATGTTGCAGCCCAATAACTAGTTATTATTATGATTGTGATTATTATTACTACTACTACTATTATTATTATAATTAGTAGTAGTAGTAGTAGTACGTATTTGTATAGAGCTTTTGTGTAGGAACTGCAGCTCAAAGACCACAATAGTAGAGTCAATATTTACAATAGACAAACAGAAAGGAGAACAGGCCAGAAAAGTAGACATAAGAACCTGTGGTACCATGGTAAACAGTGAGTGGGATGCCAGCAATGTGTTTACAACAGATTAATACAGTGACAAGCAAACAGAAAGGACAAACAACAAAAGTAACAGTAGTGCCTTTACTGCAGATGAACGCAGTGACAAGGAAAACGGTCAGAAAAGGGATAGGGTTACTCGTACACAGTAGTCGGCATTTGTTGATGAAGGCTTTATTCAGTTTTGAGAGCTCTGCAAGCCTTCCATTGATGAACATTGCATGACATTCGCCAAAGCTGAAGCTGAAAAGGAAGGAACATTATATAACGTACATTTAGTCATTCATTCACTGGTCACTGGTCATTGATTGTAAATTTACAAATATGATCAAGTTGTTTCATTGTGGTCCTTGACAATGAGCATGTTTACATGCGCCGCTTTAAGCCGATTATAGGGCAAATCAAAATACCCCAAGTATCTACGCCATCCGATCGAATTCAGCTCCATCGGATTGAAATTTCAGTCAGATTTAGAAAGGTGGTATACAAATTTTGATAAACCGATCCATAGGCATGTTCATGCAATCAGATTTTCCTGTTTGTGCATGTTTAAGGATAAGTGCATGGTGAGGAAAATAAAAGCGCAAATAGCTTAAAAGTACTAGCACCACCACAAACTTATAGAGATCGCAGACGAGTTTGTATTTTTGCTTATCTTACCATACAAACCTAGCTAGCATGCTAGAAAGTGAAACACACACTTCCAACTGGCTGCTTCCTTGCTAACGCTAAATTTAGCTAACCAAATGGGTGAAAGTGAACGTATTTGTGGTGATAATGTAGGCTGTTGTCTCATAATCTTAATGGAGCACAATACAGACCTTGTATATCAAGTTCAGCAAGTTGCTTTGTTGCAAAGTAAATTTTTGAACATCTTTTAACCCCCGACTGGCAGTAGGACTGAACGGTTCAAGTGGAATATTAAATCAGACTAACTTCAGTCTGATCAGGGAAAATGTAAAGATACTGTATGAGTGGCTGAAAGATGATATAAAAGTTAGTGGCTATACCTCTGAGATAGGGAACCATTCAGTCAGAAGATTTATTACCACTTTGTGCCTTGCCTAACAACACCCCTTAACTGTTCTGAAATCAGTGGGACCCCAGCCTCATAGGGCTAATTGTTTTCTAATCCAGTTATAGACTCTAAGATTATTACAACAGGATCCTATATGGTGCAGGATGAGAGGGAGATCCACTGATCTCAAAAGAAGCAAGGTTGGTTGATGACAAAGACTTGGTCATGTCAGCACAGAGTATGCATAGCTACACAGTACACCATGGCTACAAAGTACATCTAATGTATGAACAGAGTGAAACCCAGTGCAAGATACTGCCCTCGTTCCCCAGATGAGAGTTGATCAAGTCTGCAGCGCTCTTTCCCGTCCCTCGGCTTTTACACAGGTTCAGATCCCAACAGGCCTCCTACTTTCCTTATATCATGGTGATGTTTACTGGCCAATCAGAATTAAGATGTCTGCTCTGGGCGTTTACGCAAACACCCTCAGACGATATAGTGTTTCATTTGTCCAGCAGATATATTTTGACAGAATATGCAGTGGGGTGGGTCATGTTTCCTGTACTGCCTTTTAGATGTGTGTGTGTGTATGTGTGTGTGTGTGTATGTGAGCACTGGACACATCCTGCTTTGAATACTGCTTTGACTTCACATCAGACACATTCTACTTTGAATACTATGGATTTCACTCCAGACACATTCTGGTTTGAAGACCCGTAGAGTTTAACAGCTGTGATAATAGAGTTTTGACAGAAGATGGCCACTCAACTTAGAACCAAGGCAAGAAAACTAATTTTATACCACAACTACAGTTAAATGATTGATAATTTTATAATAATAATAATTGTATAATTAAATTGTATAATTGATTAATTATTAATTAAAACTAGTGTAACACACGTGTGTAGACAGGCCCATGTGAAATCTGTGTTGTGAAATGATTAGGTGAACTGAAACTTCAGAGGCTACAGAGGCCATGTCTGTGTGATGGCGCTGAGAGTTGGAACTGCAGAAGGCAACTTTGATCGGCTCAGTAGTTTTAGTATATTTTGTCCAAAAACCACTAAACTTGGCAGTGCACTAATGCATGCCGTTTGCAAGACTCAACAACTCTGACTCATAGCGCCATAATCAACTGCATGATGTAAAGTAAAGCAAGGCTTAAAGGAGAGCTTGATGAAGAATGAGACAGCGGCCTCAGGCACAAGTCTGTTTGACGTGCACTGAGCTGTCCTGTCAGCTGAAATCAAGGTTGCCCTCCCAACTTGAGGTAAAATTAGATTGGGTTCCCTGAAATTCATTTGAAAATGAAATCTTGTGACCGTTGGACAAATACTTTTAGTTTTGCTTGCCATGCAAATATCACTTGACACGTAGCCAGTTCATATTCTACCTGCCAGTGCTACTGCTGCCACCAGCTGGCTTTAGGCTGGCAGGAATAGAGCATGACACACCATCTCAACAAAAGCATTTTATTAAACTGTATCATTTCAGAAATGTACACAAATATACACACATGCATGCAAATATATGCATGCAAGTACACGTGCACACACACACACACACATACATACACAAAATCATTTTGGCTCAAGTAGCTTACTGGGGGAAAAGCATTCAAAACTCTACTGTTCTCTGTCTATGTTCTTTCCTCTTTGTTTGTTTTTTTTACTGTGTAGGAGAAACAGGTGTTATTTCAAATGCTGCTTTTAAAGAATTGTTAAATCTTTTCCTTTTCTCTCTTTTCACTGGCTTGATGAAAACATATTGCAAATGCACGTTACAAATACATAATAATGTTAATTATTATTATCAGGGTGCGATTTGTAGGGGGGATGGGGGAGATCATTCCCCCCACTTGTTTTTACCGCTGCTGAATGAATTTTATCCTCGGGGGAAAAAAACGATTGAAATTGAAATCAGGTTGTGACAGTTTCTTACACAGCTATAATCTACATTGTTGGTAGCCTACTAACTTTCAACCTGACCCGAACTGTCGGTAATCTCGTTGTTCGCGAACGTCCCCTTGCACATGAATCCATTGTTTCCACAATCTACGCGGAACTAATAAAAAACGAGGGAAAATTTTCATCGCTGTTATTGGGCCAGACGTGTGTTCGTTCCCTGCGCAGAGGTTCGCAGAGATGTGGATAAAAGAAGGACGACACGCTGCAGATGACGCGCCAACAGGAAAACCGAAAAGGCCACATGAAATCCGACATCAGAGCAAACTGTTTATTTAATTTTATAATTAGTTAGCCTACTTTGACGTAACATGTGAAATCATATTTTAAGACATGTGAAATCATTATTGTTACGTTTTACAGACCGATCCCATTAGGCTAATGTTCCTCTGCCAATCCTCTGACATGTTCGCGTGATCGGACCTTATCCATGGTTCTGAAGCCCAAATAAGCCATCACATCGTGGCCGGCACAGAAAATGAAATGTTTCATGTCTTAAGTTTGCATTGAAGATGAATGCTCATCTGTTCATAATTTTGGCACATAGGGTCTGCCATTAACCTAAAAAAGAATTAAACCTGTTGATTGCTTATTTTTTCATGATTAAAAAACAACAAAAAAATACCCCCCCCCCCTGTTTTTTTGACAAATCGCACCCTGATTATTATGATAATCATGATGATGATGACAATGACGACGACGACGACGACGATGATGATGATGATGATGATGATGACTATTATTGTTATTATTATTATTATTATTATTATTACATTTGATAGGTAATCAGGATTATGACACAAATTCACAAGAACCTGGGGCTGTTTTCCTGGAATGTCAAGGGAGTGAACAACAACACCAAAGCTCAAAAGGTAGTAACACATCTATAACACCTCAAAGGAGATATCATGTTCCTACAAGAAACACATATTCACACATCTAATATCTGTGAAGAGGACTTGGGTGGGCCATTGGTCTCATTTGTGGTCTTACAAAAGAGCAAAAGGGGTTGCAGTATTAAACCTAATGGTCGTTAATTGACTAACTGATCTGATTGTGTCAGCCAGGTTGCAAAATATTCTAGTGGGTCTGGCCTGTATACACTCCGACCAGAGATGTTGATAAATTTATTTAGTAAATTTCTTCTCTAAAATCCACCATGCTGATAACCACCACATTATTTTTGGAGGAGCTTTTAACCTAGTCCTGGATCTGGATACAAAACTTAACCTCTTAACCTCCTCTGCCTATTTATTATTACTATTACTCTTATGTGTATATAATTTGCTCTTTAACTGTACATACTGCATATACTGTATATACTGCACTTGCTGCTCTTTGCACTTCTGATTAGATGCCAAACTGCATTTCGTTACCTGTATTTATACATGTGTAATGACAATAAAGTTGAATCTAATCTAATCTAATCTAAGCCTCTCTCACTGTCCACCATCGCCTATCTATCCCAGTCTAGTTTATCCCAGAGAACCTTAGTGACTCCATATTGCACAGTGAATCTTTTACTGAATGTATTGATGTATATCTGTGCTGTTTCTACCATGCTTTTAAATAATGCTCACAGAAAAAGGGAAGACATGAGAACTTTTTACCCTGTGGAGTCCATCAGCCCATATCGCTGCCTTTTGAGGCTGCTGAGTGTTGTCGAAAGGTAGGCTAAGAATGACAACATTGATAAAACGTAAAACAAACAAATTTGAGGACTGCCAGCTGCCACCTTATTAGGTAATATTGGCTGCCATTTTGCTATTTGGTCTACATTGTACCAAATTCTGTCATTCTCATACCTACCGACAGTACTGGGCCAGGGACGCATTATGAGTCCATGGGCCCCTGGGCCAGACGACGAGAAATATGATGGAGTGGCCCTATTAAGACATATTACATAATATAACGAATGTTGTATGGCTTCAGGGCCCCAATAGGATATCGGGATGCACAATGTTGTAAAAACAACATTGAAATGGTAGTGTGGAGGCTTGGGCTTCAGGGCTCCCTTGGCCCTTGGGCCCGATAGACCCGTGCAGTAATCCATCCTTGCACTTGGTAACATGAAACAACAGAGCTATGGGTTGATTCACTCCAGATAATCCAGATAATTTAAGAGAGGGTAGGCTGGAGCAGGAGCAGAAGCAAGGAGGGCAGGGTAAGAAGAGAGAAAGAGTGAGCCAGATGACAGGTGTTAGGGCGTGCTATACAGCCAGCAATGCAGAGTAAGAAGTAAGGGATAACGACCGACGAGGTGTGCTTGTATATGGAAATAATGAACAAGGCGGAGACAAACAACTTCACAACGTCGAAGGCGGAGTTCATTCATTTCGTATAGTAGCACACATCGAAGGCCGTTATCCCACTTATCACCCAGTTGCAACTCATAGGAGTAAGGAAAGACATTAACTTAAAACACAAAGCTTGTAGCTCAGTTATGAAGAAACCTGTTCAGCTGCTGTGCTACTTTCTTTTCACTGTTTTGTGGTTATAGCCAAAGATTCTAGAGCGCTCCACTCTAGAACCTTTGGTTAGAACTAATAACAGCTGATTCCATTGTTACTGAGAAGTTCAACTGCTATTTACTATGGTTGTTATAGTTACCATTCAAAAGAGCATTGATATAGAAAGGTAGACTTTTTCACCCGATCTGCTTTATAGGTGTGCATTATACACAATTAACACACACCCTGCCAGCCAATCAGAAATGGAGTTTTGTTATTTATCTCCAGGTGATAAATAATTTTAATACATGATTGAATCCATTAGAAAGGAGCAAAGACAAACTGAATAACAATGAAGGGTGTTCTTGTCCTTTTTTTGCAGGAGATTCGATTGAGATGGAACAGGAGGAAGTATGTGGAACGCTATGTTCCTGGGCACATCAGTATAGATGATCTAAAAAGGATCTACAGGAACCAATCCTCGCTGGCTTGGAGGAACACATACCTTGATAAATCTGTGGAGCCAGCTAAAACCTGGAGGTATTCAGTAGTACCACGTTACCCTCAGCCAGTAGAGTTCCGTGTGTCCAGAATAAGTCATGTGACTGATCTCACAGGGCTCTCTGGCATTCTGAAATCTGGTTTTGGAGGATTGACGAGTGGCTCCCTGTGTTGGGAGCTTGTGATTGGTTCAGAGGAGATTTCTAAAGCAGAACAGAGGTACCTGGAGAAACTCTTCCCTCATCGCAATCGAGAACAGCAGAGAACACAGAGGCCTTTCCTGCACAAATTCACCACTTCTCCTAAATTCAGAGACGAGTCTCGCTATGGAAACTTCCGCTTCTCTTTCTCCCTGGCTAATGTTCTGCAGGCATACAGCACACAGTTGTGTGGAGGACAAAGCCCCGTCCTTAGAGTTTATGAGACTGTAATCTACAAACAGGAGGTCATGTATGTTGTGCTGATTCACAGCCCTGATGTCCATGGCTATGATGATTACCCAGTGCTGGGGGATAATGATGATGGTGTGTGTGCTTACAGGGATGGTGAGATCATCTGGCGTGCTCAGGCCATCTCTGAAACACACAGGTTTAGATTGATTGAAAACAGATACAAGAAACAAGTTCATGTGGAAGATGCCTGGAGTCAGTTTTATGTGTGGGATCATGTGACCCTGGTCTTTCACAGATCTAAAGGTGAAAGCCTCACATGGCCTGGAGCGGAGCTACTGGAGGCTCTCACTGCATGTGATACAGGAAACATAGTTTTAAACAAGGCAATAACTGACAAAGCCTCAGCCAGGGACATAGTTTGGCATCTCAGACACAACAGGCTCTTCTACCACAAATAAAGGCACTGTTTGCTCCCGGGACGTTGGGGACATGTCCCTAACATTTTTTGTTCATATGTGCATTGTCCTCATCACTATAGCGAATAACTGAGAACAGTCACAGCACAGGAAATTGAAAGCTTGTCACTCAAAGCACCTACCAGGTGAGTAAAACATTGTATTTGGAAATAAAGGTTGTGTGTAACGCTGCCTCCATCTGCATCATAATTAAATGTATGTGATCATGTTAGTTAGTAAGTCTACAGACAATAACACCAGTTAACAGTTACATCTATGTTGGAGACAGGATGCTTAGGACTAGATTACAGTAGTCCAGAGGGGCAGCCTGTCATCTACTGCAGAAATCAACATCACTGTCATTCATGTGCATCATATTATACTATTTGAAACTGTAATGACTGGATGTGAATTGAACATTTAAAAGAAAGTCAAACTACTCACAAAATGCATAAAGGAATAAAAGATATAATGGCCCCGGTGATATTTTTATTCTACAGACAGACATTCATATTGACTGCATTTGTAACAGACAGAGCTGATGTCCGACTAGACCACCCAACTGAAGAGCTGGGCACTCTCAGTTGTACACACAGGTTCTCTGAATTTGGTGGGAGCAACAGAACAGAGTCACCAAACAACAATCGCATAAAAAACAAGTATATTTATTGAGCACAAATATTTTAAGAATCCAAAGTAAAAATCAGTCCTTGCGGGTCCTGGCACACACTTAGGAAGTCCATGCAGATCCCAGTCCTATAGGCCAGTCAACAGTCCGACAACACTCAACAGCTTTCCCAGGCCGATATCCCCTTGTAGGCACACCTGCAGCTTCCACAAACATTCTCACAACACGCACACAATACACAAGAGGGACCACCCTCAAACTGGGAGCAGAACTCTGCTGCCTGGAACAATCAAACAGACGTCCGTGGTGTAGGTGGGGAGACGAACCAGGTGAACAAGCCCCAGACAACCAGCGTGCTGATAGACCAACTGCAGATAAAGTTGAAGCGCAGCACCAAGCACAGCCACAGCCGCAGCCGCAGCCACAGTAACTCCAGGTTCAAACAACGAAATACAGGGAATCCAGGAAAATGAGCGAGCCGCACACACAGCCTCCAAACCAGGCCAAGAGCACCTCCCCAAATGCCCGTGTTCAGTCTTTGAGTTCACTTCTGATCAGCAACACCTGTGATCAGTCAGCCAGATCAGCTCTGCCATGGAAGCAGGTGGAGGGCGGCTCTGCCCAACGAGCCAATCCAAGTGGCAATCAAGTACACACAGCAAGAATCAAATGATTTAGGCAAATAAAACAGACTAAGTAGACACAGCAAAGTAACACAAGTAGAGGTGAAAGTAAAGTGCACACAACAAAAAGGAATAAGAAAAAAAAACACAACATACAACAAAAGCAACCACACCACTATTGATCCTCTGACACATTTATGAAACCACTGCTATGTATTGTGCACATAACCATTTATATCTGAGCCTGAACTCACTCTCCTGCCCAGTCCTGTGGTCCTTCATAGTGAAAGTGATACTCCTTGTATTGCCCCAGATAGGGCCCAGTTGTGTTGGAGTTATGGCATGGTGTTTGATATGGCGTAGCTTGTGGGCAGTGGCGACAAATTGTCACATCGGCTAGGCCGCGTCCTCTGTCCCTGTCCCAATCCCTGGCTCTACTCCTGTCCGGGTTTCTCCTGCAACATGCAGAGCCAGTCCACTCATCCTCCCCAGTGTTTTAATGTTTCCCTGTCATTTGAGTTTGTTGGCCAGGGTTAGTACACCTGCCTTCTATGTTTTCATTATGTTTTTATTTAAAAAAATGTTTTTATGAGTCTTCAGCATCTGCATCTCTGAGTCTTCTGTGAAACATACAATTCTTAGAATTAATTATAGTTGTCCAGTCAGCTTCATCTGCCGTGCCAAGCACATACTATAGGGTGACCACAGGGCCAGAGCTACAGCCACGCAGATCAAGCACTGATAGCCTGTGCCTTTCCCAACAGCAACTGGTGAAACTTGATGAAACATCTTAAAGTGACAGGTGCCATTTATCAATAGCCTATATCAGCAGCATTTCTTTTCGAAAATAATATCAAACACCTGGATCCTCACACAGCTGTAGTGCTTTTTATTTAACTTTGTATAGGCTAGGCCTAATAATATGTTGCACTGAAACTGTACAACTTACACAGGCCTGATGCTTTTTGTGCCTTGTATTTTAAGTTGAATTTGATCAAACTGTGCCAGTTTCAGAGAGCATACTTTTAGTTGCATAGTGCCAGGTCCTTTGGACAATTCACCAATCTGATGTCCCAATAAAGACAAAAGGAAAAATTATAGGTTTATCTTTTATATGCCTTAAGCTGTAGCTACCTTTGGACTGTCTTTTGGATCAGGTAGCATCTTCATCTTTTAGCCTGTGGGGTTGAAAGGCAAAATAAAATGTTTCTTGGTAAATTAGACAGACATTATCTCTTAAGCTTAAAGTTATTACCTCTGTACCACAATGTCCCACCAGAACTTGGTATTATGTGGTCACCCCACCATACCCAAACATACTTCACACATAGCCATATCCATGGTGATTTACTGTACAGCAAGAAGTCTGTCTGTCAAACAATAACTGGGTGAATTTGATCTAACTGTATTGGTTCAAAATGTTTCATCACCACAATCACTGGTGTTTGAGTCATTTTATTTCACAAAGTCACTTGATGAATAAAGTAGAGGATAGTCAGACAAGATAGCCTGGTTATCACACATACTGATCTGATGTGCATCTCAGTCTGGCCAATATCATGCTGTCTCTAACTTCTATAAGACAGGATTAACAGACATGGGTCAAAATGCATCTGCAAGCGTTGGATATGCCACAATTTAACGCAAAATACATGTTAAGCCCGCCTCCAACATGTGGGGGTAAAAGCCAGTTTTTGATTGGTTCCCTACCAAATGAACAGCGAGTGGGTGGCGACGGGCCTAGTGGCCACTGAGATGCACAGCAGATCATTATGTGTGAGAACCAGGCTACAGACATGATTGAGTTTTTCAACATCCTAGAATAACTTGTTTTCCTCATGACTGTACAGGCAGTAACACCATTCCACCACACCAATCAGCTGATGCCATCCTGCTACGTACGCCATTGGCTACATACATCCCACTCAATGATTACCTCACATCGGTTACTAGTCGTATCCATGGCAACTTACTAAGGCCTGAATGAACATACTCAGAACAAACATTTAAAGTGCACATCCTCACCGTCCAATCAGAGCTTCTTCCCTGTATGACAATTACCCAGAATTCACTGCATCCCATTCTTACACATACCTGACAGCACCTGAACATTTAACCACAAATCAAAGGAACATAAGCCATAATAATAATAATAATAATAATAATGATAATAAATATGTGCATATTCATATTGATGTATGTATATACGTATGTGTGTGTTTTAGAGGTTGTGTTCAAGATGCTTAAGGTCCATGAACTCTGCATTTAACAGGTCCAACAGCGAGGACACTTTGTCTCCCAGACTCTAATGGGCCCAAAGGCTAACTGCAAACAGACAGGAGGAGGAGGAGGATGCGGAGTGGGACACTGTGGGTCCTGCCGAGCTCGGGTCAGAACCAGCAGTTTCTCTCCTCTGCTGTGTGTGTGTGGAGCCTCTAGACGTGCTGAGACTTAGAGGACAGAGACTCATATCTGGTCCAACTCCAGTCCTGCTCCTATGGACACACACACAAATAAACAAACAAACAAACACA
>PYXC01001219.1:1890000-1935000 GCA_015244755.2 Tenualosa ilisha
TCATGCCAAGCCAGTTTTTGAGGGTGCAGGGATCAGGGCTTAGGGTAAATGCTGGGATTCAGCCTGTATATATACTTGTACTCCTACTCGACCCAAGACTGTGACCCTATGGCTATGCTGGATATGTTATGGAAGTGTTATATTAACTCTCTTTTTGGTCTGTCTGTCTTTTTTTGTGTGTTTGTTGCGCTGTTGTGTCTACCATAGCCAGTTCCGTTATCATGGGAGCTAACAGTTCGGGGCAGATACGTCTTTGACTTAACGTGTCCGTAACGTATTAAATACATGTTCAGGGCAGATACGTCTTTGACTTAGCGTGTCTGTAACGTGTCTGGTGTAGCATCCCTGTGAGGTTCTGCAGGACATGTGGTGGAGGACTCACATATCCCATACTGCATCTGGTCGCGGTACTTGTCCAGGTCATACTGGATGCTGCTGCGGAAGAAGTCCAGTTTAGCCTTGAGCTGCTGGGACATGGAGAACATGATGGTCTTGTAGCGCGTCAGGTTGGTGTTAAAGCGCAGGAGACTCAGCCTACGAGAGGAGAGGAGAGGAGAGGAGAGAAAGGAGATGGAAGGAAGGAGAGGAGATGGAGGAGGAGGAGGAAGAGAAAGAAAAATAAGGTTAGGTGTTAGTATAGATTGTAGATTGTTGTTGCTGATTATAGAGTATAGATTGACCAATCAGTTTTTAAATTCACTGTTCTGCTCACACAGGAATGTGTATGTGTGTGTGTGCTTACATGGCGGCCCTCTGCCCCTGGAAGAGACGGCTGTAGTCTTCTCTCAGGCCACAGATGTAGCTCACTGCCTCCCCCCACACCTTCTTCAGGGCACTCAGGGCCAGCTGGGTTTTAGCCTCCCTCACTGAGACACACACACACACACACACACACACACAGTGTTTGTTAGATACACACAAATCACTAGATATACACAAACACCATGAGACAGACAGACACACACACACACAGTTAGATACACACAAACACCATGAGACAGACACATACACACACAGACCATTAGATACAAACATGCACATCATCAGACATACATCACTCAGACACAGACACACGCCAACAATGGACATATATACACATGTAGGTGTCGTACCGATAAAGTTGACACTGTCGGGCAGTGGTCTGGCAGTGAAAGGACCAGAGTACTTAGACAGGCTCTTGTCAAACAGGTAGACAATATAGCTGTCCCAACCCCTCTGCAGCAAAACATAGACAACAACAACATCAACATCGAAAACAAACAAACGATGTAGCTGTGGCAACCCTTCTGCAACAGAACATGAACAATTGTGAGGGAAATAGAACAGTTCCGGTCTGTATAAAGGGGCGTGTCGCGTTGCGTTTACTGGTGAACATCCATTGGCTGTTGAGCCGTTCTGGTCTGCATCCATAGGCTACTGAGCCGTTCTGATCTACGTAAAGGGGGATTGTTCTCCCTACGCTTTGCGAAAACAGGAAATTGTACATGTACAATTCCTTATTTAATTCCCCATGTAAATTGTCCATACGTTGCCACCTCTCACTCCACCTTAACTCTCTCTGCCTTGGGAGTTCCTCCTCCTGCACAATTACCCAGCCGTACTTCACAGCACTCCCAACCCAATCAAATCTGCCAATACTATATTATAAGACACCACACCAGAAGACCCTCTTAAGCCAGAGTTTATACTCAAGAATTTTATCTTAGCACTAAGAGAACTCCTAAATCGCGCTAAAAGTTGCTAACCAAGAGTTTTGTCTTAAAAGTTATTCTCAAAGCCACTGTGACCTACTTTTGTTTAGAAATTAATGACAGCTCCCAGGATAAGATAAAAACTCCTTTTCTATGGTCTCACGCATAAACCTGCTTGCATTTACATCCGTGACTGGTTGATGAGTTAATTAACTAATTGAATTTGATTATGAACTAAAAAAGCACTTGGAGAGCACAGACCTCCACCAAGGTGATATAGGGTCACTGACGCAATACAAATTCCAGATGGTGTTCCAGATCACTTCTAAAATGTAATCATCTGTTCTTTGTCCTAATACACACATTGTCCAAAAATTTCATCCAAATCCATGAAGTACTTTTTGAGTTATTTTGTACACAGACAATCAAACAGGGCTTTGGTGGTGTCACTGCATTCCTTTCAAGTGCATATTTACTCCCTGATGACGGTCACCTCAAATGCATGATTCTGCATTTCAAAGTGCATTTCAAAAGGTTACGGATAAACTGCTGTCTTTGCATGTTTTATGCACTGGTCCTAGTGGGTTAAGTGTTCTCTGAGTCCTAAAGTCACGACTGACAGGCCCATTATTTTTAGGAGTTTCTCCTAAATTGACTTGTTTGAAGCTACTTTTAGCCAAGATTCTTTGTGAATATGGACCCTGGTTCCTATGCCCTGTGCTTTCGAGGCCGCACTGAGCAGTGGTCTTGCACGGGGACGTACCACTCCTTCAAGGACGCACTGAGCGGCGGGCTTGCGTGGGTCGAGCGAGACGCCGGTCTCCTGCAGCAGCTCCTGGTTGAGGTGCTGGATGCCCGTCTCGTTCTCGATACGCTGCTGCAGGGAGTGAAGCGCCTCGTCTGGCGACAGCAGGAACGAGTGCACCTGAGTGGTCGTCATGTCCAAGATGTGCACCACCTGGAGAGGAAGGGGGGGAATAAGAAAAGGGAAGTGGTGTTGTTAAAGCTGTTAAATTACCACATTACCACAGCACTATTTGGCTTTTGTAACCCTTTTGCAACATTAAGTGAGCGTGGGAATGGGTCACCAAATACATTCAGAATTCCTGAAAAAGCTGATTGATCACTTTCAGAACGAGCAGGATAACAGAACAAAACAACTAGCCATAAATACACAGATGTAGTACAAATGTACAAGTGTGTGTGTGTGTGTGTGTAAATGTGCAGGGAAGCTCCTGGTTGAGTTAAGCAGCCATGATGAGCAAAAGGACAATGTATGCACTCATGGCCCACATATTCTGGGGTGGTCCAATGTAACCTCAGCACATGGAGGAAATATCACTAAAGCTTCTCTTCATTATCCTGCTAGGCCTTCAGCATCTTCTCAGAGGCTAAACACAGTGGAGGGGGGGGGCAGAGAGAGAGGGGGTGGGGGTGGGAGACAGGCAGAGAGAATGAGAGTGAGAGACACTGATATCATAGTGACTAGCATGTCTAGCAGAGCCATGGGGTCTCATTGGCACTAACTACATCAGCCTCATCCACTCCACCACACAGCTAGACTACAAATCTAGACGTTACCTAGCGGTAGCAAATAGTTTTGCTATGCAGGTATGTCTAGTCACGAGCCATAGGGGCTCAGTAGCTCTTCTCCCAAGTTTGGTCAGACCAATCATATCACTCTGTCCTTACAGAGAGTTGCCTAAATGTACCCTAGGGGTAGTTTATCAGCTTATCAGCATGCAGAGGCAGTGTGTAAGACACCAGCTGATTCCACCCCTTGGATTGAGCCCGGCCTATCGGTCATGGCCAGACTAAACTTTTTGATGTTTTAACGTGGGGAGGCAAGGGTCCTCTACAGTCCTGATAGTCTGACAGACTGTGACCCTTGGGCTACGCTGGATGGATCTCTATATGCTAACACTCGGAGAGAGAGGGAGATAAGAAAAGGGAAATTGTTAAATGGTTAGAGATCTTAGTCACCACATTACGACAGCGTTATTTTGTTTTTGCAACATTAAAACAACGTAAGCGTGGGAATGGGTGAGAGAATACAGACACCATCGGCATCACTGTGTGTGATGCAGCCGTGATGAGCTAAAAGACAATGTATGCATTGGCCCACATATTCTGGGGTGGTCCAATGTAACCTCAGCACATGGAGGAAATATCTCCAAAGCTGCTTCAAAATAAATGCCCCTCATTGTGCAAGTTCACTTTGTGCAAGAGCAGATTCCTGGTTACTCAACAGAAGAGAAGAGAGAGCATTAGACAGGAGAAGAGAAATCACAGTGGAGACAATGGAGACAAGAGTGTAAAGCAGAAAGGAGAATCCTTGAGTAGACTAGAGTAGAATTACTTTGAAGTAGAGTACAGAGAAGAAGTAGAGGTGGACTAAAGGCAGCAAAGGAGTAGGAGTAGGGATAGAGTAGACTGGAGGAAGAGTAGAGACACAGTGGAACAGGAGTAATCTAGGAGGAGCACCAAGGTAGAGCACAGAAATGAAGTGAAGTACAGAGAACAGCAGAGTAAAGCAGAGTAGACATAGGATAAAGTAAAGTACACCTAGAGTAGCTCAGAGTAGACATAGAATAGAATAGACCAGTGTAAAGTAGACCTAGTTTAGATTAGAGTGGAGTAGAACTGGAGTAAAATTGACCTAGAGTAAAGTAGAGTAGACCTAGAGTAGAGTAATGTAGAGTAGAGTAGAGTAGAGTAGAATAGAGTAGACCTAGAGAACAGTAAGAGTAAGGTAGAGTAGAGTAGAACAGTGGAGAATAGAGTAGAGCAGAGTAGACCTAAAGTAGAGTAAAGTAGATTTATAGTTACTATACTATAAATCTACTTTACTCTACTCTAGGTCTACTCTACTCTAGTAAAGTAGATCTATAGTAAAGTCGAGTAAAGTAGATCTACAGCAAAGCAGAATAAAGTAGACCTAGAGTAGAGTAGAATAAAGCATGCCGACATAGATTATAGAGTAGAGTAGACCTAGATTAGAGTGGAGTAGAGTAGACCTAGATTAGAGTATAGAGAAGACGTAGAGTGAGTAGACCTAGATTAGAGTAAAGTAGAGCAGAGTAGACCTAAATTAGAGTAGAGTAGAGTAGACCTAGAGTAGAGTAGACCAAGAGTAGAGTAGAGTAAAGTAGAGCAGAGTAGACCTAAATTAGAGTAGAGTAGAGTAGAGTAAAGTAGACCTAGAGTAGAGTAGAATGGAGACAGGTAGAGTAGTGGGCAGAAGTGTTCAGTAGAGTAGAGAACTAGATACTTAATTATCCTGATGGAAATGAATTAGAGTAGAGTAGAGTAGAGTATAGAGTGGTGACATGCCCATAAGAGAGTATATTTAAAGTAGAATGGAGTACATATCTGGTAGCATTGAGTGGACTACATATACTTTAGCACAGAGTGCTCTCCTCTCCCTACCTTCATACTGAGGATCTGCTCCAGTTGACTGAAACACTGGGGTTGTCTGGTGTCTGGGTTAAGGGCACCTCCTCGCTGGACAGGGTCCCAGCGCAGCATCAGCTGCAGCAGGCTCTCCAGGGGCTCCAGCAGAGTCCTATATACACACACACACACACACACACACAATTTGTCTGAAGCAGTGTCTTAACAGGATCATCTTTTTCAGGGCACCCAAATTTGTTTGTATGTGTGTGTGTGTGTGTGTATGCATGTGTATTTGTGAAAGTGTGTGTGTGCTTTTATGTATGTGTATATGTGTTTGTGAAAGTGTGTGTGTGTGTATGTGTGTTTGTGAAGGTGTGTTTGTGTGTGTGTGTATACTCACATACTCAGGTTGTTGGGGTAGGGCAGGTGTGTGAGTGTGAGTGTGTGTGTGTGTGTGTGTGTGTGTGTATACTCACATGCTCAGGTTGTTGGGGTAGGGCAGGTGTGTGTGTGTGTGTGTGTGTATACTCACATGCTCAGGTTGTTGAGGTAGGGCAGGTGTGTGTGTGTGTGTGTGTGTGTACTCACATGCTCAGGTTGTTGGGGTAGGGCAGGTGTGTGTGTGTGTGTGTGTGTGTGTGTGTGTGTGTGTGTGTACTCACATGCTCAGGTTGTTGGGGTAGGGCAGGTGTGTGTGTGTGTGTGTGTGTGTGTGTATATGTCAGTGTGGTGGTGTGTGTGTGTGTGTGTGTGTGTGTGTGTGTGTACTCACATGCTCAGGTTGTTGGGGTAGGGCAGGTGTGTGTGTGTGTGTGTGTGTGTGTGTGTGTGTATACTCACATGCTCAGGTTGTTGGGGTAGGGCAGGTGTGTGGAGAACCGGACTTCTCCATTCATGTCCTCCACCGCCATGATGTCCTTTGGCCCCTTGATGCGCACTTTGGTTGTCCTGGTAAGAGAGAAAACAGAACCCTGAAAACCTGGAGCGTTTCCCGCCAAGACTCTCACCTTTGCACTCATCTTCACAGCTATTCACCTTCACACTCTTTAACCTTCATGATGACCTTTAACCTTTAGATTACACCTCTTTTCAATCTTACAGACACTCACCTTCACACTATCACTTTAAATGCTTCACCCTTTACATTACACCATTGGTTCTCAAACTAGGGTCCTGGGACCCCCAGCGGTCTGCAGCACGTTGCCAAGAGGTCCGTGAAAATGTTTGCAACAAAGCATAAACTTATGTGAAGAAAAACACTTGAGATTTGAATAGAGCTCAGTCGCATTGGGCTCATTACTCCCACAAGCATAACACTGGCCTACGTGATACACTACATCAATCTGTCACAACACTTTCCTTAAGCATTAACTTTTACTGCAAGCAAAATTAATATTAGTTATTATTAGTTATGTGAAACAAACTGTATTTTTTAATACAATAGGCTTAGATTTGACAAAAAATAATCAATCCTTTTAAAACTGCTCCTGCACTGTGAAGTTTTGCAAAAAGCAATAACATGCCTATTTAAAACTGTTGTAGTATTAACAAAATATGTTTTCTTAGAATAAGAGTTCAAAAGCATGTGAAAGAAAAAATGGCTAGAATCTTATATGGTTTATTTTTGGTTGCGATAAAAAAATTCTGCTCCCTGAAGGGGCCCATGAGGGTCTCCGGAGAGCCCCTGCATTACGCCTCTTTTCAATCTTACAGACACTCACCTTCACACTTTAGCATGTTTAAATGCTTTAGCTTTTCCAGTCCTTAACAACCATTCACTTTCTCTCGCTTTCATTTCTGTTCTAAGAAACATGGCAGGAGGAGTGGTGTAAAACTGGGAGAGAAGTGTGTGTGTGTGTGTGTGCGTTTATAAGCATGTGTTCATGCTTCTCCGCAATAGTTTGGAGCTGTCTGTGTGTTTGGGTAATCTTTTGTTTGTTTGTGTATAGGTGTGTGTGTGTGTGTGTGTGTGTGTGTGTGTGTGTGTGTGTGTGTGTGTGTGTGTGTGTGCACGCCCATACCATTGTACTGGCTGCAGGTTGTGCAGGAAGGGCCGGAAACCACAGGTGCATTCAAAGATCATGGTACCAAAGCTCCAGTAATCCACCGTCACCGTGTACGGCTTATTCTCAAACAGCTCTGGTGCCTGAAACCAACCAATCACAGTCTCAGGGTTACCCAAAACCACCAACCACCATATATATGGCCATATTACAGACCTGTATATTTGTGAATATTACATCTGTAGATTTGCCAATGTACAGACATACTCCATCTGCACATTCCCATCTGCTCTTTTGCAAATCAATACTAATTTATACCCATCTTTTACACTGCCCTATCTGTAAATAACTGCTCCCATAACCTATTTGTACATAACCTGCACATAATTATTCCCACCATAATTTATTTGTAAATAATCTGCACATATCTATTCCCACTTTCACACTGCCTTTGCACAAAACTGCTCTTAACTGTACGTACTGCACATTCTGTACATATTGCACTCTCTGCTATTTGCACCTCTGGTTAGATGTATTAGAATTTCCTTACTCTGTATTTATGCATGTGTAATGACAACAAAGTTGAATCTAATGTAAGCAATAACAGTCTGAGGGCCACACACACACAACCACCAATCACTGACCTCAGGGTCACACACAACCATCATTCACAGTCTCAGTCTGGAGTACTCACACAGCTGGGCCCAAGTCTGACAAAGGTCTTACAAATGTCTCTCTCACCCTCTCTCTCTCTCTTCTAATCTGAAGATCTGAAGCACATGGCTACGAATAATCGCTTTGGTGAACATTCATGTGAGGTCAACCTCAGGTAAATAAATGCATGACAACATAAAAAAAGGTTTAATTTGTGATCCGGGTGAGAAAGCAGACCCAGTAGTCTGATAATGTATGTTTTTTTAGTTTATCTTTTGCCTTTAATCAGACAGGATAGCTGAGACTGACAGGAAAAGAGTCGGAGTGAGAAACATGGGGATGGGTCCGTGGGACAGAATAAAACCCAGGTCCCCGGCGCTATGCTATGGAGGACTCAACCAACTGCACCGCGGTGCTCCAAAAGGTAGGTACTATTTGTATTTTGCTGCCTTGCCTGACATGGTCAAGAGTATTGTGAAGGAAGAACAAAAATCCCCACCGTGATTCTGCAGATGCCACAGATGAGATATCAGACTTACCAGGTACTGCAAGGTGCCAACAAATGACGTGCAGAGGCTGCCCTGGTCCAAGTCTTTGGCATAGCCCAAATCTATGATTTTATGCACAAGCTGTGGACACACGGACACGGACACGGACACACGGACCACACACACACACACACACACACACACACACACACCACACACACACACACACACACACACACACACACACACACACAGGCACGTTAGCTAGAAAAATGACCCAATAGAGTCTAGGCTGCATCCTGTCTTGTTGGTCTGGTTTGTGTGTGATCGTTAGTAATGTTGCGTGGTAATTTTGCAATGCACCTCGGTGAAAACCAACTGCCAAAAAAATCAGTCTTCGACACTTCCTTGAAGCAATTCTATAACAAATAATTGAAAATCCCTGAAAGTGGTTGTGCAAGTGTTTATAGCGATCAGTGATAATTTGCCACTTGGCAGATTTTGACGTCACTGATTTGTCAAGTCACATTTGAACATGACATCACACCAGCCAGACAAATCGTGTGTGTGTGTGTGTGTGTGTGTGTTTTGGGAGATTTCCAATACAAAGACCGTTGTGTATCTGGCTGTGTTATGTTTGCATTAGAGAGATAAAACAGAGATAGAGTGTGTGTGTGTGTGTGTGTGTGTGGTGTGTGTCTGAGTGAGTGAGTGAGTGAGTGAGTGAGTGAGTGAGTGAGTGAGTGAGTGAGTGAGAGAGTGAGAGAGTGAGAGAGAGAGAGAGAGAGAGAGAGAGCGACAGGCAGAGTGGTGCACTACCTTACCTTGCCATCAATTTCCTGCAGCACAATGTTCTCAGGCTTCAGGTCTCTGTGGATGATCTTATTCTCATGCAGGTACTGGATTCCTGAGCCTGTCGAGAGAGGACAGAGAGGACAGAAAGAGGGCAATATCAAAAGAGAGGGAGATAGAAAGAGTGAGAGAAAAAGGGTGGGGAAGAGAGATCAGCATTCACAAAACCATAACAACCAGCACAAACACAAGACAAGTCATGCCAATATCTACCAACCAGAATCATTTACACGTGGAGTTAATGAATTGGGCCCAGTGCTGGAGGCAATCACATCCAAGCTGCATGTAACTAGATGTGGAGGAGCTGAATGAAGCTACTATTTGGAGCAGACATCACCACGTTTGGATGTGACTAGACTGGAGCTGCCTTAATGGACTTAGCCATGTCTGTCTGTGTCTCAGAGAATAAAGCCAGTCCCTTACCGACATCACTCAGTAAGGAGAGCACCTCACTCTCCTTCAGTCCACAGCAGTTCTCTGGTTTACTCAACATCTACACAAAGATGGCAGAACACAAGGACTTGAGTGTGAGTGTGAGTGTTTGTATGTGTGTGTGTGTGTGTGTGTGTGTGTGTGTGTGTGTGTGTGTGTCCCTGTAACATGCAAAGCATAAGCATTATAAAGTGCATTCATTAGCCCTTTGGAGTAATGTACCATAGAAATGTGCTATACTCATCACTCATACACACACACATACACACACACACACACACACACACACACACACACACACAAACCTGTACCTTTTGCAGGTTCCCTGTGGAGTAATGCTCCATAGCAAGGAGGGGCAGGTCATTCTGAGTGATGTGCTGCATCACTCACACACACACGCGCGCACGCGCGCACACACACACACACACACACACACACACACACGCACACGTACCTTTCGCAGGTCCCCTTTGGAGCAGTACTCCATAGCAAGCAGGGGCAGGTCATTCAGAGCAATATGCTGCATCTGTTCAGGTACCTCCTTGGCAGTAACCACATTCAGATGGTTCAACCTGATTAGGTGGGGATTACAGGAGAGGGAAGAAATGGGTGATGGGATAGAGTGAAAGAAAGGGAAAGAGAGGGAGAAAGATAGATAGAGAGAGAATGAAAGAAAGAAAGAATGGAATGAAAGAATAGAATAGAATAGAAAGCCTTTACTGTCATTATACACAGTGCAAATATAGATCGGGGGGGTGGGCAGCACATAGGGATGATGTGTCACAGTGGTTTCCCAGTCTGGGACACTTCAGACACTCACCCACATACAAATATGACAGTCTTGAGTGCATATGTGAGTTCAGTATGGTGACAGCTTTGGGAAAGAAACTTGTCCCTGAATCTATTTGTTCTGGCTGTTATGGACCTGAAACGCCTGACAGACGGCAACAGGTTGAAGAGATGGAAACCAGGGTGGGTATTGTCATTTAGAATAAGATGGACCAACCCAAAGTGCACTGCACACCACCCTGGAGAAAAAATGTGTCTAAACAACCTACTTCTTCATGATCTGGATCTCCCGACTCCATCTGTCCTTGTTCTTTGCATTGAGCTCCAAGCGGCAAAGCTTCACTGCAATTTTGTCATTGCTCTCCTGAAACCAGACAGTCATTCAGACTCCACACATGACACAAGCACACAGCATCTTACAGAACACAAGAACAGGAAAACAGGGTGGGCAACATTGGTATCACTGCACATCCTCACCGAATGCTGGTAGAGGTAGACATGTCCAAAGCCTCCTGTGCCCAGTCGCTCCTTCATCACCCATGGGCCACAAACCTGGTTCTGATTCTGTCTGAAAGGCGGTTTATCCATTCTGATTGAGAAGGAGGGGGAGGGGAGGGGAGGGGGAGGAGGAGGGGGTGGGGGGATATGGGAAAAACATAAATTGTGCTGGTAGACTGAACAACTAACGTCACACTGAAATCGAATAGGTCGACTTAGGCCTTCGGCATTTTAAACATGACCATCCTATACTAGCAACCACCAACAGCTGGAATAAAACTGAGACTAATGTTACACTCACCGGATTGATAATCTATTAACATCAGATCCATTATACCGCTAACGTTAACAGAATGTGTGACTGATTAAGCAGTCAGGTGACTGAAAATCAAAAGCTAATGTCAAAGCTGGCACCCAGGGGCCACAGCTAGATTAGCTAACTCTCCAGCCATCTCGCTAACTTTATAGATGTAATAGATAGCTAGCGTTAGGCTACCTGTTGCAGAAAACTTACCTTGAGAAAATGCTGATTGCTCCGCTTTAAATACTTGTCAACATGTTAGCCAGAAAACGTGACGAGCTAACGTTTCCTCAGTCCATATTGATATCGATCGATATTAAAGTGGTGTCATTTTCCATAAATCTAATCACATTGTTAAGCTCGGTCGAAGTCCAGTGTCTCGGTGAACACAAACAAAGCTAACTAAAGTGTTTCACCCAAACTACTCGCCCACAGTTAACACAAACTGGAGAGCTAATAGTCAACAAAGGTATTCTCGTTCGCCTACGAAACGTTACCGTTCGCTGTACGTAAACAAAGTTATGCTAATGTTAGCAATTGGGTCACGGGCATAAGTTAGCCGTTTACCTCCTACTTAGCGATAGCTAGCATGTTTACCAGCAAAACATCGTCCTTCAGCTATCTTACTTGCGATTACCTAAATCGTATAACACTACCATAAATGCCCTTGCCGTCATAGCCTTATATCGGTAATAAAAATAACCGAACTTTAAAGACCACGTAAAATTAACACACGGGACAAATGGGTACAGCAGATAGTTTACCAGTTAGCCGCTGGGCACACTTGGAAAAAACAATGACGTTACAGCGCATGCGCAGCGCGGAGTCTCCTTTCCTGAAGTTGTCAAATAGTGATGCAGGTTCAGCTGTAGCGTTTCCCAAATTATGTTAAACATTATACGCGTGTACGTTAACCTGGTCCTGCAGCCGTAGGCCTTTTAAATAGTTCAGTTCTTTAACCATCCGCACATATTTTCAAGCGGGCGCAGTTGTGCAACAGATGGGGAGTAGTAGTTGAGAGAATAATCACGACTTTGAAGAGCAAACCAGAGTGACCATTTCGGCCTTTGAAAACTGAAAGTAGCCTGCAGAGGCAGTGTAAGCGCTAACTTCAAAACAACAGCGGTGTCTTTGTACTGTGGCATATGCTGCGGTGACACAAGGCCTAGAAACAAATGAAATTACTCAACATAAAACACAGAAATCACTGCTTTGGGATTGATAGACGCTTCAGAACTTAAGTTATCAATAATAATAATAATCCATACTCTTTTGTCTTTGCATTTAACCCAGTCATTAATTGTGAAACACACACAGCACACAGTGAAGTGAGGTACACACTAACCCAAAGCAGTTGGGTGCCTGCTATAGCAGCGCCTCGGAAGCCGTGAAGGGTTGGGTGCCTTGCTCAAGGACACTTCAGCCATGGTCCACTGGTCAGGGATCAAACCTGCAACCCTTCGGTTACAAGCCCAAAGTCCTAACAGGTAGGCCATGGTTGCCCCCCAGGCTCTGGAATTCTGCCTTGGAAGATTTGAAAAATATACCCCTTAACCCTATATAATGTAAACAAAAACATATAAATATAGCCTAATTCTATGCTTTAACATTTCGAACTCCATTCTACATGCATTTTCTCATTAACCCTGGTAGTGATTCTCATAAATGTTAACACCTTGAGTGGGGATGTAGACCTCTAAATAAGTATGGCAAACTGATGCTAACTCTCTGGCCTCTGTTAGGTCTGATTGTGTGCAGGCTAGTGTGTAGAAATGGCTCTCAGGCCAGCTGGTAGCCAGGGCAGGGAGTAGGCAGAGGATGCTATCTGTGAAAGCTAATGCACACCAAGCCGATGGTCAGACATCTGGTAGTGTCAGGCCCCTCAATTTGTGTCTTCAGCCCAAATTTGAATGATATGCATAGCTTCTGCCCAATATTGGCAAGCCTCTACTGGTTCTGGAGAAGGCATGGAGCCTATGTGTGAGTGTGTGCGTGAGGCAGAGAGAGAGAGAGTAAAATTTACAATGATTAAAAGATGCTTCTTCCACACAGACACTAGTGTGTGTGCATTGCATCACTTATTGTTTGCATGACAGCTTTAGCTTTGTCTCTGCACAGTGTGTGTGTGTGTGTCATCAGACATCACAACTGTAAGCGCAATTTTTTCCAAACACACAACCACAATATGGAAGTATCATCTTTATTTGGGTCCTTAGGAAGTGAATCAGAATTTGCTTTCCTGGTGAGTCTGTTTCTCCATACATCACTTCCTGTGAACAAAACGTGCGCGGCAGACTTGCAGAGCTGGTGTGGAGAGGAGTGCGGCGTTTGGTGCGTCTGCAGCCCAACATCCTGTGCAGGAAGTGTCAAAGCATGAAGATGCCAGCCTGACAAGCCAGACTACAACATCAAAATGTATAGTCTGGCTATGACCGATAGACCAGGCTCAATCCAAGGGGCAGAATCAGCGGTTGTCTTTCAAACTACCTCTGCACGCATTAGGTAGCATGACAAGCTGCCACTAAGGTACATCCAGTAACTGTCTACGAGAGAGCTCTGTTGTCAACTCAGGATGCATTTCCCTTACCTTCAGAATAGCAGGTGGATCTGTGTGTGTGTTAAATGTGTTAGGGTTTCAGAAGACCCTAGGGGAAGGGAATGGTTTTCCAGTGCTGTAATAGAGTTTCAGCCATTAGTCACAGTTGCTATAACTTTTGCTTTCTCTCTCTCTCTTCCCAGCTGTTTTCCCATCAGTGAAATGGCATGCTTTAATGGTGGCCTTTCCTCTGACACTAGACACACACACACACACATGCTGTTAATGAGCACAGGCGGGAAACACTCTGTGGACCCCTTGGGTGTATTCTGGCAGCGAGTTTGGTGGGAAGGTCTCTACTTCCTCAACTCTCAGGGAGAAGATTGATCACATCAGCACTGTCTCATCACGTGTCATTCCAGTAAAAAGTACCTCCCTGTGATAGAGTTAAAATGTGTGTTTCATGCTATAAAACCCGGTGTGAGACAATTACTGTAACACATTAAAGGAGAAATCTTGTGTGAATCAATCCATTGTCTGGTTGTTCAAGGTCACCAAGTTCCGTCAGTAGGAAAGAAAACAAGAAAAAATGTAAATCAAATAGCAAATAGCAGCTAACACTAACTGAATGAGGCACAGAAACTCACTTTCAGTTCCATTTTGCCATATCCCCCATTTAATGTTAGTTGCCTGTTCTATTCTGTGTGTTGTATAAAATTTCCCTGTTCTTTTTCTTACAGACAGCACTCAGTGACCTTGAACAACAGAGCTATGGATGGAATCACACCAGATTTCTCCTTTAAATTCTTCTGTCCTATATTAATGTTGTTTTTCCTTTGTCCTTTAACAACATGGTCTATGGGATGATAAGTGTATGTCTAGAGGTTTTCTTCAGTTTGTAAAGTCACATGGAAATTCCGAAACTGAAGGTGAAGATCCAAAAACACTGAGCACATGACTCAAGCAGTACTGTAGTCTGGTTTACTTAGGGGCCATTTCAACATGTATTACATGCCTCATCTTCAAACCAGACTCAGTATAAGTAGGTTATTTCCATCTCACTGCTGATGTTCTGCAAGCACGTCATCATGACCACGAGATCTATTGTTGGATGACAAATGGCAATAGAACTACATATAGACAAGTGAAAAACATTCTTCTGTGCCTTTGTAATTTCATATACTGTGGTGGTTTGAGCCTGGTAGTAACAGGAAATCATTTGTGATGTTATTAAAGTAATTGGGTCATGGGCAGAGGGCATGGGAAACAATACAGACTGGCAATTATGGCATTTGCGTCTATAGCAACTGAGATTGCTGAGAGAGAAAACGGATGTGTGAAAATGGAAGGAACTCAAAGGAAATTAATTGAAGAATGTTTACATGAAACCTCAACATGTTAGTTTATTTCAAACTTTAAAGCAACAGATTTAATGGGGCATAACCCAGATTAAATCTCACTGAAATCAACCAACTGCTGGATGCGTCCCCCTTAAATTCATTCATTTGATTCCCAAAGTTAGCTGTCCACGGGCATGGCGGGAGCAATCACTGAGTCACATGCAGAACATCAATAGGTGAGGGAAAGAACACAAGCACATCTAAACTTAAAATCCGAACTGGGGAAATATAAACCGAAACTTGACAGTAAAACAGATGCAAGATCTTCAGTTGGCATCAACTTCAATTGAAGTGTAGGCCTTATGTTTTGATCCCATTTGATAGCTATTTCATAATTTGTCTCTACTGCTGTCTGTCTCACTAACCCCATATGTTTTCAGTGTGTTTGAATGGGTATCAGGGGACAAGGGGATGGTTCTCCAGTGCCGTAATGGAGTTTCAGCCATTAGTTACAGTCTCTCCTTCTCTCTCTCTCTCTCTCTCTCCCCCTCTTCCCAGATACATGTTTTTTTTTTTATTAAACTGACCAATTTGTATTAAACTACCGATTTGTAGAGTTTCTGATTAGGTGAATGTTATAGATTATATAGATAAATAAGGAAGTGATAATTAATTAATTATAGATAATTAAGGAAGTGAAGACTGTGGTCTGGTAACAGTGAATTACAAATAATTTCTGAATCATTGATTGGACAATGATTGGACTGATTGGACAGTTGATTTGTTCTGAAGTAAGCCACATGAATCATCACCCACCCATCCACCCTTCATGTCGTAGAAGGGAAAAAAACACAGATGCAATGGCTGGCTTAACACTCAGTGTCAGTTAAATTTTATGACAGTTCATGACAATTATTCATTTTTATGCAATTCATTCCACAGAACACACACACACACACACAAAAAAAAACTTAGATGTCAGATTATTCCAGTCACTTATGGTGACACTGTGGAGAAGTTTCTAGGAAAAACCCAAAGTAGCAGAGAAGTTTGTCTAGTTCAACCAAGTCTTTATTGCGTTCACCGAGAGAATGGTTATAACAGTAATAATCCTCAAACCATTCTAACCACTCTAGTCTTACACCTCATCTACCTATCTTAAATACTCCTTATTGAAGGTGGCGTGGCTGGCACAGAGCCAATCCTTCGCGAGGCCTCAGTCTCTATCCTTTTACAATGGTGCTCTAAACATGGTTTCAACACAGTTTTCAGAGAGGAGTCTACTGACATGCACATAACTCTCTGGCTGGTACTTACACTTTCTTTTTATAATATAACACTATGCCGCATGAATTATTCTATTTCTGTATGCACACACATACATATATTACTTGTTTCTAGAAAATTCCCGACAACACACTGGCCTAAATTAAACAGGCTACAGATGTCATGGCAGTTGATGCTAACTGTTCATTTTCAAGTCAGACTTTCATCCCATTCAAGACTACAGAACAGCATGTAATCCATTTTAACAGTATACGTTCAGCAACTGCAGCAGAATTAGCCAGGCTAACGCTAACAGTTTCACAACAGTAGCTAAGGTACTCATAAAGATTTAGTTTCACCAACTAGATTTTCAGCAAACAGAATTTGAAGGTCTGTTGCTCTTCATTTGGCTGTTGTGGGTCATGGTTTTCACTTGCTTTTGTGAGAAATGGTTTTCATACCACTGAGTTGTTCGGAAGCCATCTATGTGGTGAGAGAGGAGGAAATGACCACTCCACCCTACACAGCACCTAATGCAATGGAACGGATGAAAGTAGCACTGACATCACTACTGATCTGTTCAAACACTTGCATCAACGCCTTATCACCTTATCGCCTTCCACAGAATGGTATGTTTCAGAGAAACGACCTGAAATAGAGGCGGTCAACACGCACATGCACATGCACACGCACACACATACGCATGCACACAAACACACACACATGCACACACATACACATGCACACACACACACCTGTGGTCGACAGCTGGCCCAGCCACTGCAGCCCACTGGGAAGTGATAAAGGAGAAGTTTAGCATTTTCCACCAGGGTATATTTCTGGATGGTCACGAGTTTAAATTTTCGTTTTCAGACCATAATGACTGGAAATGCATTTGCAGTGACTAAGCCTCAAGGCCAATCTCTCTATTAAAGTATATAGGGCACAAGCAAGCATTAAAGTCAAGAAAAACGGGCCTATTAGACACAACTGATACAGATGTTGACTGATAGATCATAGATAGCTTCAAAATGTCACACATTTTACATATGCCACACATTTTAGAGTAGTTACAGTAGTAGTAACTTGACTATTTTAGTGCACATACTTCATATCTGTTTTTGCCCTGGAGTGTCAGAATTAATCATTTGAAATGCTAGTGAATACTACCCCTCCCATCCTTCACCCCACTGCTCCACCAGTAAGCCCCTTTCCCACATACACAACACATTGCCCACCCCACTGTTCCTTATCAGCAAGCCCCTCCCTCCCATACACACAGCACACTGTGTCCACCCCTGCCTTCATCATAACTTGCCCTTTCCCCCATACACACTGTAACTGCCCCCCCCCCCCCCCCCCCACACACACACACACACTTCAATCCAGACATCACATATGGCCATTGTCAGGCCATTATGGCCATTATGCTCTGGTGAACAGGTTGTTTCACATGTAGTTCCTGTGGAATTATTCTTTAGTTCTGCCAAAGAATTCTGTTCCTGTGATTTTGCAACTCCAACTGTTAAACAAAGTAAGCCCTGTGGTAAAGTGATGTAAGTGGTCCCATTGGATATCTATTTCATAATAGAGTCATGTCTATCTTCATGCAGCAGCACCTCTGCATGGCACACCCACAATAGCACCTTTGTTGTGAGGTGTGTGTGTGTGTGTGTGTACAGTAGAGCAATGCTGGAAGTTTTCTGAGACAGTCACAGGAAGTATTAGTTACTGTACAACATAGACCTCCAATGAGTTCACCCTCAGCTTGTGACACCACAGGCAGTGACATCACACGGGCACTCAGGTGCCTGCTTCCTGTACTCGCAACACTGCAAACAAAACAAACAAACAAACATCAAACAGAGCCACCACTCACTAGTCTTATGAATATATGATAACACAACAACAACAACAATAATAATAATAATAATAATAATAACAGTCATTATTATTGTTGTTGTTGGTGGTGTTATTGATTGTGGTGGTGATATTTTTATTCTTATCCTTCTTGTTAGTCTGGTGTGCTCAGCTGTTATGGACAGTAGTCTCTGTTACGTGTCCCCTAACCCAGCACCGGATGTCCTCCAAATGCACTCTGTGAGTCTTCTCTGGAATACAAGGTAATGAGACGTCAGCGGGGAAAGATTTCCCACCTTTTCATAGGTCATGATCCCAGGAAGACTTGACATTCCCAGATGTTGTAACCTGTTCCCAATAAGGTTGACTGGAAGGCATTTGAGTCAGTGTGGTTTAATGTACAGTAGAGCTTGATTACTGTAGTGTAATAGGTATTATCAGAATAAGACAGACAGAAACACTGGAAAAATGTGGTAGCATCCTGTGATGAGACAACTGAATCTCAGTCTGAATACATGAATGATGTGGCATTTCTGGTGCAGATAAAGAGCACAACTGGTGTTGTGTTGTTGCATGTAAGCGCACTGATAAGAGCAATTTATCCCTGACT
This sequence comes from Tenualosa ilisha, assembly GCA_015244755.2. NCBI lineage: Eukaryota > Metazoa > Chordata > Actinopteri > Clupeiformes > Clupeidae > Tenualosa > Tenualosa ilisha. The sequence continues at coordinate 1,908,717 of PYXC01001219.1, forward strand.
GGCTGTCTCAATCAACCACACCCAGTGATTGTGCTGCATTGAGGGCCTGTGTGTGTGTGTGTGTGTTTGTTTGTGTATATGTGTGTGTGTGTGTGTGTGTGTGTGTGTGTGTGTGTGTGTGTGTGTGTGTGCGTGTGTGAGTGTGTAAGGGCATGTGTGTGTGTGGCCTGCTCTGGCAACCAGTAATCGAGGTGCTCTGAGGGCCTGTTCTGGCATGCCAGTGAGACTGACTCACTGCACCACACAGCACCGCCGTAGTTAAATATAGACCCAATCCACCTCAACCTACTGCTTGCATATCCATCTTAGTCATATGGCACTGGATGAGGGTAAGTGTGTGTGTGTGTGTGTGCGTGCGTGTGAGTGGGCACGTGTGTGTACGTGTGTGTGTGTGTGTGTGCGCATTAGTAACACATGACGCATGCCTCCAGCTCTCCCTCAACCTGTCCTGTAAGCTCAGGAGGCCCGGTGACATCACACTGATGGGAAAGGCCTCAGGTGACACCGACATTGGAGGTTTCGAGAAATCAGGGCATTAGAGATAACAGGTCATCGGGTCATCGGGTCATCGGGGATAGTGTCTAATAGCCATAGGCTCAGGTTGAAGATAGTGTTCAGAAAGGTGTGGTTCGTTATGGAAGCATCTAACTCTAGCTAAGGGCTGAAATACAACAGAAAGATTCCCCGCCACATAATCAAATAAATTCTGTGTCATTTCTTCAGAGGTGTTTTTAGAAACATGCTCTCCATTGATGAATACTGTAAAGTGTGTTCTGGTCCGTTTTGTTACATTACACTGAATTGTGTTGTTTAGCGTTGCGTTGCGTTCCATTGCGTTGCGTTGCGTTGCGTTGCGTTGCGTTGCGTTACTTGCATGCATTACTTGTTGCATTGCTTTGTGTTGTATCATGTTACCGATTGTGGTGGTGGAGTTGGATGTTGAGAGATGTTGAGAGATATTGAGATGTTGAGATGTTCTCATGTGAACGACCTCACAGGAAAGATGGGAGTGAGTCAGACTAAGTCAGATTAAGAAAAACAAGTAGAATGACCACAGAAAGCTGAGAACAGGGGAGAGTCCCCTGGTTGTAAAGTAGAGCAGAACCAGTGGAACGGGGCCGCAGAGAACCATAGAGATGATTCATGTTTGTCATACAACTAGAAGCAGCTCTAGTTTCACCTGTATGTATGATCGCGTGTGTGTGCCAGTGTGTTTAAGGGTTAGCATCTGTATGTGTGTGTATGCGTGTGTGTGTGTGTGAGTGTGTGTGTGTGTGTGTGTGTGTGTGTATCTGTGTGTGTGTGTATATCTGTGTGTGTGTGTGTGTGTGTATGTATGTGTGTGTGTGTGTGTGTGTGTGTGTTGTGGTTATGAATAGGATGTTTCCAAATAAGGAACTGTTTACCAACATCTGCTGGGGGGGCATGATGACAGAAATGCTGTGGAAACTAAACTTGAATGTGTCTCAGACTGACACACACACACACACACACACACACAGTTGCTCCATCATTTAGACACACCCTTAGGCACGTGTTAGCTGACGGTATAAAGCACTGCTGTCTCAGTCCTCATTCAGATTCCTTTGCACTCTGCTCAGCTAGAGACACTCAGCAGACAACTGCAGCTCTTTACATTTTTTGCATTGCAAGAGACAGACAACAGACAACTTTTAACATCTCCTGAAGTCATCACGCAAGCAAGGAACAATTAACAGCGGACATCTATCAGATCTCATCACCAGCGTAACAACACAAGGTACCCCTCACTTTTATTTCAGCCAATTAGCACCTAATGATTTAACGGCTACTTAATGCATAACTATCCATGATACTCCAAGCTTACACCCATCTAGTACAGTGCGACGTGTGATGCACTATGAGGGTATTTCATGCTGAGCACAGTGTTTTGCAGATGTGGAGGTGGCTTTTGTACTTCTTAGTGGAAAGCAAGCAGCGACTGTTGAGGGAACCTGTACTCAAATAATGAACAGGGTGGAATAGATTGTGTGTGTGTGTGTGTGTGTGTGTTTACTTTCCAAATGGGCGCAGTAAGTGCCATAAATATCACAGGCTTTCTGATAAGAGTTTGTGTTCATGGTTATCTGAGCTGGCTTTGCCAAGACACATGTGCTCCTAGTAGGTCAGTACCAGGGCTGGGGTTTTTGGTTTGGTAAGTCACATGTCTTCTTGATTATGAAGGAGAAGCCCTTCGGTTTCGAGAGGGGGGCTCTAGGGGGACATGCAGCGAGAACTCAATAGACCTGAACTTTACTTTCTGTGGAACGTCAGAGCAATAGAGACCACACAGCAGTTTTTGTTCAAGCAGGCCTCTGTACTGGTGATGGTTAAATAAAATACTAGTGCTATTTTTGTTCAAGCGTTCAGGCTTTGTTCAGGCTGTAATGAAATAAAATATTTTTATTCTATTCATATTTTATTCATTTTTATCTTTATTCATCTGCCGTGATCATGGTAAATGTTGGTTATGAGTGTAATGTGGTCAGAGCACAGGGGAAGTGAACCTGGGGGTGGGAAGGATGAAACATCTCATTTCTGCTTTACAAATATCAAACAGCATCGCCAAATTAGGAAGAGAAGAGCAGCACAGAGATGCACATCAGCGTCATGATTCCGAGCGTGATCCTCGCAATGCTGATGGTCCTCATCACACACTCCGAACAGGTGAGCACCACACACACCTTGACCAGGTGAACAAATCACACACCACACACATAAAAATTCTGGAATTATTCAAACTATGCTTGGGGACTTACTTGGTCTGTACACTAGCTTAGTCTGTTAGCACTTTAGAGATGAATCAGACATGTTTTGTTTTCATGTAACTGCAGACGATTCTTAGACATCCAACATTTAATGTCATCAAGTCAAGTCAGCTTTATTGGCAGTTTCTCCACATGTACCAGACGTACAGAGGAATCCAAATGTTACTCGCATTTCCTAACACTAAAGTGAAAAGGTGCACAACAGATAGGGACATTTTTTCTAATACTAAGAACACAAGACAAAAACACAAGAATATCTGTGTGATGTGTTGCGATGGTGCGGAGTGATGTGCAAAATGTAATCATAGATAAATGTAATCATAGATTGTTCAATGATCAAGAACTCTTGGATCTAACTGGTCCGTCCAGTTGTCTAGTAGGACATTAAAGAAGAATCAGACAGGAAACACACACACTTTGCTGTGTGATCATAACTCCTCACTAGTAGAACTCTTTGGATAAATCCATCAGAGATGTGTGTTTAGTGTGTAATGACATGCTGTGTGTGTGTGTTTGCTTTGCAGTCTATGTACGGCAAGTGGCACTCGAAGACGCGCTCACACAAACCCGTATACCAGGGTAGGTACCTGTGTGTGTGTGTGTGTGTGTGTGTGTGTGCGCGCATCTGATGTGTGTGTGCGTGCTTGCATGCGTGCGTGCGTGTCTGTGTTCTCATTTGGCTCCCCCTCTGCTGTGTGTTTCCTTCAGGTGAGTGTGTTCAAGGTAGAGGACAAAGATACAGAGGCAAGGTTTCCATGACGATTACTGGAAACACCTGTACATACTGGAGCAGCGTGGTAGACGTGTTTTCCACTGCATATTATAGGAAAGGACTGGGCTACCATAACTTCTGCAGGTAAGAGCCCATGCATGCACACACACACACACACACACACACACACACACACACACACACACACACACACACACATATGCATGTATGCATGCACAGTCAGAATGTGCTGACCAGGCTAAACAGAGCAGACTTAAGGGGAAGTGGTGTTAATGCTCTCATAGCCACAAGCATATTTTGAGACATACAAACCAACATACTGCACATGGCCACCCACACAACACACAACACACACACACCCCCACATACACACACACACACACACAAACACGTAGGCTGTCACTACATCCTCTATTCTTCTGACTCATTGTTCTTGTTAGACACAAACAACTCACCACATACATATATGGAAACATGCATATGCACACACACACACACACACACACACAAGCACATATCCATGCACACACACACACATATATACACACACACATACACAAACACATACCCATGCACACACACACCACACATATATATACCCATGCACTCACACACACATACACACATACAAACATGCACATAGACAGACAGAAAGACACACACATTTGCTTTTGTTAAGTTTGTAATTGTGCATGTGTGTGTGTGTGGTGTTTGCCTTCTAGGAACCCTGATAACAGCGCAGCCCCATGGTGTTGGGTGAACCTGGGGCCTATGGACCTGATCAGGGAGTCTTGTGATATCCCACGCTGTCACCCCATCAAGCCCAGTGAGTGTAACTGCTGCTTTCACTCCCACAATCCTCTGCTCCCTACTCCTACAATCCTCTGCTCTCTACTTCCACAGCCCTCTGCTCTCTACTCCCACAATCCTCTGCTCTTGACCTCCACACTCCAGTCTATACTTATCGTCACTTCTCCTTTCTCTACTCTCCTCCCTTGCTCTTTAATCTATCCTCCTCCTCTCCTCTCTCTTCATCTGTCTTAGTCTATCTTCATTCTTTTCCTCTCCTCTCCTCTCTCTCCATTTCTCTTTAATCTATCTTCACTCTTCTCCTGTCCTCTCTCTCCATCTCACTCTATCTCTCCAAGTAGTACCCTAAATGGCACACAACTAGAACTCTTCTCTGTATTTTTGTTGTGTGTGTGTGTGATGCTATGGATGCTACAGGATGCCTGAATTTCCAACTGGATAAATGAAGTATCTATCTATCATCTCTCCTCTCCTCACCCCACCTGTGCTGTGCTCTTTGTGTCTGTTCTAAGCTCACTATGTGGCATCAAATGTGTGTTGTTCAACCTGTATTACTGGACCTGACTAGATTTGTATGTCTTTGTATTTTAGCAACATCTACACTGTGACACCAACTACAACTCCTGTCCCAACCACACCTGCTGTGGCTGAACAAGACACAGGTATGTCATGTTCTGTCTCTGTCTCTCACACACACACACACACACACACACACCACACACACGTGCTGTAGCTGAACAAGACACAAGTATGTCATGTTCTGTCTCTCTCGCAAACACACACACAACCACTTACACACTGTGTGTGTGTGTGTGTGTGTGTGTGTATACACTCACTGTCCGTGAGTCTGATTGTGAGTGTGATTTTGTGTGTTCCAGAATTTACCTGTGGAAAAAGGAAGGTGAGCCGACTCAATAAGATTGTGGGCGGTTCATATACCTCAATTTCCTCCCACCCATGGGTGGTGTCCATCTTCCACAAGCGCGGCGGGTTCCGCTGTGGCGGCAGCCTCATCGCCCCCTGCTGGGTGCTCACAGCAGCACACTGCTTTCCTGACGTGTAAGAAAACGTTCCATCCTCTCCTCTCTGCTGGTCCCTCCTACATGTCTTAACTCTCTATCGTTCCTGCTCTAGTCTCTTCAGCTTCTTGCTCTTCTCCCCTCTCTTGCCTTTCTTTCCTCCTCTCTTCTCCTTCTGTCTTTTCATCGTTCTCTATCTGTCTCTCCATTCCACCAGCCTCTGACATCTATCATCATCTCAGCATTCATTTCAGCATTCATCTCATTCTTTCTCTTTCTGTGTCTTTCTTTCTCTCTCTCTCTCTCTCTTCCTGCTCTCCTGGTCTTGCTAGTCTAGTCTTGACATCACCACCTCCCCCTTGTCCTCTTCCTACAGAGACAACACCAAGCTGAGAAGACTGAGTGTTTACCTGGGAAAGAATGCCGTCAACGAGACGGATGCCACCAAGGAGCAAGGGCCGTTTGAGGTGAAGGAGCTCATTAGTCACGAGAACTACGTTGAGACGGGCAGGGACTTCAACAACGACATAGGTACAGCACTGCTCTGAGCCTGTCCTTGTCAGATCGCTTTTGTAAAAGGTTGCTTCAGAAATACAGCACTGGACATTACCGATATACAGTATAGCTTGCTGAAATAACACTGATCACAACATTCGGATGACATTTCATCCTATCTATGTAACGTTAGGCCACAAGCAGAATGTGAGGTTCATGACAATGGACAATTCTGGCCAATAATTAATTTTTTTGTACGTTTTTAAAATCATGATTGTATTTATTAGCAACCATAAGCATCAAAATAATATCTACTTTAATAATCAATGAGATAGAGTATATATATATAGAATATATACAGACATACTCATGGGAGTGTGGACGAGCATGGGTGTGATGAAAATTAATTTAGTAGGATAAATCAAATTGTGTGTGAAAAGCACACATAAACGAATGAATGAATGAATAAATGCACACATAACTAAATAAATGCAAAATATATATATTTATATATTTATACATATATTCACTCCTATGCTCTACTTTAATATATCTTGAATGTCTCTCAGTGCTTCTTCTTACTGATACACTATAGTCACCTTCCTCTGTATTTTCATTTTCTCTAGTGATGGAGTTGAATAGATGCTTTTCATTCCTATATCGTGCAAATCCCCTCCCCAGTGTTGCCCTCCTCCTGAGAAGTGTGTGTTTTGAGCTAAAGTGAAGTGGTGTGTGCGTGTGTGTGTGTCTCTGCAGCGCTGCTCAGGATCGAAGGACCACGCGGGGAGTGTGCAGTGCGCACAGAGACTGTCAGGACTGTGTGTTTGCCTCCTGCTCACACCAGGCTGCCACCAGGATCCTTCTGCACCATCGCTGGCTATGGAAATGACCTCACCGGTAAGACACACACACCGATACACACACTCATATGCACACTCACACAAATATACACACACAAACACAGTTAAACACTTCACACTAGTCTTGTGTTCTCTTGTATGCAAATATGACATGAAAAACATTAGCAATGAGCTTGTCACAGAGCTACGCTGTTCCTAAAGCCATCATATCTCTGTCTCTGTAGGATTCTCACCAAGTACCTGAAAGAGGGCCAGGTGCGCCTGCGTCCCCAGCAGAAGTGTCTGAAGGAAGCACCGGAACCAGAGAAGGTTACCGATAACATGTTCTGTGCCGCCAGCCCAGATTGGCAGACCGATGCCTGTCAGGTAGATACCGACACATAGTCACTTGACTCTCCCTCTCTCTTTCACGCAAAAATGCACACACACACACACACACACACACACATACACACACACACACATACCCTCACATATTTTGTGTAATTTTAAGTATTTAGTATGTTCATATGTTTTCTGTTGTAACTGTGATCCGACTCGTCTTCTTCTCTCTCCTCTCTCTCGCTTTCTCCATTCCCTTCCCCTGCAGCGTGACTCTGGTGGTCCTCTGGTGTGTGAAGTGGACGGCCGCATGTTCCTGTTTGGCATCATCAGCTTTGGGGAAAGCTGCTCTCAAAGGGGGAAGCCAGGTTTCTACACACAGGTCACCAACTACAACAAATGGATGTCCCGGCAAGCAGACCTCAGTCCCTACACCCGGGGCGCCATGTACCCACAGAAGTGATGATGCTCCAAAGGCCCCATTCCCCTACTCGTTTTCAACAGGCATTGCTTTGGACAACCCTCACGGGGCATCCCATAGAGTCACTGCTGAGTGCTAGCAGTAGTAAGACTAGAAGTAGTCAGTGGTGGCTACACATGGCAGAGACTAAGGTGTGCTGGCACTACATCTCTCTCTCTACTGTATAACTGTAACTGTAACTCAGTGAGTGAGAGAAGCCATCCACCTGTGTCTATGCAGATTTGACAAGCTTATTGCACAGAGCTTTTGCACTGTTACATATTGGAAGTCATCAGTGTTACACTGACTGATATATATATATGCTTAACACGCATTTAGGCTTAAGCATGACATGACATGAAAGTACTTATTTATTTTTAACAATGTTAATTACATATTTAAAAAATCCTGGTATTATGTTAAGAGTGTTTAAGTGCAAATGAATGTATTTGTAGTTTTATATTTTTGTACTTTTATAATTTAAATAGGCTGGTCCTTAATAATATTTAATAATGTTTTGTATACCAAAGACTAGAATGTGAATACATTTGATGTTGATTTCGCTGAAGTAAAATATTGTTGCTGGTGATTGTTGGCATTAATTGATTTTGTTCAACATTTATAGTAATTTCTTTCAACATTTATGTGCAAACACATGCATTAGTGTGTATACTTGTGTGTGTGTATGTTGTGTGTGTGTGTGTGAGGATGCTGATATGGAAAATATATTTTTTTGTACCCATGTAACATGTAAAACTCATAATAGATTGTTGAACTGATTGAATCTGTCAGACTTCACTGTGAAGTAGAAAGAAGAAAAGTATGTAAAATGTCTGTGTGTCAGTCACAGCCTTGTCCTTAGTCCAGCATATTCCGCACCATCCCAGAGATCATTGTAGTCCCAGAAGCCCAAATATGAAGACATGCCATGCCATCCCAATGCCACTCCTGTGGGCAGGCTCCTATGACACATATCGAGGGGTGTGAGCTGCAAATAAATAAAAAAAATATTTAGCACATTAAAAGCTCTTGATCAGCTCTTTCTACTTTCTACTAAAATTATATGAATAAATTCTTCATAATTGTAGAGTTATTAATAGAAACCCAAATGATTTGGCAAATATAAATGATGCAACATTGCATAGTTCATACCAACTTGATGCCAAAACAGCATTTGGGCCAATAGAAATGTCATGTTATTTAATGTTGTACATGTATTTAAAACAGATAACCATGGTCATGCTTATTGCATGTCTTTGGTTCCTGTCTAAAGCTGCTGAATGTATTATGCCTTATGAATATGAACTATAAGATGAGGGACTTCACAACTACTTAGTCTGATTTTTGAGAACTGGCAAGATCTAGCAGCATCTGGACGTAGGAGATAAAGAAGACAGAGGAAAGAAAGAAAAAGAGAGAGAAGAAAGAAAAGAAGACAAAGAGAAGAGATACAAGCTAAGCAGTGCTGATGGAGGTTTCCTGTAAAGCAGTGCAGGGGTGATCACCAGCCCTTAGAGACCCCATTGAGGACCAGCTGGTTTTGGGAGCTAAGTCCGACAGCACAGCTGCTAGCAAAGGCTACGCCAATGGAGTGGACATGTTCCCAAGGTTACAGTGTAGAAGTGGACAACTGCACAGCACAGCTGTAATCTACATTACATCATGGGAGTGGACAACATCCCAGTTGTTCTCTAGGTGACGTTATGAGAATAGCTGACTGTATAGATTGGGAATGGGGGGATGTAATGAATTCAAGTCATTCTGGAGTGAGTGGGAAGGCTGGACTGTGTGGGTACTGAGGGACTAGGCTTTGGTCACTGGGAGACAGACAGGAACGCTTACATCACAAACCTGACCAGTGGCCCTAACCAATGGTCCAGAGGGGACAGCTTGATGAGGAAGAGGGAAGTCACAGGGGGGAATCGATGAATGTGGGGTGGAAAGTTAGGAGGTGTGTTACCATGGAATCAGTTTGTTGATTGTCTGACTAGAGTGATGAGGGGAGACAGTGACGTCAGTAATCTGTGTGACCGAGCGGCTTCTGGGTAATAAGGGTTGCGCTTTTGGACACTGTGTAACGTCAGCTGTATGACATCTAACATCTGACATCTTAGAGCTTCTGCGGGGAATGAAGTACGCCCCCTGCTGCAGACAAAACGTCACTGGACTTCATACCAGTTAGCAACTGCACCGCTTTGACTGTTTGGCCCCCAGAAATCTCATACAGTCTTTCTACAAACATCTCAAATTCTTAAAGGTGCAGTCAGTGATGCTAAGCAGTTTGTAAACACAGAACACTTTGTATGACATAAAAATAATATCTCCTCATGATCCACTAGTTCTCCGCCTCCTGGGTCGCCATCTGGTCTTCGGAGTATGAATTACTCCTCCATAATCAGAGCTAGGGGTGGGGGGGACTGCTTTCAAGACTTTTTCTATGATACCACAAATAGTAAATACAAATATGAAAATCTGTGCAATATTAATATGTTCAACATACTAACATCTATATTCTCTATAGGCGCACTATTTAAGGTGTGAATAACCTGTTTCATCTAATAGGCTGTTTAGGCTATTTTTATTTCTCTGATAGGAGAGATCTGCCTAAGGCTTGCAAATATATCCATCTTATCCATCTATGTCAATCACACATGGCATTCCTTAGGCTTGCTAAGATATTCATCTACGCATATCAATTACACATGGCATTCCTTCATTTCTTTAAAGGCATAGTTTCTAATTCCTAAACTCTAACTTTTCTGTGTTCCTTACAATGCAATGCAAATTTGTTTGACTTATTTATCAAGTAAATTGAACAACTGCATTATAAGAAAAAAACCCAAATGAACGAGTAAACTCGATGAGAATGACTGAACTTTGCTCACATGGTTAGTACTGAAAAGGTTAAAAGGGTACGACCCACATTAGGGGAGTCTGAAATTGTTTTATATTCAAATGCTTGTACTGGGAGTGTGTGTTGCGATTGTTATTTGCCAATTCTGACTCTGAAGGGGAATATTTACTTTGTGAAATGACGACCAGTCGTCTAATAATCGCACTTCTCCCTGTACGTCTTTGCATTGCACTGATGCCACCGTGCAAGGCGAGAGTGTTCATGAAGCACAAACAAGTGTTTATTTGGGGAATGTGGGTGGCAGTGGTGAACGTGGTCGCAGCGTCTGGATGAGAGGTGTTGCTTGAGGAGTGGAAGAAATAGGCCTAGAAGGAGCCATAGCACCAGGAGACATGGTAGAGGCAGCATAGGTGATGTGGATCTGAATTGGGCTGGAAATAGCAATGACAGTGGTGGCTGGGGTTTATTAGAAAAATGAGGAAGTGTATCAGTACTGGATCAAACATTTTGATGAGCCTGTTGGTTATCTAGGAGAAATGGTTTGTCTAGTGCCGCACCCATAGACTCTCTGCCCCTCTTCCTGACTGATGACTTCTGGAGCCTCCTTACAACTGAAACCAATAAATATGCTCATCAGCTTCTAAACGCCCCTCAGTTGAAACCCAATTCCCAATGTCATGATTGGGCAAATGTCACTGTCTCCGAGATCAAGGCCTTCCCAGCGCTGTATTTGTGTATGAGACGCTTAAAGAAAGCAGAAATTGAGGATTAATGGGCAGAATTTTGGCCAACTTACACACCTGTGTTTGGCAAAGAATGCCTAGGAAAGTCCACCTTGAAACATACAACCCCAGAAAACCTAACAAATATGGCTACAAACTGTCTGAACCTGAAACGTACTGATGCCCCCAGTACCCCCTGTGATTGGAACTATGCTGGTCTCTTTACAATGCCCAGGCCCCAAAACTGGACACAATCAAACAGGGGCAGCCTGTCTCCCAAAACAATAACAGAGTTTCTCCAAGAGGACTGAAAAAAGGGGTGAGATACGTCTCTGGCATGGAGACTTTGTTGGACAAAAATGTCTGTAGCTATAAACATAATTTCTACCAGCCTCACTGACTGCACCTTCAAACAGTAGACACCTCCTCACAAAGCAATTTGATATGAGGGCTTTTTAAAAATCCTTCATGTTGTACAGGTGCTATTACCCTTAGAATGAGTGTTGTATAGGTGCTATTACCCTTAGAATGAGTGTTATAAATCTTGATCTGTGTGTTATTAACAGCATTAATGATGTAGTAAACCAGACACTACTACTTTAGAGAATCAAAATGCTGCAACACTGTTGCCCTTCATCATAAAGCTCTTTGGGGACTGGAAATATATCATCATTTACTGACATCATTTATTCCCACTGAAATGAAGAACCAGTTCTGCAAGAGTTTTACCTCAATGTAAACATTTTGAAATCAAAAAGCCAGTATTGCTTCACCTGAAAATAAACATTGTTGCTGCTTTGGAGTACCTGATCCTGATCACAGGGGAACAAACTAAGGCTGGAATCATACTCAGATGACTATAGTAGACAGAGGGGATTTCTGCAGATGTGTGTCTCAACAAAAACTCTGGTAGGAACCAGAGATTCGAGGGGTGAGTCTCACCAGTGTCGCCACTAGTGGGAGACAACACATCATACAGCAAGACCTATGTGAGGATCAATTTATAGAAATACACACACACACACACACACACACACACACACACACACAGATAGCAAGAGCAATAGAGAGCAAGAAAGAAATGTAGTTAGTTCTGTAGGCAGATATATAGTAATATATCTCTTTCTGTATGTGTGTGTGCATGCGTGGGTAGGTCTTTGTGTGTGTGTGTACGTGTGTGTATGTGTGTGTACGTGTGTGTGTGTGTGTGTGTGTATGGGTGGGTAGGTGAGTGAGTGCTATGCTCCTTTTAGAGTATAAGGCCATAAGGTCTCACCTGTGTATAAATAGGCTTGTGCTGAAGAATGAACCAACACACACTAACTTTACACCACTATTTGAGGTGTCATTTTTATCAAACCATTCATTCAGGCACCATCCCCAAATGGATTCGGATGCTGTATAGTCAACGACAGTTTTTAAAAGACTGTATAGGTGCAGATGTGAAAAGCAGTATTGCAGGGGTTTTTGAGTTGAGATTCCAGATGTATCTAACCACATGTCTATATTTGTCTGTACTCTTTGTACAGTTGGTCACCTTAGTCTAAATTAACTCTGTTGGTCACTTTCCTTTTTTTATTTGAAAGCTCACAAAATACTGTTTTTTAGAAACCAGAAATCTGGAATATGATAGAATCAGGAGTTTAAGCCACATGACTCACATGCAGCCTGAATTTGATCAGTATTCTGGTCAGAACATGAACATGGCATACATGTAGGCGTAAACATCATCATCAAAGGAATTCCACTTGCAAGGCAGCCTACCAGTGTCATCATGGAGCTCTATGATAGGCAGATATCTTCTGATCCAGCCAAGTGCACTATATGGAGATATCTTCTGATCCAGCCAAGTGCACTATATGGAGATATCTTCTGATCCAGCCAAGTGCACTATATGGAGTTAAGATGGTCCAAAATGCAGGCTGCCTGCTGCGGTTTGTGTTGAATTACTACCTGGGCTAAAAGTGGACACCTGTTGACACTTTTCTAGAGCTTGTCAGTTGTATGCTTTTACTGTACCCTGGCTAGCCTTAACTACAGCCTCAGTGTACAAACACGCTATTTACATTTTTAAACTCTTGTGAACAATATTTCAGTAAAGGATTTTGTACTGTTTCTGCATATGAGCCTCAAGCTGTTTCATTTATTGCAACTTTATCGGTGTGGGGTGTCTCTCGATTGTAAAGGGTAAATTACAGAATTCTAACATGAAAAAGACATAAAACACCTTATTCTTCATGTGAAGCTTTTTCACATTGTACTCCTTTGTTGAGCAGTGTTCACATATGTGGATAGTAAAATATGGTGGATATCAACGTTAGGTCAATTTTGATTAAGAAAAACACCTTATGAAAAAATCTTTTATTTTTAAAAATATTTTATAATTCGTGCATGAAGGGCAAAACTACATGCTATTGCGTTAATGTAAATAATCATCTGAGGAAATTTTGTGGGGATATCTAGTTAGGATGAAATGCTGTTGCATATCTTCTAACTTTAGGGTGGCACATACTGCCAAAAAAACACAATCACTTACCCCCCTCAAGTGGTACCAACAGGTCAACTTCGGGGGTCTGGCTCTAGAGAAGGGCTAAATTTTACGTGTTTTGTTTCAACTTGTTTCGGTTTTTGGGTTTGCACTTTGACCTCCATTGTTGGTTGAGTTATAGCATGTGCTATAGTTATACCAGGTGCTATAGTTATACTAGTATACACTGCAAATGCACATGCAATGCAAATGTTAACTGATTAGATTAGATTAGATTCAACTTTATTGTCATTACTCATGTATAAATACACGTAACGAAATGTAGTTTGGCATCTAATCAGAAGTGCAAAGAGCAGCAAGTGCAGTATATACAGTATGCAGTATGTACAGTTAAAGAGCAAATTATACACAGATAAGAGTAACAATAATAAATAGGCAGAAGAGCAATATACATGTAAAGTGAAGAGATAATAAGGGTAATATACAGATATGCTATATAGATTCAATATAAGGGCAATATACAGATGTGCTATAGAGATAGTTATGTACAGATGTATTAAGTATATACAGATGCACAGATGTATTAAGTATATACAGATGCACAGATGTGCAGTCCAAGGGCTATAGCAGCATAGCTATAGCAGCAGAGTGTGAGGTTCAGTGGGGGACAGAGTTCGGTAGTGTGACGGCTGTGGGGAAGAAGCTGTTCCTGAACCTGGTGGTTTTAGTCTGTAGGCTCCTGTAGCGTCTTCTGGAGGGGAGGAGTTGAAACAGTTTGTTGGCAGGATGAGAGGTGTCCTTCAGAATGCTGCGTGCCTGCCGCAGACATCTTTTCCTATGGACATCCTCAATGGCAGGAAGCGGAGTCCCTGTGATTCTCTGAGCAGTTTTCACCACTCGCTGCAGAGCCCTGCGACCAGTGACAGAGCAATTTCCATACCAAACTGTCACACAGTTAGTCAGGATGCTCTCGATCGCATAGCGGTAGAAATTGCTCAGTATGCCAGTGGACAGGTGGTTCTTTAGCGTCCTTAGGAAGAAGAGGTGCTGGTGGGCCTTCTTGACCAGGCTTGAGGTGTTGGTCGACCAGGACAGGTTCTCAGAAACGTGGGTCCCCAAGAATTTGAAACTGGAAACACGTTCCACAGCCATACCATTGATGTGGATGGGGTCGTGGGTGTTTCCCTTCTCTTTCCTGAAGTCCACAATGAGTTCCTTGGTCTTGCTGGTGTTCAAGAGCAGGTTGTTGTCAGCACACCATGCAGCCAGGTGCTTCACCTCTTCCCTGTAGTCAGACTCATGGTTGTCACTGATGAGTCCAATCACCATGGTGTCATCTGCAAACTTGATGATGGAGTTGGATCCATACGCAGGCCTGCAGTCATGGGTGAAAAGGGAGTAGAGGAATGGGGATAGCACACAGCCTTGTGGTGCACCGGTGCTCAGTGACAGGGTGGTGGACCGGTTCTGGCCTGACCTAACAAACTGGGGTCTGTTGGTCAGGAAGTCCATGATCCAGTTGCAGATGGGGTTGCTGATTCCAAGGTCGATGAGTTTGGCGATTAGCTCGGAGGGGATGACTGTATTGAATGCTGAAGTCAACAAACAGCATTCTTGCATATGCATTCTTACTGTCCAAGTGTGAGAGCACACAATGAAGCGCTGTGGATATCATCTTCTGTGCTTCTGTTGCTTCTGTAGGCAAATTGGTGAGGGTCGAGTGTGGGCGGCAAGCATTTCTTGAGGTGTGCCAGGACCAGTCGTTCAAAGCACTTCATCACTATGTATGTGCGTGCTACAGGGCGGAAGTCATTCAAACACGTAGGTGATGAGTGTTTCGGCACTGGCACTATCGAGGTGGTCTTGAAGCATGCTGGTACGGCTGCCTGGGCCAGTGACCTGTTGAAGATGTCTGTGAAGACCCCTGCAAGCTGCCCAGCACAGGCTCTCAGCACGCGTCCAGGAATGCCGTCAGGTCCAGCGGCCTTACGGGCGTTGATGTGGCTCAGTGCATTGTGGACATCTGTGACAGTGAGTGTGAGAGTATGGTGGTCGTCAGAGGGGAGGGTGATGGCAGACTTCAGGTATCCTTGTTGTTCTTGTCAAAGCAAGCATAGAAGTCATTTAGCTCGTTGAGGAAGGACAGATCCATGGTTGTCTGTGTGTTGCTGGGCTTGTAGTCAGATATGGCCTGAATGCCCTGCCACATGCGTCGGGGGTCAGATGTTGTGAAGTGTTCCTCCACCTTAAGCTTGTAGCTGTGCTTGGCCTTCTTGATGCCCCTCTTCAGGTCAGCCCTGGATGTACTGTAGGCCTGTCTGTCCCCTGATCTGAAGGCACTGTCACGTGCCTTCAGTAGAAGCCGCAATTACTTGTTCATCCATGGTTTCTGATTTGGGTACGTGGTGATCTGCTTTTCAGTAGTAACACTGTCGATTGTAATCGAATGTAATCCAATACTGAGTAGGTGTAAGACTCAATGTTCACATGTTCGCATCAAATCTGCTCCAGTCCGTGTCTTTGAACCTGTCCTGGAGTACAGAGTCTACCCCCGCTGGCCACACCTTGATGGTCTTCTTTGTTGGTTTCACACGGTTGATGAGTGGTGAATACCTCAGGGTGAGAAACAAAGAGAGGTGATCAGACTGTCCCAGGTAGGGGAGGGGAGTTGCTGTGTAGGCACCAGCAATGTTAGTGTAGACATGATCCAGTGTTTTGTCTCCTCTGGTGCTGCAGGAGACATGCTGGTGAAATTTAGGTAGCACTGTCTTCAGGTTGGAGTGGTTGAAGTCTACCGCCACAATAAATGCTGCCTCCGGGTGTGCGGACTGTTGGTTGCCAATGGCTGCGTGGAGTGTGTCCATAGCAAGTTTGGCATTCGCATCCGGAGGGATGTATGCAGCTGTTATTATGGTGGAGGTGAACTCCCTTGGAAGATAGAATGGTCTACACTTGACCGTTAACTGATGTGTTCATACCGGTATGTGTGTTGGTAAAGCACACTGCATGAAGAATTCTGAAAAAGTGGACATTATATTGAGACAATGGTGAAATTGCTGAATATAAACAGAGTAGCATCCTAGATGGTAGAGATGTTGATGTTATTTCACATTCTGTGATGAGTGCAACTTCTTAGATCCATAGAACATCTACTGTTAGAGATAGTCATATTGTATGTTGAAAGATTTGACGTGAGTCAGACTTATTGAGAAGAATAAACACAAAGACTTCTCAAGTAAAGGTACCAGCCTGTCTCTCTACTTCCTTTCCTTTCTAAAACTATTAAATTCTGAATTCACTTCTCAATTCTCTCAATTCAATTCTCTCTCAGCACAACCTCCTTGATTCCTACATTTACATTTACATTTACATTTAGGCATTTAGCAGACGCTTTTATCCAAAGCGACTTACAGAAGAGGATAACATTCAAGCTACAACACAATGAACTAACAAGGAGTGCATATTGCTAACATAGAATCTGCGCTGTTTTAAGTTGAAAGTGCAATAGTGTAACACAATGTAGAGAAATTAAATTATTAAGTGCATTCTCAAAGTTTACGCCAGGAGATATTCTTGGAAGAGCTTAGTCTTCACGAGTTTCTTGAAGGTGGAGAGGGTATCAGTTGATCTGGTAGCACTTGGGAGGTCATTCCACCAGCGCGGAACCAGATATGAGAAGAGTCTGGACCGACCTGCACAAGGTGTTGGCCGTGCTAGAAAACGTTCCTTAGAGGAGCGTAGTGGTCGTCGGGTGACATAGGGCTTCAGAAGAGAATTCAAGTAGATGGGAGCAGAGCCATCATTCACCCTGTAGGCCAACATAAGTGCCTTGAATTTAATGCGAGCAGCCAAGGGCAGCCAGTGAAGTTCAATGAACAGAGGTGTGACATGTGCCCTTTTTGGCTGGTTAAAGACCAGACGTGCAGCTGCATTCTGGATCATCTGTAGCGGTCTCACTGCACAGGCTGGTAGGCCTGATAGGAGGACATTGCAGTAGTCAAGACGAGAGATAACCAGGTCTGAACCAGAGCTGGTTGCATGTTGGTTAGGTACGGCTGATCTTCCTTATGTGAATAGGAAAACGGACGACCGAGCCACAGAGCAACGTGATCTGCAAAGTCAGTTGGTCATCGATCATGACACCTAGTTTCTTGCACTTTGGTGGAGAAACAGACAGGAGTCGTTTGATACTGATGTCGTGGTGTATGCTTGTTTGCTGGGAGACAGCAGTTCAGTTTGGAGAGATTTAGTTGATGTCCTTTCATCCATGCAGATATCGGAGACAGTCGAGATCCGTGATGACACCGGGAGTCGTCCGCGAAAGACAGATAGACTGATTCCTACCAATCTGGCTCCATAAGTGGCCACTCCACTGAAACGGCGCTTCTGTCTGTGACAGAAGCATTAAAAGAGGCAAGAGTGGAAGGTCAGTCCTCAGTACTCATCCTGCTTGACCTATCAGCAGCATTTGACATGGTCAACCACTGTATCGGACTGGACAAACTGACAAACAAGGACAATTGCCCTCAATGGCAAAGCACTCTTAAAGCCTGATGTTACCCACTTCACTCATCCAAGGAATGTTATCTAGAACGGCCAACACTTTGCACAGGTCAATCCAGACTCTTTTCATGTTTTGTTCTACACTGGTGGAATGATCTTCCAAATGCTACCAAAGCAACAGATATCCTCTCCACCTTCAAGAAATTCTTGAAGACCCAGCTCTTCCGAGAATAACTCCTGGCTTAACATTTCTGAATACCAGGGATGCACTTACAATGCATCTCCCACTCTCTCTCCAAACTGCACTTTTTATTACACTACTGCACTTTCACCTCAAAATACTGCTAATTTCATGTTAACAATATGCACTCTCAGTTAGCTTTTAACTGACCTCCTCTTTTTGAAAGTCGCTTTGGATAAAAGCGTCGCTAAATGCGTAAATGTAATGTAAATAATTTCTCATTTTCTTGCGTGGCTGTAATTTCGTTCTTCATAAAGTAGCCAGTTATAGTCTGGTTGCCTCTATGTTTGCAATGTCTCACTAAACTTTACCTTATGTCAGCAGGCAGTGATCCAACCATCAGTCGGATATGTACCAGCTGATCATGTGACAGTCGCGCATGTTACTAGGTAAGATATCCCATTGAGATAACGTTAGGTTGAAGTCACTGCCAAAAGTTGGTTAGACAAGTGTTATTGGGATGAAACTTATTTTATATTTCGAGGAAATAATGACCAACATATAACTGTATTAGGTTTAGGATATTTCTTGGACAGATGGACAGGTTCAAGGGGATGCCATATGCTGTAAACCTTGCTTCTGCTTGAATATGGATTTTAAAACAACTCTTGAGGTCCTTTTGCATTAATTTAATGTACATGTAATTGAAGCAAGACAGTCTGAAAAGTTATGGCCACATGGAAAGTAGGCAATAATAATGATGTCATAGGCTAATAGAACTCAGACTATCAGAACGGCGTCCATTCTGTCTCAGGGGTACTCAGTAGTTACCAGTTGTCTCACTGATCTTTCTTGCTCTGCTCCAAAATCTTTGTTACTGTCCTGAATTTTTAACTGAATGTACATCAATGTACACTACATCTTCCTGCGGTTTCCCACGGGTAGTCAGAAGAGAAACCACGTTGAGGCAAAGTTTGGTGGCTAATCCAAGTTCATGCTGTCCAAGTTTGATGAAGTAGTCATCCTTGGAATGGTTAGAACACACCAACAGACATTTACCAATGGCACTTGGCCTTCAGAAATGAAATCCAACCATGCAGCTCTTCTTTCCTCTGCGGGAAGGGGCTGATGTAGACACTTGTGTTGGTCACACACTTTGTGTGTGGACCTGAAGATTACTTCTTAATGATTCATGTACTAGCACTTGTGAGAAAAAATGACAGATCTATCAATTCTACCTGGTACTGGTAGGCAGGGTTATTCCATTAAGGTGGAGGGTGGTGTTATTCAAGTATCCCTGTCTGTGTCCTGTCTGTGTCCTGTCCTGTCTGTACATTATGTTACAGACGTTTCGAGTTTTACTTTAGAGTCCTGTGGTTATGCTTGAAATGTCTGAAATATCATTATTTGATATAGGCTTAAGGCTATATCAAAACCCGAATTCCAAATATTCGTGCATCATATTCTGTAAAACTGGCTATCTTAGAGAAGATGATCCTTTTTTATAATTATATATTATATTATATAATAATAATTCATATTAATAATGATGAATATAATAATTATGTTGAAGAAAATAATGCTATAAGTCTGCTGTGACTTTCCACAGCCTTTTGAGTACAATTTAAACATATGTTTTGTTTTGCTTGTTTTTTTGAGGTTTTGCATTTATTTATGATTAAATACATAATTTTATGAGATTAATCACAATTTAAATGTTTGACAGCCCTAGTATTAGCTCAACAATGACTAAGATGTTAGATGTTGATGTGAAGGCAGCTACAAGTTCTGTTGTAGTCACAGAGTTCCAGTTTCCAGAAAGGGAGGAGGGTGGACTTTGTAATTATTGTTTTGTTCTGAAGAATCATGTCAACAAGATTTTGTAATTGCAATTGTTCAACAAAGGAAGTCCTGTGGTAAAGTGATCAGTGCCATCTGCATGACTCACAGAAGGTCCTTAGTTGTATGTAAGTGTGTGTGTGTGTGTGTGTGTACAGTAGAACAAAGCTGGAGGTTTTCTGAGAACATGACAGGAAACATTAGTAAATGTACAACACAGACCTCCATGGTTTGTGTCTAGGTGTCTGTGGGAATACTCCTAAATTGAACAAATGAAGAAAGAAAGAAGGAAAAAAGAAGAAATAAAACAATAACAGAATTAAAGAAAGGACAATTGTAAAGAGGTTAGGATTCAGAGGTAACTGTGTCTTGCCTTTTCACAGTCCCTGTAGGCCCATAGAAATGAGGGTTAGGACTTCACCTGAGCAGACACAGATCTAGCTGAAGAGTCATTTTCAATTTTTTATCTATTTAATATGTTACTGAATTGATGCATTGCTGTTTTTTTTATTATTGTAAAGCAATAATTTATTATATTAAATGGTACCACAGGACCAATTAAGCCTGTCAGACTTTTGATATATTTTTAAAATATCTTTATTATATCTTTTGAAATCTATAAAAATTAATGAATAAATTTTCAAATGAGGGATTAATCTTGCAGTTTGACAAGTTATCGCCCCTACAAACTATGCCAATATCAATGAAAAACATCTAAACTTAGATTTTGTTGGGCTTAATGGGTACACTTACCCTACATGGAGGTTCTGCACAATCATGCACAATTACGACATGATACTGAGTACCCTGACAGCGAAGTGAAGTAATGAAGTGACACATTTGGAAAAGGGAATTACTTCTCTGATGATGACAGCATAATTGTTTTCGGCAGAAAATAAATTTCACTCGAATGTGTCTCTTTCTCACACACACACACCCACACACACGCGCGTGCGCTCACACACATTGTTGCTCCATCATTTAGACACACCCTGAGGTGTTAGCTGACGGTATAAAGCGCTGCTGTCTCAGTCCCCAGTCCTTTGCACTCTGCTCAGCTAGAGACACTTAGCAGACAACTGCAGCTCTTTACATTTTTGGCATTGCAAGAGACAGACAACAGACAACAGACAACTTTTAACATCTCCTGAAGTCATCACGCAAGCAAGGAACAATGAACAGCGGACATCTATCAGATCTCATCACCTGCCTGTGCTCCAGACAGCATAACAGAACTCTAGCGCAAGGTATTGCATAACTTTATTTCAACTGATTAGCACCCAATGGTTTACTAATACATAGCTAAAAATACACAGCACTGTATTACTGTAGTGCAATGTTATCTGATGCACAATGCTAGCTGAACACAGAAGTGTTTATGTGTTGCTGAATGAGTTAATGCAGATTTACTAAGATGTGTGTGTGTGTGTGTGTGTGTGTGTGTGAGTGTGTGGAAGCTGTTTTTTTACTGAAAGGCCAGCAGTGACTGTTAAAGGAAGAATGACGAAGTGTGGGAGAGATTGTGTTTGTGTGTGTGTATGTGCGCATGCACGCACTCTGTAAGTGCTGTATATGTGACAGGCATTCTGATAAGAGTGAGTGTTCACAGTTAGCCATACAACTTGCTTTGCCAGGTCTGGGGTTTTCTCAACAATGCCAGTATAGAGGCTTTTGGTTCAGAGGGTCACATATCTCCATTAGGAGTTTATCTGTGGTGACACCCTTTTTATCTAGTAGTTGTGAACCTGCAGCCCACCAGCACCTGGCTTCAAGACACAGTTGGCTGTGCAAGAGAACTGTGTATTTTTTACAAGTCATGTTATGTTTATGACAGGCTCATGTCACTCTTGTGTAGACACCTTCAAGTAAAATGTTACCGTCTTACTTTTATAAAACTACAGTATTACTAGTAGTGTTGTTGTTGTTGTAGTTAGCAGTTAATAGTAGCAGCTGAGCTTCACGAGCACTCTAATGACCCCACAGCGCAGGACCTCACAGCACAGGACCTCACAGCACAGTGTGAGTGAAGGGGTCATTGGGGAGAGACAGATAAAACGTCTCATTTCTGCCTTATGCATGTCACAAAGAATCACCAAATTAGGAAACGAGGAGCAGAGGAAAGACGCATTTCAGCGCCATGATTCTGAGCGTGACCCTCACAACTCTGATGGTCCTCATCACACACTCCGAACAGGTGAGCACCACACACACACACCTTCAACAGGTGAACAAATCACACACCACCCACATAAATATTTTCTGTGTAATTACACAAATTTTATTTTTGTACACATAATTGTATACATTGCATACATACATACATACATACATACATACATACATACATACATACATACATACACACATGCATACATACATGCAAACATACACACATGCATACATACATACATACATACACACATGCATACATACATACCTACATGCATACATACAGTACATGCAGACGTACACATATTAGATTAGATTAGATTCAATTTTATTGTCATTACACATGTATAAATACAGGTAACGAAATGCAGAAATGCATATAAATGCATATACATACATACACACATACATACATACATACATACATACACACATACATACTGTGGAAGACCGCTGCGGCCCACCCACTAGTTGGGATGTGGGTTTGGAGAAACAGGTGGGAGTAAAACGCAGGAGAGGTAGTTGCACGGGTTACAATAGACCGAAAATATTTATTTGCCTTCCCAGGCCAAGTACTGATAATAAAAAAAAAACACCCAGTAAAGGCAAAGCAAAAAAAAAGTACTTTAACTAGCACTCACAACAGTGCTATTCATCAAGACCTTACAACGGAGACAACCTTCCTCCTCACAGGCCCCGACCAACTGAGCTGCCCTGACTAAATACACCCACCCATCAAGTCCTAATTGCCTCAAATCGGGTAACAGGGCTGAACTACCCAAAAGGGGAGCTCTCTTCACAAAAGTACATATAACACAAACAAAACTCAAACAAAAACATTTGGAAAAAATATACAAAATGACAATGACAAAATATCATTCGAAACACCTAAATATTAATCCCAAACATTATTCAACAACACCCCAAAAACATACAGTGATTGAATAGCAACAACAAACACCCCTGTGCAGTGAATGCAGAGCTCCTTCCCCTAGGGAGAGGGCTAAAAGCATAGTCCCAGCACGGAGTGCACTTCCGCTATGGGACAGCTGGATGGGACACCAGGAAGTGTGAGTAAATGTTTGTTAGTATTTATGGATGAAACAGAAATATAAGTGCGAAATGGATGATTTTTATAGCGGGTACCCCCTATCTGTAGACAGGACAGAGCATATCAAAAAGGTTAACACTGCAAAGATACATCAAATGTAACAAATCGCGACCGACCAAACAATTGGTCGGGATCGCGCATAAACGCAGAGTCGGCAGTAAACCTCGGTTGGAAAGACCAAACACCAAGCACCCAAAACACATGACCCCCTTAACTGTACATACAATGCAAAAAGAGATGTCCATAAAGGGTGACTGGGAAGGAGAAATGCCGTTTGTGTGTGTGTGGATGCGTGTATGCAAATCAGTGTATATGCCCGCGGGACAAGTCTCTCTCTCCCTCTCCCTCTCCACCTTTACATTAGCGCAAAAAAGTCAGATATGTCCATGACAGTGAGAAGGGGGATATTTTAGCTTCTCACATTACCCTCCCCCTCTAATGTCTCACCACTAGGGTGGCGAGACAAGAAGTCCACTACAACATTTTGTTTTCCAGCCCGATGCTGGACCTGGAACCTGTAGGGCTGCAGCGCCAAAAACCACCGGGTGATTCTGGCGTTAGAGTCTTTCATAGTACCGAGCCAGCGAAGAGCTCGGTGGTCTGTTTCCAAAACAAAGTCTCTACCCAGAAGGTAATATTTAAAAGTGTCCAGGGCTCACTTGACAGTCAAGCATTCCAGCTCAACTGCAGCATACCTAGTCTCCCGGGGAAATAGCTTGCAGCTAATATAAGCCACCGGCCTTTGAGCAGCCCCTTCCCCCTGGAGCAATACAGCACCCAGACCAACGCCAGACGCGTCGGTCTGCACTGTAAATGGTAGATCAAAGTCTGGACTCTGCAACACTAGGTCCTGGCAAAGGGCCCCCTTCAAGTCATTGAAGGCCCGCTCCTGCTCCGCCCCCCACTGCACCTGACTAGACCCAGATTTCCGGATCAGGTCTGAAAGTGGTGCAGCTCGGGTGGCAAAGTTTGGGACAAACCTCCGATACCAGCCCACCAGACCCAGAAATGAGAGGACATCCTTCTTGGTCTGCGGCTGGGGACAGTCTCGGATGGCCTGCACCTTATCCTTTTGAGGCTTTATCAGCCCCTTGCCCAGAATGTGGCCCAGGTACCGGACCTCGGCCTTGGCAAAGTCGCACTTTCTAGGATGCACTGTAAGCCCAGCCTTCTGGATGCGCTGCAGGACATCAGAGAGATGACACAGGTGATCTCTCCAGGTGGCGCTAAAGACCACGATGTCATCTAGGTAGGCAAATGACTCTGTACCCTCCAGAACACAGTCCATGAGTCGTTGGAAGGTTACAGGCGCCCCCTGCAAGACAAACGGCATCACAACAAACTGGAACAGTCCTTGTGGAGTTCTGAAGGCTGTATAAGGCCTGTCCTGCTTGGCAAGGGGCACCTGCCAGTATCCCTTGCAATGGTCCAGAGTGGTTATGTAACAGGCCTTACCCAGCCGTTCAATAAGATCTTCCAGACGAGGCATAGGGTAAGCGTCGAAGTGCGATTGGGCATTGACTTTGCGAAAGTCTATACAAAAGCGGATGGTGCCATCCTTTTTAGGGACCAGCACAACCGGATTACTCCACTCACTGTGGGACCTCTCGATGACACCGAGGGACAGCATCTCCTCCACCTCCCCTTTAAGCAGAGGAAGCAGACGCTCAGGGATCTGATACATCCTCTGTCGGACCGGTGTAATGTCCTTCAGTGGGATGGTGTGTTCCACCACCGTGGTGAAGCCAGGTTTCTCAATGCACAGGCCCTCGGGAATAATGGCCTGTAGCTCCCCATGCTGCTGAGGAGTCAGGTGTCCCAGGTCAAGAGCAGTGGAAGGCTGAGCAGATGGAAAAAAACTGCTCTGGGTGGTCCTCCTCCTCTCCGACAGCCTGCACGAGGAGCTGGACACTTCCCTGGGGCTCTCGTTCCCGCCATTCCTTCAGGAGGTTGATGTAAAACACCTGCTTTGCCTTCCTCCTCCTAGGCATATCGATCTCATAGGTGGCGGGTCCGGCTTTACGGGTGACAGTGAAAGGCCCCTGCCACTGAGCAAGCAGCTTGTTCTCAGAGGTGGGTAGGAGCAGGAGAACTTTCTGCCCAGGCTGGAGTGTGCGTTGACGGGCAGACTTATCATACCAGACCTTCTGGTGATGTTGGGCTTGCTCTAGGTTATTCCAGACCAGGTCTGCCATCTCCTCCATCTTTTCCCGCATCTGCAGAACATGGGAGACAATGCTGGTAGTCTCCGGTGCTTTTGGCCCCTCCCAGGCTTCTTTTAGCAGATCCAGGGGCCCCCGCACTGCTCTCCCATACAGCAGCTCAAATGGAGAAAAACCCGTAGAGGCTTGTGGCACCTCACGGTAGGCAAACAGTAGATATGGCAGCCAGCAGTCCCAATCTTTACCGTTGGCAGCCACATATTTACGCAGCATGCCCTTGAGAGTCTGGTTATAGCGTTCAACCAGTCCATCAGTTTGGGGGTGATAGGGTGTGGTCCCGATCCCCTTAATCCCCAACAGGCTGTACACTTGCTTTAACTTTCTAGAGAGGAAAGCGGTACCCTGATCTGTAATTATTTCTTGGGGTATCCCTACCCTAGAGAACAGTTGCAGAATGGCTTGAGAGATGGTAGTGGCAGTAACTTTACGCAATGGAAAAGCTTAGGGGTAACGGGTGGCATAATCACAAACCACTAAGATATAACGGTGCCCTCTCTGTGTCCTTTCAAGTGGTCCAACTATGTCCATCCCTACCCGGCTAAAAGGAACATCAATGATGGGGAGTGGCTGCAGGGGGAAGGGGCGACCCTTATGCTTACTGGTAAGCTGGCAAATGCTGCAGGACTTACAGTACTCTTGTATGTCTTTATACATGCCTGGCCAATAAATTCTGGCCGCAACTCTTTCAAAAGTTTTCGTGGTGCTGAGATG